>CM076579.1:312281487-312636299 GCA_034641835.2 Pinus albicaulis | reverse complement strand
CCGATTTTCAGATCCACCAACTAGAAGATCAAGATCTAGCTCCTCAATCATCCAAAGAAGGTTGCAGCTGCTGCTACACAACTGCTCATAAAAACTGCGTTGTAAAGGACTTCAGGTGGCTCTCTACCCTACTGCAAAATATGGCTATGAAGCTCAAGACTGATGGAAATAATGCATACAATGTGAAGGAGTGGTCCTCCACTAGATTACTATCTGAAATGCTAGCAACTTCCCTTCTCCCTTGGATCTACAAGAATGGACTACCCAATTCCTTATGGGATTGTTGCTGCTGGGAGATGAATAATAGATGGCCTGATGCCTAATATAGATTTGAAGCACTGGAAGGCTGATCTTGAAGCTCAAGGTGATAAGGTGAATCCTATACTGGTTCTCTAGCTGAAATATTGAAGGACAACCTCCTCCTCTCAAACTGATCTTCAGAAATATGCAATTTTTGAATATGAATGTCCTGCAGAAAGAAGGAAAAGATATGTGGCACCAATTCCTAATGTAGAATGAAGTACAATCCTCTTCCAAGAGCTACTCAATGAAAGAGGTGGGATTCCTGACCAAGAACACCCAGTGCTAAACAACACTTGCAATCTCAGCTAAACAGTAAGAGAAAGCATGGAATGTCACATGACAATTCCATATCTAAACATATCATACATCAATAATAATCTTCAACATGCCTTCTATGATGCCTTCATCTTATTTATATATATTATGAGCCTTCTCATGCCTTGTCCCACCTCATAACTGCGTTGTACATGTGGACATAGGTCTCCATGTTGACAGTGATGTCATTTCATGATCTCCATCATGTGTGAATGAAATGATCACCCTCTCCATCATGTTGTGCATTAAATGCACCACTCCTCCATCATCTCATCATAAATTCTCTATGATCTTATGTTTGATCCCTTCCAAGATCTTAGTTGACTGTATCAACTTCCATGATCTATCTCATTAATGAGACATGATCTCCACTCCTTTCACATTAAGTGGTTGCTGATGCAAAAAAATTGCAATAAAATCGTATACCTGCCCATAATAGAGTGTGTATCCTCTTTATTTACAAAATCCTTATTAAAATATTCATTAAAACCATTTAGAATCAACTTAAAATACATATGAAGAGAGAGCTGAAAAATAAACAAAATACTTGCATCAAATACAACAAGGAATTACAAATTCAAGCCCTTCTTTGGCCAAATATACATTTTTTGCCTTCTTTGCCCTCACCATTATTACACCACACACTATCCTTCTCTACATTTTCTCTCTATCTTATTCCATTATCTGTGCCTCTCTACATCCTCACACAAAGCTTCCTATCTATACATAATTATGGATTAATTTGAATCCATGATTTCCTCCACAAATATCTCAACTAAATCCTAAAATATCTTTATCCCTCATTTGACTCAACTAAGTTCCATTTAAGGAGTTCCTAATCCCTAAAATATCTATCCAACCCAAATCCACTCATATCCTCAATTTATTAAGAGAATATTTACAATAAACCTCACACTTAGATTTTTCTCTTAATTTATTTAAAATGTGCATAGTTTATAAAATAATTAAAAAACATCACCCCCTAAATCATCCAAATACAAAATGAAAATTAAGCAGGATTCTCCTGCATCAAACTCTCCATGTAGAGAAGTTTCCATAGACTCCTGTCTATGAGGTCTGTCACTTTTTTGTAATAATGCAACAACCACAAGTCTTAATGACTTTCTCCCTCCAGGATTCCAAACTTTGTTTTGTCACTGCTCTTTTAAAGTATCAACTCCATTTTGTAATTTTGCACAGAATTTCCAGAATAGTATTTTCAGAATACTATTGAATGTAACTTTTGTTTCTCCATACCACATCATCTTTATTTCAAAAATTACAGACTTGTGTAGAATCAATGATACCCATTCTTCTGGTCTCCAAATTTTGAAAGAATCTCGAACTGGTTTTACATCAACATCACTCATTCTATCAACCAAATTCCATCGGCCTCTCCAACAATTTATTTCGCCAATTTCTTGGAGTAATTCCTCTTTGTTTGATGCTTGTGTCTCCAGCTGCGCTGAACACTCAACTTTCTGAAATGAAGAATAATCAAGAACTTCTCCTTGATCACACATATATTCATTTAATTTCGCTATAGTAACAAATTTTTCATCCGGTGTTGTACCTGCATTCATCAACAAACTATTAATTTTAAAAATACAAGACCTTTTGGCCTCTTTTGATGCTGCAAGCACCAATCTCCCATCATAGACCTTATGGATTTCAGTAAATCCTCTTTTGAATTGCTGGCTGCTTTCATCTTTATCCTGGTTTGTCTCTAAGGACATCACTTTCTTGCTGCTCCTAAGCTTTCATCTCATCTTCAAAGAATTTCTGCTCAATTTCTCTGATTTCAACATCATATTTATTTATGTTTCCTTATGTACCTATAGCCACATTATTATTTGAAGAGTCAAAGCACTCACACTCTATTAAATTTAGAAACATTTCCTCCTTATCATGCACAACAACTGCAATCTCTTCTTTATCAGGTTCTGCAAGCTTCATTTCTCCTTCAGGTTCCTTGAGCCATCTTTCCAAGAACTCTATTTCCATGTGAAATATTTCCAGCATTTCATCACATCCTTCATTCTCAGTTCCATTCTTAGTCTGGAAATCCTCTTGAGGTATCCTAGTTTCTATATCATCACATTGAAAAATTCTTTCATCAATTTCATTAAACAAATTCATTTGTTTACCTCCTTGGAATATCACTATGGCATTTTCATTATGCTTCTGCTCCATAACAGCTTCAACTAGCTATCTTACAGCAAACATCAATTCATCTATGAATTATTTCTGTTGTAAGAAATCAATACCTTCCTCCTCTAAAAGTAATTCTCCATCATACTTCACCTCAAGAGCTTCATTCATCTTTGTGACAGTTTCACCATACTATCCATCATCTTCTTCACATCCTGTGACCATACACAAACTATGAGTTTTAAAAATACAAGGCTTCATAGCCTCATCTTCTTCTCTTGTCAACATATCTTCAAATTATTTTGAACTATTCCAATAGTCCATGAGATCTTTCTCATTAATCTCTTCACCCAGAATTTCACCCTGTTCTGGGCCACAAATGGAAACTTCCATTTCCAACTCAGTTTCTATGAGTTCTTCACATCTCAATTGCACACTCATCATCTTCTCGAGCTTCCTCATCTCTTCTATTAATTTTATGTTTACCTTTTGATCCCTCTTTACATGTAGTCTCTGCCATTTCACTTTCTTCCTCATGGTCCAACCATGTCTCTGGTATTTATTCCTCTACAACAATTCCATCAATAACTCAAGGTGAACTGTTATCTCAACCTTCTCCCTCTCATATTCTTCATCAGTCAACTATTTCCATACGACACTTGCCTTGGCATCTTCCTTCTTATTTCTTCGGTTGAGGTCTTTCTCAGAACCTATGAAATGGATATCAACAGTCATCTTATCCTCCTTTGTGAACTTCATCCATTCACTCGTGGATTTCATTCAATCCCCTTTTTAGCAAGACTTCATACTTGCCATCCAACAATACAAGCCCTCTTCCCACACTTGACCTCTTGTTGTTCTCTATCTTGGAATCATTTCTGGGAAACTCTCTTGCTCCTCTTTACTGCAAACAACAACTGCAGTAATTATTGCGTTATAATGGCCAAATTCTTTGGGTGTCAGGCTCCACGGATCATGCACCCAATTACATTCAAACCTTTGACTTGATTTAAGACTTTTTGACTCCAAACTTGACATCAACTCTTCATCTTGGTGAAAAATGTACCCTCTTACATACAATAACTCAATGGTTTAACTGGACTCAAGCTATCCAAATTTCTTCCTTTGACCTTAACATCTTATTTGACTTCAAAGCTCGACCCAATAATTACAATAGTGGATATTTTGACTCTAATTAAAGTTGTACAATATACCAATAAACATCCACCATTAATACATTCTCATGATGTAAATCTCCCCTCTACCAATTCTCTCTCATACTCCATTCTTATGATAATACCATAAGTCACTAATTATATCATCTCCCATTATCACTTTACATTACTTACGTGATACTCAAGCACTTAAATTGAAATGAAATCTATTTTCCCAAGATTTATTTTATGATAAAAATAAAATAACCCATTTAATTTTCAACATTTAAAATACCTCTTTGAAATGAATTTTCATACCTTACGTTCCCTTCAAGGTTATTTCATAAACCTTTTCATTGCAATTTCAACTCTTCATATTTCATTCTTCTATTTCGTTCTTATCACTATGAATATTCACATTCCCTTCATACCATAACCTCTTCAACACACACAACATATTAGCGCAGACAATTTTCCTACACTTCCATGCAGCTCCTTCTTTATAGTGACAGAGTTGCAAATACTGGAAAATTCTGGCCCCTTCAAAGAAGCACCACCAACAAGGAAACTGTCAATATCCTCTTGTTTTTCCAATTTCAAATAATTGTCTCCATTTACAGAACTCCATAAATAATTCGAGTTTGAGATGCAACTTCGGCAGAAACATTCTTCCTTAGCCATTCACGGACTGCTACATGAACCACATCATCCCAGCTAGGCACATTATCGGAAAATGCCTTTAACTGTTCATAACAGACATCAAAATTCTTCCCTGCTTCCCACTCTTATAGCTTCTCCCTTATACACGCAATCACTTTTAGACCCTACATCACTGCATATGTATATTTTTTTCCCAATAAATTGACTATCCTTGCTAATGACATGTCTACGCTCATAATGCCCATGAATCACCCACTTATAATCAATATCCTTTAATTTCTCAACACTTATTTATCTAGTGAAAAATCCACACTTTCCAACCCAGGAATTCTAGGAAAATTTTCCTATACGATCGATTAAAGAGCTCTTCACTTGTTCAATATAAAAAAATGGAGGTGCCACAACAATATCTACATCATATTCAAGTTTTGAATTGTTAAATTCAGTAAAAAGCTTTGCAATAGAACCCTTTGTACTATTACATTTCCAGTTTCCCCAATGAAGAACTTGCCAATGCCTACCATAGTGACAACTCTGCAACAACCATTGCTAGTGGTTTGAACATTCCTCTACACTCGATTAATCTAACATCCTCGGCCTTTTCAAGAAATCCATCGCTGCTCAGATTCATTATAGCTCCATCAATTTCTGCAATCTGACAGATTTTATACACTCGGGTTGTATTAATAACCCAACACATAACCCATGAAGATGCACATTCTGATGTGAATGCCAGCATAAATAGAACTTTTTCCAACAAGTAGCGTGGGCATAAGGGAGAAAATGTCGCCTTGGCATGCCCTTGCATTACTGCTAACATAATTGTGAGTTTGTAACCACTGTTACACAATCTCAAACGACACACTACACAGTGTAATCTCTACAGCGAGCTCGTTACACCATCGATACTGGTTGGAAGTTATTACAGGTTCGAATTTGTGACAATATATTTCCCCTTTCCCAATTGGTCTTCACGCTATTATTTCAAGTGGTCTCCAACTTTTTCATTCACGTTCCAGAATCCATGCTCATACTTGTGTTCCAGCTTGTAGCAATTGGAAGCCACTCTACGCTGGTCCGATGCCATCTACCAGAATTTGAAGCCACAGTCCTTGCTCTCAAATGCATCCTTTTACCAAAATACAAGTTCATCCAAACTTCGCAATTTCCTCGCTTATTCCATGACCGCTTCTCTTTGGCTGATGCAATTCTTCCTTGAAATTGATCTAGAAATTAGTCTTCTACATGAATGTTACATGGTTATTAAATGTGACCTTTAGATCCTTACCAAGAGCGGAGCGCAATCCATTCATTAACAACTATGAATTACAACAATATTTGAATAGCCTTCTGAGATCATTCAACATAGACCCAATTTTTTGAAATAGAGCAATGAATTGGATAATGCCTAAATAATTGACTACGATTTACAATAAATGATCATCCACCTTCAACGCAGTTTATCTATCCATGGGTAATTAGTTTTCTTTTTTCACTGCAACTTCAACTTCATAGCGACACAACACTCCATCTCCTAACGCAGTACAAAAGTTCCTTTCTCACCGACCTCACGTGATCCCATCTTTCTTTTCTTCACACAAATATCAATCTGTCATCAACACATTCCAAAATAAAACACACTACATACTGGATATACTTTTGAAGGATCACATTTTTATTGACATTGATCCATTCCCTCTGTGTCAGCTTTCATATATGCTCCACACTGGCATACGTCCAAATAAAATGAGATTTGAAACTAGAGTAGTTTCCGTTATAAAATTATATATTATGGAGCAATTCAACACATAAAATATGCGGAAAATACAAGCACACAAAACACATAAAACCAGAGAGACACAGATATACGTGGTTCACCCAGTTTGGGCTACGTCCACCCCGAACAACTAGTCCTTCCTTTCTATTATCCAGCAAAAATGAAGAGACAAAACCTACAGCAGATCCGCTGTAATATCCTCTGTTCTCTCTCACAGTCTCCCTCTCTGTTTCTCGCTCCAAGAATACACACATAATACACAGCCGCAATACAATACCCTCATATATACAAGGGGGTTGCCTTCTAGGGCAAAAAACCCTAATCTAAACATAACTTCTACCGTCAGATCATTTGCCTAATGAACGGCCCAGATTGACTAGAAATTACTATAATTTTACAAGGAAAATTTACATCTGTTTTTAGCGGGGCGCCGCCCGAAACTTCGGGGGGGCTCCCGAAAGCGCTGCCACCCCCGGACCCCCACAGTAGTTGATTAATTGGCTGTGAGGCATCAAGCGCTCTCTTTAAGGTATAGGGGTCCAATGCTATGATACAAAGTAAACAAGATAATCAGGCTCCACACCCAACAATCTCCCACTTGGAGACTGATTGTAGCAACTCCACCGCTGCTTCATTTGCTAGAAAATGACTCCTCTTTGGACCTGGCTATTCCTCATCTTCATCATCATCCTTGAAGACCAATTGAAACTGAGCACATTCTCAGTTTCTCCCTGGTTACAACTTTTGTTAGCATATCCGCAGGATTCTGGCTAGTGTGTATCTTTTCCAGCTTCAACTCTCCATCTTCCAATACTGACCGTATGAAATGGTACTTGAGATGTATGTGTTTAGTCCTGGAATGAAATGTTGAATTCTTTGCAAGATGAATAGCACTTTGGCTATCACTGTATAGCGTGCCCATATCATGCTTCTTACCCAATTCATCCATAAACCTTTGTAACCAAATCATTTCTTTACTAGCCTCTGTAGCAGCAACATACTCGGCTTCTGTTGTTGAAAGTGCAACAACACTTTGGATTTTTGAAACCCAACTGATAGTTGTTCCACCTACAGTAAATACATATCCTGTAGTGCTCCTCCTGTTATCTCTGTCACCTGCCATATCTGCATCAACATATCCCCGTAGAGCAATGTTTGAACCACCAAAGCATAATGCTTGATTTGTGGTACCTCTCAAATATCTGAGAATCCATTTTACTGCCATCCAATGTTCTTTTCCTGGATTGTTCATATACCTGCTTACAACTCCCACTTCATGTGCAATATCAGGCCTTGTGCAGACCATTGCATACATTAAACTTCCAACTGCTGATGCATATGGAACTTTAGACATATAATCCATGTCTTCTTGGGTCTTTGGGCACATCTCCTTACTAAGTTTGAAATGGCTAGCAAAAGGTGTACTAACTGGTTTTTCATTTTGCATATTAAATCTTTTCAACACCTTTTCTATGTACTCATTCTGAGATAGTGTTAATTTGCGATTTTTCCTGTCTCTAGTTATCCTCATACCAAGGATTTGTTTTGCAGCTCCCAAATCCTTCATTGCAAATGAATTTGCCAATTTTCTTTTGAGCACATTTATTTCCTGCATGTTAGACCCCGCAACAAGCATGTCATCTACATACAATAACAATATAATATAGCTGCCATCATTTTTCCTTTTTAGATAAACACAATGATCAGAGTGACATCTAGTATAACCTTGTTCAGACATAAACTTGTCAAATTTTAGATACCACTGCCTTAGAGCCTATTTTAAGCCATACAAGCTCTTCTTTAACCTGCACACCAATTTTTCTTTCCCTTTTACCTCATATCCTTCTGGTTGCTGCATGTATATCTCTTCCTCCAAATCTCCATGGAGAAATGCTGTATTTACATCTAACTGTTCAAGATGTAAATCTTCCGCTGCTACAAGACTTAAAATAGTTCTGATTGAATTCATTTTAACAACAGGAGAAAATATTTCATCAAAATAAATACCTTTCTTCTGTGCAAACCCCTTCACCACAAGTCTAGCTTTGTACCTCTATTTTCCTCCATCTTCTTCCTTCAGCCTGTAAACCCATTTATTCTGCAATGTAGTTTTACCTGCAGGCAACCTGACTAAGTCCCAAGTCTAGTTATGCATTAAGGAGTCCATCTCTTCATCCATGGCTAGCTCCCACTTCTTCCTGCTTTCAACCTGCATTGCTTCTTCATAACATTCGGGTTCACTAGAATCAATCAACAATAAATAATATAATGAAGGAGAATATCGTTCAGGGGGTATACTTATCCTCGCAGATCTTATAACACCACTTTCAGGTGTTTGAGGTTCCTGTTGCTATTGTGGTGGTTGCTGCTGCTGTGGTTGTTGATTATTATTATTTTCAAGCACCTTTACTTTTTCAATTATCTCATCAAGAACCATGTATTCCTTGCTTTCTTTTTCCTGTTTCTTTTCCTGCAACTGAGTCTTATACAAGACCTTTTCATTGAATATTACATCTCTGCTCCTAATGATTTTGTGATTTTCATAATCATATAAGCGATAACCAAAATAATTAACACCATATCCAATAAAGGTACATTTCTTTGATTTTGCCTCAAGCTTTGTTCTATTTTATTTATTAATATGGACAAAGGCCTCACAACCAAAAGGCTTTAAAAAAGAGTATTTTACCTTTTTACCTGTCCATGCTTCCTCTGGAATACCACCATCCAAGGAACTTGAAGGCCCTCTGTTTATTAGATAAACAACAGTATCTACAGCATCTGCCCAAAATTTTAAAGGCAATCCCGCATGCAATCTCATGCACCTTGCACGCTCCATGATTGTTCTGTTCATCCTTTCTGACACACCATTTTCTTGTGGTGTTCTTGGAACTGTCTTCTCTCTACGAATTCCATGCTCTGAACAGTACCTATCAAACTCTTTGCTACAATATTCACCTCCATTGTCTGATCCGAGACACTTCAACTTCTTTCCTGTCTCAATCTCAACCAAAGCTTTCCATTTCTTGAAAGTATCAAATACATCAGATTTATTCTGAATACAATAAATCCATGTTTTTCTAGTTGCATCATCAATAAAAGTAACATAATAACGAGAGCCACCGAGAGATGATACCTGAGTAGGTCCCCATACATCTGTATGCACAAGCTCCAATTTTTCTCTCTTCTTTTCTTTCCCAACTCTGAGAAATCCGACTCTCTTTTGTTTTCCATAAATGCAATTTTCACAGAAATCCAAATCAACATTCTTCAAACCTAGCAACAAATTTCTTGAGTGAAGAATCTTCATCCCCTTCTCACTCATGTGTCTGAGCCTATGATGCCATAATGCTGCATCTGCTCCTTTGGAAGTTAAAGCATTAACAGAGTTATAAATACCATTGCATAAATACAATGTACCAACCTTTTCGCCTTTTGTTATTACCAGGGCTCCTTTGGTGACCTTCCAAGTTTTATCCGTGAAAGTTGTCACACAACCTTCACCACCTAACTGCCCTGTTGAAATCAGATTTTTCTTCAGATCTGGAACATGCCTTACCTCCTTTAGTAGCCATTGGTTTCCATTCTGTTGTTTTACAATAACTTTACCCATTCCAACAATTTTATAGGGTTTATCATCACCCAAATGAACTTGTCCAAAATCTCCTTGAACATAGTCATGAAAATATTTCTTATCAGGTGTGGCATGGAATGAAGCCCCTGAATCTACAACCCAAGAATCAATAACATTTTCGAAAGAAAGAATCAAAGAATCTTGTAACACATCACCTGTCACATTTGCTTCATGATTGTTTTCTTGCTGTGCATCTCCTTCTTTTCCCTTCCAAGATCTACAATATTTCTTTAGGTGTCCTCTCTTTCCGCATTTCCAGCACACTATCCCCGATCTGGACTTGGATCTGCCTTTCCTTGATTTACTGCGATAACCCGAGCTCTTTCCTCTTTCCATTCTTCTTCCCCTAGACTCTGCACTCAAAGCATTACCCGATGTCTCACCAGAGCTTTTCCGTCGCATTTCCTTGCTAAGGATAGCACCGACAACATCATCAAACTTTAAAGTACTAGATCCAGAGACAGAGTTACTAATGGCCATTACTAAACCATTCCAACTCTCTGGCAATGAGCACAAGAATAACAGAGCTCTAACTTCATCATCAAATTTTACCCCTATAGAACTTAACTGACTGGTAACTGTATTAAATTCATTTAAATGGTCTGCAACAGATCCACCTTCTGACATCTTCATATTAAATAGTCGTTTCATAAGAAATACCTTGTTTGAGGCCGAGGGTTTTTCATATAGTTTTGCCAACGTCTGCATCAAACCCTCTGTTGTTGTTTCCTTTGAAATATTGAAGGCGACTGATGCCGCAAGACACAACCGTACTATTCCAAGTGCCTTTCTATCGAGAATGTTCCATTCCGCGTCTGTCATGGCCACCGGCTTCTTTGTTTTTCTGCTCAATGGTAGGTACAGATCTTTCTGATACAGATAATCTTCCATCTGCATCTTCCACAGCGGGAAGTTTTGGCCATTAAATTTCTCGACCCTAAACTTACCATCTTCTGCCATTTCTCCCACTCAAACCAGGAACCCTTCTTTCCTGCGAGTTTATCAGCCAAATATACCTTTGGCTCTGACACCAGTTGTTATAAAATTATATATTATGGAGCAATGCAACACATAAAATATGCGGAAAATACAAGCACACAAAACACGTAAAACTAGAGAGACACAGATATACGTGGTTCACCCAAGCTGGCCAAGCTTGGGCTACGTCCAACCCGAACAACAAATTTTACTTTCTATTATCTAGCAAAATCGAAGAGACAAAACCTCCATGCTAGATCCGTAATATCCTATGTTCTCTCTCACGCTCTCCCTATGTGTTTCTCGCTCTAAGAACACACATAATACATCGCCGCAATACAATACCCTCATATATACGGGGGGGTTTTTCTAGGGCAAAAAAAAAACCCTAATCTAAACATAACTTCTACCGTCGGATCATTTGCCTAATGAACGGCCCAGATTGACTAGAAATTACTATACTTTTACAAGGCAATTTTACATCTGTTTTTAGCTTCGGGGGCGCTGCCCCCGAACCCCCGCCAGGGGGGGGCTATGAAAAGCGCTGCCGCCCCCCCTTAGACCCCCCACGGCAGCGATCAAATTTCAGGCGGCATTGCCGCCCCTTTTAAGGTACAGGGGTACAATGTTGTGATACAAAGTAAACAAGATAATCAGGCTCCACACCCAACACTTCCGTTGTGTAGCTTACTGGGGTTGACATTTCCGATCGATATTACTTCAACCGCTCCTTGGTTCTCATGGATCCTCCTCTGCATCTACATGCAGATCCACATCGCACAATGCACAACACACTCATCTCTCATCTGCGACTGCACGGATTAATTATATATTTGGGCTCTGATAGAAAATGATGCAGATAATCTGCAATAAAATCATATACTTGCCCGCAATAGAGTGTGTATCCTCTTTATTTACGAAATCCTTATTAAAATCTTCATTAAAACCATTTAGAATCAACTCAAAATATAGATGAAGAGAGAGCCGAACAATAAAAAAAATAATTGCATCAAATACAACAAGAAATTACAAATTCAAACCCTTCTTTGGCCGAATATACATTTGTTGCCTTCTTGGCCCTCACCATTATCACTCCACACACTATCCTTCTCTACATTTTTTCTATATCCTATTCCATTCTCTGTGCCTCCCTACATCCTCACACAAAGCTTCATATTTATACATAATTATGGATTAATTTGAATACATGATTTCCTCCACAAATATCTCAATCAAATCCTAAAATATCTATCCAAACAAACTCCACTCATATCCTAAATTTATTAAGATAACATTTACAATAAACCTCACACTCATATTTTTCTCCTAATTTATTTAAAATGTGCATAATTTATAAAATAATTAAAAAACATCACCCCCTAAATCATCCAAATACAAAATGAAAATTGCCAAAAGATGCTCTTGCATAAGTTTCTCTACTACTCCATTATGTAGATCTAGGCTTAATTAATCCACATTCACACATAAAAAGTGATTATTTATTCATCTTGAGGATTATGGGTCCCTCCACCCTTTTATTTACTTAATTAAGTAGGTTTATTAAGAACTCTAATATTCCAAATATCATGTGAAAATTTGGGAATATTACAATCCTCCCCGGCAAAATGTTGCTTGTCCTCAAGCAAGTGCAACAAGTGGATGCTACAACAAACATCCTTTTTCCAAATGGCATCCTCATGTGGAAGGCCTTCCCATCTGTCACAATGTGTCATGCATGTCTAGCTCCAAAGCTGCCTCTCTAGAATGTCTAGAATGGCTTCCAGATGAAAATTTAGATACCCATCCTCATCAATGAATCTCCAAGTGGCAACCATATGATGACCCAAGTTCTCATCTATACATGAGATACATAAGATAAAGTGGTTCATTCCCAAAGTGGAAAGTCCCAACTTATGAACTATATTTCCAACCCATGATACATAGAGTAGATTGCATCCATTAATGCTCACATCATTAGCCTTGCTGGCTATGTAGGAACCAAACATCACACCATCACAGTGAAAAAAAAGAAGTAGAGACATATGGGAAAACATAAACAATGTCAAACCATATTCTCCTAATAACAACCAACACAACTGAGCCTTCTGCTACCATGCTAGATCATCATGAAAACAAGTAAGAGAGCCATACTCTCTCAAAAGAAGAGCTGCCTGACTTAACAATTATCAAATCACATATTACAGAACCCAGATCTATCATCTCCTCCACATCCACGTGCGTAATATCATGTATAATTGCAACAAATCACAGATATAGGAAAATAATACAACTATCGCAGCTATTATTGCATCAAAAATAGATTTAGATCAACAGTCAATGCAGCATAAACACACAGCATAGTTACTTACAGAGCTCAATAAAGAATTATGCATGCCATACTAGACCCAGATCACAGTATAAACATGTAACACCAGTATTTTCGCAGCTTAAATCAATGACACAGAGCATACATAAATAGATGTCACAGATCCAATAGATTCATAGATTTTAACATCCATCCACATTCATTAATCCTTCAGTTCCTTTTACAATACCCAAAAAACCCAACCTGCGCACACAGCAACAGGGTCCGCACACAGCAGGACTAAGGATCTTTGCACACAAAGCCAGCAGGAGTCCTTTCCCCAAAAACCCAAACAGATCTACTAATTTGCAATTCGCATTTGTGATAATCAAGTGCAGTCTTCCTAGTGCAAAAGGTTCAACTGTATACTATTTTAGCCGCGCATCCAATGGTCCACAAACCATAGTTCTAGGACTGTGTTCTCTGTAACCCATTACAATGCATTAGGGAGTTTTGACCCACCCCCAAAACCCATGCGTTAGACTAAATATAAAAAAAATATACGAAATGGACCAAGCCAATGCTGTCGGAACTTCCCAGGATGCTTTGCAAAATGGATATCATACAAGAGGACCAATTGGCCTTCCGCGAAAAGTTTTTGGCAATTGTGTCGGTGATTCAGAGCTATCGCGGAGCCGCCCGGACTTGTTGATGAAGTCGCAATGGCCAGTCTTCCTCCAAAGCCATAGTGCGCTAATCACTCTTCCATAGCAATGCAAGCTCTTGCCATGTTTGTAAATATTGCGCAATCTGTGAGACTAAGAACAGCCTCTCCATGGGCATAATGGATTCTTTACCATAAACCATCTTGAATGGGGTCTTTCTTCTTAACTTCTGGAGGTTTTTCAATAGGCCCAGAGGACCGATGGGATGCGCATGTCCCAATTGCTGCAATCAGCATTGCATACCTTGGTCAACGCGTGCTCCAAGATTTTATTAAAAGCTTCAACCATTTCATTGGCCTGGGTGTGATATGGCATGCCCTTCACATGATGGATCCAGAATTCCTCAGTCAAAGCTCGGATTGTTTCATTAACAAAGTGTGTACCTCTATCACTCATGAGAATCTTCGGACATCCAAACCTAGTCAAGATTTTTTCAAAGATTAAATGTGCAGTGGTATCCGCAGTACAATCCTTTACTACTTGTGCTTCCGCCCACCTAGTTACATAGTTGGTGGCCGTAATAATGTAGCACGCACCCGTTTTTTTTCCAGGGGGGTTGATAGGCCCGATGAATTCGATAGCCCACTTATCAAATGCTTATAGGGCCATTTGTGGTTGAAGGGGAATTTCATCTCTACGAGATGGATTCCTTGTTCGTTGGCACGTATCGCAGGCTTTACAATAGTCGTGGGTGTCAGTATACAGGGTTGGCCACCATAATCTAGCCCTCAAGATCTTCTTCACCATTCCTTTCCCTGCGTAGTGATCTCCTGCTACTTCGTCATGAGTTTCAGGCAAGACAGCATGCCTTTCGTGTGCCAAAACATATCACCGCAATACTTCATCTACCCCCATCTTATATAAGTGTCCTACGATGATGGTAAGTTCTGTTGCCTGGGTGACTAACTCTTTTTTATTCTATACAGAGTACTCTAGAGGATTCATCCCGGTAGTCAATAACTGAATGATATTAGTGAAGTGTGCATCAACTACCCTGATAACAAATAGTTGCGCATCCGGAAATCTGGCTTCCAGGTCGGTTGGCTCCTTGCAACTCTCTATTCGGGACAAGTGGTCTGGCCCATCATTCAACTTGCCCGGCTTGACTATGATTTCAAAGTCATACTCCTGAAATAGCAATAGCCATCGGCATATTTTCCCCCCCAACACAGGCTTATTGACCAAGTATTTTAAAGCTAAATTTTCTGTGAACATTTTTAAGTGACCTCCTAGCAAGTAATGTCGATATTTCCACAACGCATAAACCATGGCCAATCCCTCCCACTCGGTGGTGGAGTATTTGCGTTCCACTCTAGAGAGATTCCTACTTGCAAAGGCAACCAGATGGTAAATATCTCCTTCCCTTGGCTGCATAAGGACATCCCCAAGAGAAATGCCTGATGCATCGACATGAACTTGAAATACCTTCTCCCAATCCAAAAAGATGATAATAGGTGTCGAGACCATCTTTTCCTTTAGGAGCTCAAAGCTCTTTTGGCATTTGTCATTCCAAAAGAATGAAATATCCTTCTTGAGACATTTTTCCATAGGGGCAGTAATCAGTGCATAGCCTTGAATGAATTTCCTGTAGTAGCCCATGTGTCCAAGGATCGAGCATCATTGTTTCTCTGTGGTTGGTACTGGAAAATTTATGATAACTGTGATTTTGGCAGGATCTACCATTAGTCCTTGCCAACAAACTATGTGCCAAGCAAGTTTCTAAAGGGTACGCAGAAGATACACTTCTTGATATTTATGGAAATATGGTGTTTCCGGCAAGCATCTAGCATCATGCGTAGGTTTGAGATGTGTGCCTTGACCAGGCCGAAGACATTCCAATCATCGAAATACACCTCGAGGAACTTGTGAATTAATTCTTTGAACACTTTGACAACGACCCGTGAGAATATGGCAGGGGTGTTTTTGAGTCCAAATGGCATGACAGTATACTGAAATGATCCCAACTCAGTGGTGAATGTGGTTTTGCTGCGGTCCTCAGATGCGATTCTTATTTGATGGTATCCTGAGAACCTGTCGATGAAAGAGTATGCTTCCTGTCCTGCCACGCTGTCTAAGATTTAGTCTGAGAATGGCTTTGGGAATGGGTCATGAACGTAGGCATAATTTAACTTGCGTAGGTGCACACAGATTAGAATCTACCCCTTAGTTTTTTATCCTGAACCACCATTCGATGGACCTAGTATGGTTGTTCAATAGGTTCGATGATCCCTGCAACAAGCATTTTATCGAGCTCCTCCTTGACGTTCTGCTTATATTTTGGGTTCAAAATATAAGGTCTATTCTTTATGGGTCACACATTGAGTTTGAGAGTGATATGCATGACCCCTAAGTCCCTCGTGATCGCCTTTAGCTCAGAAAATTTTGTGGGGAACAAGTCCTGATATTTTGTAAGTAATTCAACCAATTTACCTATTGTATTCTCATCCCAGTAGTCCCCGATATTAGCCAATTTAGGGTGCTCTTTCATCCCAATGTTTACTTCATGTAGTTTGAGAGTCTTAGTGACATCCACTTCCCTTAGTGGAGGTCCTTCATTGGCACACTCCCCTTCCAACTCCGGGATAGAGACATACTGAAGATCATCTTCACCTTCCTCACTTGCCAAGCTACGGTAGTTAACAATATCTTGCATCTTTGTTTCCCATGTCGGCATTATGAATACTGCAAAAGAGATGGTCTTTCTAAACATGAATATATCTATGCCCTACAGATCTTCTTCAAGTTCCTTGGAACCCCCTATCAATCCAAATTTTCCTATAAATTCATTCTTCAAAGTTTCCCAATGGCGGGTGCACTGATGTAGCTCTGTATTCAGGTACCAGGCAATGGGGATTGGACCCAAGGCATGAATGAATAAGTGAACCCACTCCCCCATAGTTTGGTCATCCCATGCCTCCATCCATGCAACCACGTGTTCACGCGGATACCCTAGGCCAACAAACAGCTTGACCCATACCTCCGTTGGGGTCTCAAATCACAAGATCATCCTACCTCGACAATCCTCCCATGCCGGGAATGCTTCCTTATGCGTCTCCCACCATCGTGCAAGGGTTGCACACATTTCTAGGTTAAGGGCCCATAACCTTTATTACTTGGGAACCTCGACTTCAAATTCCCATAGAAAGTCCCTAACATTACCAGAACCATCGAAATAAGGTAGATCTCTTACCTCGAAGGAGATGCAGCGAAAGTTCTTCGTGATCCGAAGACATCTCAGTGCAGAGACATCATGTAATCGGTTTTTCCAATTCTCCATCTCCCCATTAGAGTCGAAGAAACATTCTTTGTCCTTTTCCCAACAAAGTACCCCCTCTGTCATGTGGTTGATCCAATCTTCATCTCGCGTAGTCAACTTATAGATGTGATCTACATCCTCTTCGTCATGCATTGGTTCTATGTATTGTTCACCCTCATCCAAATCTAATGGTACTATTACCCTTAACTGTTATTCTTGAATACCATTCTTCTCTTCTTTAGGTTAATGATGCCTCCCATATCGATGGCCCAATCCAAGCCTAGGAGCACAGGGTAGGGATCTGCATCTTCGATAATCTGAATTACTTCAAAGTCAGCCCGGACCTTAACCCCTGTGATATCCACCACAATATTTGATAGTCTTCCTAATGGAATGATCTTCTGTTGATTAGCCATACACAGCTAGATAGTAGACTCTTCCAACTTAGGCTCCCCCATGTGTTGCAAAGTTTGTTTAGGTAATACATTCACATCCGACCCTAGGTCCAAAATAACCTGATCCATATTGTAGTCACCAATCTACACAGTTAACCACATCTCTCTGTTGGTGCGTTTCATCTACCTATATAGTTTATGTACATCCTTGACTTCCGGAAGGAGGATAGGTCATGTTACGCAGATATCTATCAATGCTTGAAGATTTCCCACAACCCTCGGGTTGCACAGCAGCTTCATACATGCTTGCAAAAAGGGTTTGACCTCCTCATCTGCCTTGAGGCCCTCAAGTGGTTGTTAAGTAGATGCCTCTACATCGGCAAAGTCCTTACGAGCTACGATAAATGTTTCTTTCTCCTTCTTTAGATCCAACCCTTCCTATTTACTAACTGCTGGTCGGATCAAAGGCTCACTTGTAGTTTTCTCCCCAGGCCCCCCAGTGTCCATCCCACTACGTGTTACAACATTTACGCTTAGATCTTTGTCTCGTAGTTCGGCCTTAACCCTATGCACATTCTGCATAGGTGTCGAATTCTTTTCCTGCATCTTCGCTATCAAGACTGGACAGTCTTCAATTGCATGGTATAGCTGCCTGAAATACCGGTAGGTCTGTTTTTTGAGGTTTGGATAGTCCCTGAAAAAGTGCCCTACCTCTCCACAGTTATAACATATGATTTGTCCTCGTCCTCGACCTGTGCTTCCAACTCTTCTACCTCCCCTACCCCTTGCTGGGGAGCCCCCTGTGCTCGAGAGCGATTTAGGTGAAGATGGGTCCGACTGCACCCTATATAGATTCCCCTGATAGATCATCAAATCATACGTTTGGCAAATCTGTTCATCATGTCCTACCGGCCTGCAGAACCTGCACCATTACTATTTTACTTCTGGGACGTATGAAACAAGGCGGGGACATAGGTTCGTTTCATGCAACCTTGCAACACGGCAATCATCGCACCATAGTGTCGGCCCACTTGTTCCTACCACTTCCCTATGGCGCAGCAGACTAGGTCCCCCAACCTGCATGTAGTTTTTTAATAGCGAGCAGTTATACTTGGTGTGACCATTCGTCCTACAACGTATCTACCATCTTTCCGGGCTAGCCTCTATGCCTTGCTCCTTCCGCAGGTTCTGGATCTCCATGTGCATCACCTTCAGTTGTCCCTAGATCTGTTGGATGCCTAGCTAGGCATCGTCTCTGGGTGCAGCTTCTAACTTCATAGTGACCTCCAAAGATTTTTCCGATGATTCGAAAGCTTGGTGACCCATAGGTATGCACAGGTGAGGCAAAAACATAGTAATGAACCACTCCGTGTGCTATCTGTCGTCGTACTAAAATCATCCTTCCCTGATCACCTTCTTCAGTTGTTGATTGGACTCCCATTCATATTCGGAAGGCCCTTGCTTCAAATCCTTTAGATATACCACTATTTGAGAATAGGACTTAGGTTTCTTGAACTGTTGTTTTAAGGCATTCTTGACCTCTTCGATGGTTGAGGTTGCATTTTGTCTGATGTATCCCATGTGCCAATCCAAAGCTCTCCCTTCGAAGGCAAGGGAAAGTTATGCCCTCTTCACTGTGTCACTAGCTACATTCTTCATAGTCCATACTGATTCTATGGCAAACCAGAACTGCTCCATGTCCCCATCTCCCACACCCGTAAAGGTATGAAATTTCATGTGCGCAACCATGTCATCTTCTGGTGGTGGAGGTGTAGGTGAATTCTTACCTCTACAGTGGTTTGAAAGTGGTGTGGCTAGAGAAATATACGCAGGTGCTTCCCTTACCGAGTTGTAGACAGATCTACCTCCTTCTAGATTGGTCTGATAGTATTTTCCGCTTCGCGTCATACTTCCATTCAGATCAATGGTCATTTACTCAGTGTGGCTACAAAGAATACTTTTTTCACAGAGTAATATCTTAATCAGCAACAATGAAGTCTTCAGAAACTTACCCCTAAATCCTTTGAAGAATATCCACTCTGCTTCAGAGTAGGAGATGAAGTGATCGATGGAAAATTCCATCATGAATCCTCCTAACACGCTGTCCACCCAGTGATATACGGTGTCAGTGATGGTGTTATCAACCTTCTCTAACTATTGGATCAATTCTGGGGTCCACTGTGTGACCCACTCATCCTTCCAACACTTTTGAAATTTGACAAACCTTGCGAGCCACTCCTGGAGCTCGATCGCAATATTTACAAAGAAGATCTTGTAGATATCTGAGAAAATATACCTATTTTTCCACTCTTCGGTGGTCAACCTCTTGCTGCAGTTTTCTTTCACTGTGAATTCCTGAACTTTCCACTCAAACCATTCATCAATTTATTTAGTTTCAGGTTCCCAATACGGCCTTGGCATTTCCCGATCCCTCTCTCAAAATTCTCTCGGTCTTGGCAACGAAACCATTTGTTGGCTCAAGGGGTCCTGACCCAGGTTCGGAGGATAAGGTTTGTGAACAAACCCCTATACTACTGGCCCTTTTGGCAGTGGCCTTCTTGCGCAGGCCAAATTATGACCTGAAGTAGTATGGGAGGGTGCTAGAACCAGGTTTCTGCACCCTGGGAGAGGTCAGGTAAGTCAGGCAGAGCTGTGTTCAACTTGACAATTATCAGATCACATATTACAGAACCCATATCTATCAAATCCTTCGCATCCACGTGCACAATATCATGTATAATTGCAACAAATCATATATATAGGAAAATAAGGCAACTATCGCAGCTATTCTTGCATCAAGTCTAATAAATAGATTCATATAAATGGTCAATGCAACATAAACCCACGACACAGTTACTTGCAGAGCTCAATATAGAATTATGCATACCATACTAGACCCAGATCGTAGTATAAACATGTAACACCAGTATTTGCGCAACTTAAATCAATGACACAGAGCATACATAAACAAATATCACATATCCAATAGATTTAGATATTTCAACAGTCTTCCACATTCATTCATCCTTCAATTCATTTTACAATACCCAAAAAAACCAACTTACGCACACAGCAGCAGGGTCCACACACAGCAGGACTCAGGATCTCCACACACACAGCCAACAGGATTCCTTTCCCTAAAACCCCAAAATAGATCTAATAATTCACAATTCACATAAAACTTAATCCAGGTATGTCTTACAACTCAAAAAGGTTCAACTACTTATACTATTTTTGCCTACGGATCCAATGGTCTACAAACCGTGGTTTGCGAACTCTTGGTCTACCCTTAACCCATTTAAAATGCATTAGGGGCTTTGACCCACCCCAAAACCCTTGTGTTAGACTAAATATAATAAAAAAATATAAAAAAAGGACCAGTTTCACAGCTCTAGTAGCAGACCCGGTTCCAACACCAACGCTGTAATGCCTCTTGTTTCCATCCTCCAACAATGTCATGCAATGTATGGGAAGAATTCAACCCATACTCTCCCAATAGTAACCCTAGCAACAAGTATTCTTGTTGCCTCCTTGCATTATCACGCTACAAGTCATGGAGCAACAATAGAGTAGTGGACATGTGAAATGTCTCATGAACATAATAAAAACAAGCTCCCTTATGCCACATCATGTGAGAGTTATACTTTCTCCCAAAACCAAGTACATACATGAACATTAGATACATCCCAAACAGAAATACATGTAAATACATGAGACATATCCAAAACAAGCGTAAATACAAGGACATAAGATATAACATGTGATGTTCAAACTCTCTCATCAAGAACCAAATTAACCATGTCTTTTTGTTATGAATTCTTCCGGTGATGTATAAGGCATGAATCAACAAAATATGACTCCTTGAGTGGTAACCATACTCACCCAAGAGAAACCAGTGCAGCCATGCTTCTTATTGGCCTATATCATAGATTTGCAAGTGGTTTGGAAACCCCTTACTCCAAACTATCAACCATTAATCCCAATGTGGATGATAGATATCATTCTGCAAATACTTGGTATCCTACCATTGTAGGACACCAACCTCCTCAAACTGATGAAGAACTTTGCACTCCATGATATGTTGAAGTGCACCTCCAACGAGATCTCTCCACGAGACCTTCTTCTCATCAATGGCCCTCCAAAACCAATAAGGTTATGGATCTGCTGTAGGTAGAATTTTCTCTTTGAGCTATGAGATTCTCATTGAGAAAGTGTCATATAGAAAGGAGGAAACATTTCTCATCTCAAGATGTCTACCATCTATCATATTTTCCTCCATTGCTTCATGAATGAAGCTGCCTTATGATTGGTCCCATAAGGAATAGGTCCTCTTATTCTCACTACTGCTCATTAACAGTGTTGTATATCTACAAGGTAGTACATGTGCTGTCTCAAATCAAGGTACAATGTTGAACTCGTAGCCAACCATTGTACATAGGATCATACTCATCCCAATTTATGAAACTCTACATTCCAACTCTAGATGTTGAATGTAGTTTATCCATGACAAACTAGTATGCTTTTTCATCTCTTCCTTGATTAGATCAAGGATCCTTTGTGCAGTGATATAATGTTGCTCCAAATTAGCATGATTTTCTAACCCTTGGTCATGCAATAGCCCTGATGGCATGTCCCCATAAGTTTCAGTAAGAGGTACTAAAATAATATGAGATGAAAGTGTATGCATACCTTGGATCAGCAGAGATTTAGAAACATCTTGCAAGAAGTTTCCTCTTCTGGTGCAAAGGTATCTACAAATGATGGTAAGAGTGATGGATGCACTTCTACAAGTGTACCAATGTTGGTATCTGTCTCCTCCTCCTCATTCATCTCATCAATCATGCATGGGGCTCCAAATATCAAGAACTCAAGACCAACTTGCAAAGATGCAAGTGATCCTCCTCTTGATGTAAGCACATCTGCAGCTGGTGGGGGTATAGGCTCCTCCTCTTGAGTGATAATGAGAACATCTTCTCTTGAATCTTCATGCACTATCTCCTTGATGATGGGAGATTTCACCATGTGAGATGTCTCTCATTTCTTTCTTCCATACTTTTCCTTCAGTCTTTGAATAAAATTTGCATAAGCAGAAACTTTCATATGTGACAAGTGACTGAACCACCATTTTCTTACTTCACCCTCTAGGTGCAGCTCTGCAAACTCCATGTCCTCTCTTTCTAATATAGGATATTTCAGAAAGAAAGTAAATAATTCTTCCCTCTAAGCCCTTAAGGTTCTTGTGGAAGATACATTAAATGTAGGAAAGAAGAATCTATGCCTCTATCTTCTATTGCTACTCCTGGATCTCCTCTCTTCTTTGAGTTGCAGAAACTATTGGAGAGAGAGATTCTCATTCAATGCTCTAGGTTGTGACTTGTATTCAAACAGATATTCACTTAGGGTCTCATCCCCCAAGCCTTCATCATATTTAAACTAGTCCTCTTTCTCAAAAAAATTGGATCTAGTGGAATAATTTGAAGCTCTTTGCTTCTTTGGTCTTCTTTTTTGGTGAAAATAAGTGTTGGGACCTTCTTCATATTGAAACCTTCTTGAGGTTTCTCTTTGCCTTCCTCTTCTTGTTTCGTTGATCTCCTTAGAGAGATATTTCATAGATATAAAGGAAAATGAGGAAAAACTTAATCCCTCCATAGTAGATCTCTACTATCTTCTTTTCTTATGTTGTTAAAATGTCCACAAGCTGAGCCAAAGATCATGTTGTGATACCACTGTAATATCCCAAAATGGAATAATGCATTGATACAAAAACACAATATTTGTAACAAAGAAAATGTACATGTAAGTTTATGATCAACACAAGTATAGACAGAATAGCTGAGCCATTTTATTATATAGGAGAAGATTCAGTTACACAATGTACAAAATAAGAGTAGATCTAGGCAAAGAGATGGCCTAGAATCACCCTGAAAACATGCCACAATAGGCACTGCGTAAGTGGAGAGCTGCTGGAAGAAAATACTGCATTATCTGTTTAGAAGAATATGAATATATAACTGTAGGCTGAAAAATAAAATGCAGATTTATGGAAATATAGAGCTCTGATGATGCCAATATTCAAGATCTGGGCTCTATGATGGATACCAAAGATAACCCAGAAATGATTTTCCAGATCTAAAACTTTAGAAAATCACTCTCCTTGAGTTTGATCCTTTGACTACTGAGTTATGTAGATATGAAGCTAGATATGACAAATAGATGGCTGAAATATGTTATAAGTTTAAATCTAAGCTTGAAGGGTTGATCCCTTCTATAGTTCCACAATATAGAAACTCAAGATCTAGCTCCTCAATCCTCCAAAGAAGGTTGTAGTTGTTGCTACACAACTGCTCATAAAAACTACACTATAAAGGAAGGAGGCTCTCTAGCATGTTAAAAAATATGGCTATGAAGCTCAATACTAATGGAAATAATGCATACAATGTGAAGGAATGGTCCTCCACTGGATTACTAGCTAAAATTCTAACAACTTCCCATCTTCGTTGGATCTACAAGAATGGACTACGCAATTCCTGATGGGATTGTTGCTGCTGGGAGATGAATAATAAATGGCCTAATGCCTAATATAGATCTGAAGCACTGGAAGGCTGATCTTGAAGCTCAAGGTGATAGGGTGAATCCTACATCGGTTCTCCAGCTGAAATATTGAAGGACAACCTCCTCCTCTCAAACTGATCATCAGAAATATGCAATTTCTGAATATGAATGTCTTGCAAAAAGTACGAAAAGATATGTGGCACCAATGCTTGATGTAGAATGAAGTACAATCCTCTTCCAAGAGCTACTCAATGAAATAGGTGGGATTCCTGACCAGGAACACCCAATGCTAAACAACACTTGCAATCTTAGTTAAATAGCAAGAGAAAGCATCAAATGTCACATGAAAATTCCAAATCTAAAAAGATCATACATCGATAATAATCTTCAATGTGCCTTCTATGGTGCTTTCATCTTATTTATATAGATTATGAGCCTTCTCATGCCTTGGCCCACCTCATAACTGTGTTGTACATGTAGACATAGGTATTCATGTTGACTGTGTCGTCATTTCCTAATCTCCATCATGTGTAAATGCAATGATCACCCTCTCCATCATGTTGAGCATTAAGTGCACCAATCCTCCATCATCTCATCATAAATTCTATATGATATTATGTTTGATCCCTTCAAGATCTTAGTTGACTGTATTAGCCTCCATGATCTATCTCATTAATGACACATGATCTCCACTCCTTTCACATTAAGTGGTTTCTCTACTACTCCATTATGTAGATCTAGATCTGAAATATCCACATACACACATCAAAAGTGGATTTTATTCATATTTGAGGATTATGGGTCCCTCCACCCTTTTATTTACTTAATTAAGTAGTTTTATTAACAACTCTAATATTCCAAATATCATGTGAAAATTTGTCAATATTACACAATCACATTCAAGTAAGAGAAAGAAGTAAATTAGTCACAAAACACAAGATTTTCCTAGGGAAAGAAACCGCTAAAAACCCCTCTATATATATGGTATAATTAGCCAAGGAATCATGAAACAATACAATGCATGTGTGCTCAAAAGAACCTCATACACTCTACCAATCGTCTCAGATCAATCTAAGCACAATTGGACCAACACATACCAAATTTTCAGCCACTTCAGAATGCCTTGCTCATGCAATCCCTAGGAAAAATAATTCCTATTAAATAGGAATTCCAACCTTCCTTGACTGCACAATCCTTCATGGGAATCCTCTGGCTTTATAACTGTACCTGGGCAATCTGTTAATAATACAACTGATAGTTTACTTCCCTTTATCCCTTGTCTCAACTGGGTGCTATTCATATTTGACATGCATGCAACTAATAATATCAAATCATTAGTTACTTGATATATTTGTTTTCACTTATGAATTAAATCTAATTTTAATTCACTTTGATCTTCTTAATTATCTCATTATCAAGTGAAATTGCTAAAATCGATTTTAGCTCAATTACTTTGAGTTAACTGGATTAAACTCACAAGCCATTGGGCAGCATTAACTACAATCGGACTCCCCAAAATAATTGAATCACCTACATGCTTCACTATCAATCGTCAACTCAAACTCTTTGAGTTTAACTAAGTCTATCTCACTTAGTTAACTATTACAAGTTGTTATGAGATAAGATTACAATTTATTTTCTAATTTATTTTTGGAGGAAAAAATAAATTAATAATACATTTTTTCTTGTTGAATTTTCAACATGTTTCACCTCCAATTACATGTTTTCTCGTTGTAGGAAGGTTATCATGAAATTTTCCCTTGAGAGGTTGTCCTTGAGCTCTGCTATCTTTGCATATTTTTCTCTGATTATCTCCTTAAATGATTTTTCTTCCACCTTCTCTACCATGTCAACCTCCAAAGGTGCTTTCTCCTCATGTTGCTGCAATGGTGACTCACTCTCATGCATAGGTGGTTGCTCCATAGTTTCCCCTAATACTTTATCAACTGTAGGTTCAGGTGAAAGCACACCTTTAGTTATCTTAGGATAAAATCCCAACCTTTTACCCTTCTCATAATTTTGAGGATTTCAGCCCTCTGTGACCTTTGGAACCTCTCGTTTGTCCACTTGAAGAGCCAATCTCCTTGTCTTCAATTATGTCATTACATGCTTTGAATGATAGTGGATTAGTGGTGGGGAATTGTTAGTCATCAATATTTTTCACTTGTTAGTGATGACTAGATCCATAGCTGAGTTTTCTAGAAGCTGATCTCCACATGTCAATTTGTCATCTAGAAAACCCTCATAAAACTTTTTTTCGCCCTCCTACTTTTCAGTCCGCCCATGTCAAGGTTAAACCTCATTATCACTATCCTATCTAGCTTTAGCCCTACTGGTCTTCCCATCAGCTCTAAAAGGACAATCCAAGTCTGTTTCAAAAGCCTCCCTTAAGTTAGGAAGTGGCGCTTTAAGGCATTTTACCCTTGGCAACCATCAAAGGGCCAAAAAACCTCCATCTGCTACAGACCAATCATGACAGACCTCCCACTCTGCAAATGAAATTGATCACAGCCCTAAGTCGCGCCACTTACACAACCCTAAGTCTCAGCACTGCATAGACCACAGTCTCAAGCTGATTATCAGGTGTTTTATAGTGTTTTATAGATTTTACAATGGCAGGAAACATGTCATCATCTCAGGAGAAGGTTCTTGAATCTACATTTAGAAGAACAGCTGCTTCTCAATGTAAACATGAGCCTGAGATACATCTGCAGGGTAAGGAGTTACTCATCAAATTCTTACAACTTCATCCAGCCTGATAAGCACAGTAAAAGAAAGACAACACTGTCAAACAAACTTGTTATTTGTCATGGCCAAAAAACCTCCTTCATCTATAAGCAGAGGGTTAAGGCACCTCCTTCATCTACAAGCAGAGGGCGCTGGCCAATATTGACTTTAAGGATTGCAAAAGCACAGGCTTGCTTTTTACTAGACAGTAAAACAATGACTCTAGGTTTCTGAGTGTAAATGATGATTATAACAGGGCTAAGATCTGAAATGTGCAAGACAAAAGAAAACAGAGTGTGTGGTTTTGTAAAGAGAATCAGTTGAGGTTTCATTCATCATCAGGGCGCATCAAAAAAAAAAAAAAGGGGGACTCCTTAATCAAAGGTATCATAACAAACATCTCTGCAGGGGTGTTAAGATGCATAGCTTCAATTAGTCTTAAACAGGAAAATACTTTAGTGAAAAGACCCCTGTGTGTTCTGTTGTTCCTGTTGAAATGTCAAGTACAGTCCATGGTTTCTGAATGAACATAAAGAAGAGGCAGGAAAGTAGTACATGCAAGTTACACTCCACCACAAAGACAGGTATTTTCTCTTCAGATACAACAGGTTGTTGTTTTCAGAACTCCATCAGAAGAAAGTGGCCAAAAGGAGCCTCAGTATCTATGAGCAGAAGAAAGGATGGTTGTTTTTCGAAGAGTGCTAATCTCCCTACTCACAAAGATTATCTTTCAAATGACTTATCATAAGTTGACCAAGGCAAATGGTGACATTTCAGTTTCCCCTCAACAAAGAGCAGTGCAATGAGACAGTGAAGACCTCCTTCACAGGAAACAAAGGAGCAGCTCTCCTTGTTTTACTTTCTAACTCTGATGTATCATCTTATGTTTTGTCTTCTACCCACAGTCAAAGAAGAAAATTCAAAGACACCTAACAGTTACATCTACAGTCAAGCAACACCTATCACCTAATTAGATTTACATTGCAGACAAGATTATAGCATAATACCCAGAGCAAAAATGTATTTGATCTAGTTTGTCTCTTGCAAACAGGTATACAAGCTCATCAAGTACAAAAAGAGCTTTGGCACAGTGTTTCAGGTTCTGGAAATCATCAAAGGCAAAATCTAAATGCCACTGCTCCAAAAAGAGACATTTCCTCCTCTAAGTAAGAAACAGTCAAAGTTTCAAAGGACATCTTTATCCACAAGTTATGATCTGAGTTTTTAAAACTTTGAAAAGCATGAAAATAAAATCAGCTGGCAAAGGCAATTTGAGTTTTTATTACCAAGAGACATCACCATTGGAACTATTGTTCATCATAGGCAAAGGAGGTGTTTTGATAGACTGTCAGTGTTTTAGAAAGTTCAAGGCCAAAATGGGTTTTCATTATTCAATGGACAGAGATATTATATAATATGTTTTGAGTAGAGGAGTGTATTGAAAAAAGGAGCCCTTCTTAATCAAAGGGCCATGGCCAAATCCAAATAAGTGCAGCAAATTTGGGCACCTACAGTGGGAAAGAGGTTGAAGAAGCAATTGGAGACAGAAACTGTCAAAGCATGTTGAAAATACAAACCCTACCCTTTCAAATAACAAAGCAGTCTTCAGTATTTTCTTGACAGATTTAAAGTGAGTTTACATAACAAATGTCATCAACAGTGTTAAAAACAAAGTGGCAAAGGATGGTCTGAAGGTCATCAGGGTATTATTCAAAATTGGAGTTGTTGTGTTAAATGGTCACCAAAGAGACAAAACTGACAGGAATCACCCTTCAGACCCATGTGCATAAGTGAAACAGAGTTTTGACCTTTCAAGCTATATTTGCTTTTTATAAAGAGGTTGATTCATGTTAGCACGGTCTAAAAAACATAAAAAATCTCCGCTGCCTGCATCGCTTCGGAATCCAAGTTACAAGTACGCCAAAAGGTATTGTTGAAGAAGGTCAAAGGCTTCGAAAACCTTGCAAGGGCCAACCAAAAGTTCATTTTGCATTTCAAAAAAATAAAAGTGACCGTTGGGAGTTTTGATATGTCAAAGGAGTGAGGTCGAAGAGTGAAGTTTCATTTTCAAATCACAAGCAAGGTTTTCCTTTGATGTTCTCAGCATCAAACAAACAATATTGGAGCAATTCTGAAGAAATTTGCCGCATTTTCACTGCGCGACGCGCAAGGAATATTGCGCGACGCACTCAGGAGAAGTTTGACACAGGCCGATAACTGTTGTGCGACGCGCCTGTACGTGTGCGCGACGGGCCTGTACACGGCGCCCGTCCGACCCAACAGAGCCACCCGACAACCTAATTTGGCGCGACACTCTGAAAGCCAAGCGCGTCGCGCATATGTGTGACCCACATAAGTTATTCAAAACGCCTTTGGAGCTGGCCTAAATGCATCAATAGGATTTTTCATCATATTCTCAAGGTATTTCCATATACCCTCTCAGTTTTAAAAAAAAATGCTAAGTGATATAAAGGATTAAGAAGCCTTGTTTTCAAGCTGTGGTATAAGGACAAAATAGTGTTTTCCTGATTGACTGATGAAATATCAAACACCTGTGAGCTTTATTTTTATTAAAGGACCATCAAAACACCCTCACTACCGTGGTGAAGCAAGGTTGAAGCTGTCCATATACAATTGGAGTTTTTTTGGATCAGATTAGTGCAAAGAGCAGTAGGATGTGGAGAGAGCAGTTTGTGTGAGGAAAGTCTTTCACAGTTTAAATGATGGGAGAGTGTTTGTAATATCATGAAAAACATCTCAGAACTCTATCGCCTTGCCCCCTAAAACACAGTGACTGCTCACTGTGTGAATCCAATGTGATTGACTATATTTATGGTGTTTAATTGATTAAGTTGCATGCTATAAAGAAAACAGTGTGTTGAACTGCTACAAATTTTTCATACCACAGCATACAAAACTTTCAAACTTTGTCACCATATCTGAAAAACAGTGTTTTTGCTGTGTGGTGATCCGAGGTGTAAAACTGTGGTAAAATGATGGATGTGCTATTAAAGGCGCCTACAGGAAAAGAAATTGTGTTAGGCTAAGAGTAGTGCGTTTTCACCTTTATATATCAAAGGATAAGGGTGTTTTATCTTCAAAGCATCAAAGGGCAAAGGTCACTCTTATAAACCACAAAAAGAGACAGTTTTTCACTGTATATTCTACATTTCTGTCCTCTGTTCTTAGAGCTTATTTGATAAGTTGATATTCATATAGAGAAAAGGTTTTTTCTACAAAGGCAAGGGTTTCACATTGGTAAGATATAAGTTTGTTGAGTGATTGGCACACTAGGAAGGGGCAGTTTTTGAAGATTGAGGAGTTTATCAATGGTCGGAAATATAAACAGGTTTTAAGCTCCAAGCACCACAGAGCAAGGTAACTTTGACAACTCTAAACAGTATTTTCACCTAACAGTCTGTTTTCATTTCACTATATTGTTTCTTATTGAGAAGTCTGCTGGCTGAGATAAATTAGAGGTGAAAAGACCACTGTTTAAAAGAGAAAGGGTTTTGTACTGTGAGGAAATATTTTGCAAATCATCCAAATACATTGTTTCTCTATCAAAACAGTGAATTGACACAGTTTGGCTCCAAGAAGGCAGTTTATAGACAGTAAGGCTGTTTGGTTCTTCAAAAGCACATCTAGGTCAAAATGCCTCCAAGGCAAGACAATAGAAATGGTTCGCATAAAAGATATGAGCCAATCTCTACAGAGGAGGTTAATGCTCATCCATCCATCCTCTTCAACTTCCATGAAGTAGGTTGTCTAGATTTCTGCCAGAAGATACAGGAGGTCAAAAGTTTCTTACCATTGACACACCTATGCGCCCTGAGGTTCCAGAACAAGCATTTCCAGGTAGCGGACCTTGATTTCAAGTTTTCTCCAAGATCAGTGTCCAAAGCCACCAAGATTCCATATCATGGCGAGAAATGGTTCAAATAGACCCATCTTGACTTAGAAGATTACAAGCCTTTCATCAAGCCTGAGCATAGAGATACTTGCACTGCTATTTTTCCTTTTTCTTATCTTCTTGACAGCTATGCTCCTCTAATGAAAGTCATAATGAAGTATTTTACTTGTGAAGGGAGGTTTACTCAAGTTTATGCCTACCATGTCCGACTATTGATGCATTTCACTAGAACCAGGCAGCTAAATCTCCCTTACTATTTATACAAGAGCATCGAGAAGATGGCATCCACAGTCCAGAAGAGGACTCCACCTCTGCAAATACCTTCCCTTTTCCATCATTCTCTGATCAAAATTATCATCCTACACCAGCTAGAGAAAAAGGAGGTTCCATGGGATGTTTTTATCAGCCACCCAGATTTCTCTACTATTCCTCCTGTCCATATATCTCCCACCCAGCCTGATCATCGCCCTGTACCTTTGTCCAGCAGGCCTACTCCTAGAAGGCTCAAGTTTCCTACAGAACAGTCAGGACAACATGAAAATGAAGGACATGAACAGATAGAGGAGGAGGAGGATAAACATGAAGAAACTGATGAAGACCAGCAGCATGATTTTGATGATCAGGGACAGCAGATTGAGCCACACAGTGAGCATGAGGTGGAAACAAACCAGCAGACTGATGTTGGTAAACAAGGGCAGCAATCTAAACAACAGGAAGAGATGGGTGAAGAGTAGCAAATTGCAGATGAAGGGCAACAACAGGAGCAAGAAGAAAAAGGTGCTGAACAGCAGCATAACAGCAGGGACAAGAGGAAGAGCAGCAGTTTGATACTGACAGTCATGAACAACAGTTTGGGCAGGAAATTGAGCAGCTACTTGGGCCACAAAATGAACAGGAAATCCAAGCATAGCAGCAACTTGATTTTGGTGAAAAAGGGCAGCAGGTTGAAACACAAATTAAACAAGGCATTGAAGTAGAACAACAAATTGATGTTGGCGAACAGGGGCAGCAAATTGAACAGCAAGAAGAAGACACACAGCAGCCTCAAGGAGAGCAGCATTTTCAAGAAGATGTCAAGGTTAAAGCAGTTGTGTCTCCTCCTCCCAAAAGAACAAATCCCAGCACAGCAAGGAAGAAAGGGCCTAAGTCTGCCACTCCAAAAGTGACAAAAGTTGTCCCTAGCAAAAGAAAATCGCCCAAGAGATCTCCCACTAGCATGCCAAGGCGGAAAAGTGCAAGATTGGCCTTCAAAGGGAAAAGCAAGGTTGGAGAAAGTAAAAAACATGGAGGTGCATTGGCTGTCATTCCAATCCAAAGTGATGACAGCGATAATGAAGCCCGCATTCTTGAAAACCTCCTAATCCATAGAGAGGGAAAAATTGAGGCATTGGAGAATGATCTTCAACGGGCAAGGAACTTCAACTATTTCTTGGAGACCCAAAATAAACAAATGAATGTCCATTTAGCTGTTCATGAAGCACGGGCAATCAAATACAAGAATGAAGCAGCTAAAGCACAAATGAGGATAGAGGAGCTCATTGGTGATTTTGATGAGGAAGAAGAGGAAGATCAGCCTAGGCGGAAGAGGCCTAGAACCATAGGGCTTAAAAGAGCCCTAGAAAGGCAAAAAGAGGAAGAATAAGCCCATCTTCAATCATTTCGCCTCACTGCCCTACTTGAGCAAGAAATTGAAGAAAATAAAGAGGCATGGTTAGAAAGAGCCAACAAACACTTGGAGATGAAGCTTGAAAGAGCAAACAGAGATCTGGAGCTACAAAGGAAGAGGACACATCACTTTCAAAAGTTGAATCAGTTTGCCCGGCGCAAGCTAAAGGCCACCCAAGAGAAATTGAAGGAAGCAAAGGGGAAGCGCCCGACACGGAAAGAGGAGAAAGGCACATCAGCACTTGAAATTTTGGCCTCAGCTTCGGAGCATGTTGCTAGGGACCCTTGAGGGTCATGCGCACCAATTTTGGGCCCATTTTGACAACTTTTTGTTTTTTGGCATTTTTTGAGTTTTTGGTCGAAAACTCATAAATTCGCCATTTCATTTTGAGGATTTTTCAAGGGAGGAGGATGATACCAGTTGATGCCATAATTTCATGATCAGGTCCTCAGCGATTTTCAGAGCATTTGGAGATCATTCGCCCCCTCAAAACGGCGAAAAATGCTCACTTTTTGCACATTTTGCTCGGCATATCAGCAGTCTACATTTTTCTGGCTTTTTACACACAGGTACAGATTCGGAAGACCTCCAAGAAACAGATTGAGGTGATTTTAGTTGCGCCGGAAAGTAGACACAGAGAGCTTTCCAACGGGCCATCATGAGCCTCGTTTCGACACCGGGAAGGCTGCCAAATGTTTCCGGCAAGTCAGGGGACCTTTTTCTGATATAAATTTGAAGTATTTTTGTAATTTTTGAACCTCAAAAATCTGCTTTTTCCAAATGTGCGTTTAGCTATTTTTACACTTGGAAAATGATCCAAAGTCAATTAAATTCCTTTTTTTAGCAATTTTTAGATATTTTATGTGATATTTTTGTGCCTTGGGCTTTGCAAAGCCTCAAGGACAAGTTTAGATATTTTGATTAGGCCAATGAGGATGGAAGTTGAACCATGAGGTTTTCCTCACTTGAGCCTATTTATTCCACAAGCTCTCATTGTAAACAAGGCTGAACTTGAGAAGAGAAGCAATATATTGATCATATGAGCTTTGGAGAAAATACTTGTGTTATGATTTTGGATTGCCTCTTGAATGTTTTTGGATGGATGATGAAGGATTGTTGATGGATTCCATGACATGGTAGAATGGTATAGTGTTTCTTGCTTTGTTGTTGTCTTCTAGTTTTCATTCATGATACATGTTTCTTGCTTGCTATAGATCAGTAGAGATTAAGTTTGAGATATGCCCATGGAGGCACCTCAAATTTCCTGAATCTTCATAGCTTTTATGTTTTCTTCCTCCTTAGTTGCACTAAAGAATTCTTAACTGCTCTTTAGTAACTTAAGGATATTGTTGCTAGTTTCATTAATAGTTCTATGCATGTTGAGTAGGATGTATGGTGTGCCCTGCTTACCTATGACTGTCCATAGTTCCATACATGAAGCTATCTCTTTGACTGATTAAGATTATCATTTTGTTTGAACCAAGGAGGCCTAGTCTCGATCTAGCCCTTTGCCTAAAAACTATGAAAGCTTGTTTGTCAAAGTGCCCAATAACTTAAAGACTGTGTTTAGGTGTTCCGGCATAGTATTTTGAGTTGTTAGTCCGTCTTATGTGTTTTCCCAAAGTCTGATAGCCATTTCCCAAAGTTAGAGGGTCTTATACTTCTATGCATGGCTGGAATGTTTGTTTCAATGTGTTGATTAGTTTATAGTTACATGTTGCATGATTAAGGGTTTTCTTTACCATGTTTATGTTATCTATTAAACCAGTGATGCTTGAAACTCTTTGTTATTCACAAACTTGATGTCCATTTACTCCATTTTGCCCAAAGATCCTTTCTACCTTGAAATCAAATCGGCCCTTCAACAACCTTGCATCGTCATCTAATAGCTTTCTTAGCCTTTTGACCCCATAGCCCAGTTAATCTAACATCTTGTTACCTATTTCATATCTTTGATCAGTAAGAAACTAATTTCATGAATTTTTCCCATGAAATAATGATTTGTGAGAGCTGATGCAAGACTATAACCTTGAAGAAACCGTGGTGAAACAAACTAGCTTGGTGATCCTTGCTTTTACTTTGTACTTTTTTAGTCATTTTGACTAGACTTCTGAATAGATAATGGGGCAATTTCAGTGGCTTGGTGGAAGTTAAATGCATCAATAGCCTTATGTGGTACTAGTATAATATTTAGAACCTCCCTTCATAGGTAAAATAATTCATGATTAGATTCATTAAAGGAGCATACCTGTCCATTAAATGTCTGAAGGGAAAGATGTATTCAGGAGCATCTTTGTAGTGTGACTTTAAGAAAATGCTATAGTTATCAATGTAAAAATCCATCCCTTTGAACCATATTTATCCATGGTTCAAGATACATGTTGCTAAGGCTATGGCATTTGCTAATATATTGAATTCAACCCCTGCTATGTTAGCCTTATCTCTCCTAAAACTGGTGGCAAAGAGGCTTGCCAATTGAGCATGAAAGGCTAACTCTTGAATTCTTTCACAAAACCTTAAACAACTAGTGTCTTCAAAATATTTATTGGAATGGGAAGAAGCGTTGATCTCTTTTAGATTGGATGGCTCAAATATGGAATGATGACCTCCCTTGTTTTACTTTCTCTTCTCACCTTCCATGATGTTTGTTTGCAAAAAGAAACCCTAGCTTGATATAAAGGAAAGGAAGAGTGAAACTTACGAAAACAATGGAGAACGATGCAATGCATTTAGGGACAGAGATGGGAGGGATTGGAGTTAGGGAAAAATCCCTAGAAATTTGGGGAGATAGGGTGTTAGGTTAGCAACATAGTGTAGGTGGAATGTTTGGAAATGGGTAAGGGAAAGAGGGGAAAAGGGCCTAAACATTGAGTTGACCTAGTATCTCTGCAAAAACATAGTGAGGATTAGGGTTTGAGTGAAAATGGGAGAAATGAGAGATATGAATGATAAGGAATGGTTTGGTAAGGCGTATTAGTTATATGTGAAGGTGTTTAGTTGATGAAACTAAGGGGTTTCTTGCTAAAACAATCCAAACATCAATGAAATTCAAAAACATGGTGAAGACCCTAGAATAGGGAATCAAACTTTTGTTGAAGAAACTTGATTGAAAGAGAGATGAGGAATGCTTACTTACTAGCTTGGAAGAATTTGAAACTTGTGAAATGTTGATTTGACCCTTCTGATGGTTTCTTTGACCTTGAATACCAAAAACGTACCAGATTTCCAGAAATGTAGTGTGGCTGCCCCAAAAACGTAGTGAGGAGCAGAAACATAGCGTGAAATAGTCTGGATCAATTTTGATGGTGGACTTCGATCTTTGGATGGCTATAGAGAGTCGTGGAGAATAAGAGAGGATCTCTTGAAAACCAAAGGATTAAATGAACTCAAGAGAAGCTTCATTTCCCTTTAAAAACTCACAAACTTTTCTTTTGGATTTAGTGACATCATATGCACTTTAAGAAAAATATATTTTGAAAGACTTTGACAATGTAGCATACTTATTTGAAAAAAGGACAAGTTTCCTTTTGTTTTATTTTATAACTATGCTAACTCCCAATGAAGGTGACTTGAATAATTAAAATGAATCTAATTTGTCTTTATTGGCATTATGATGACAAAACAAAAGTAGCCCTAGACCATGACCTAGATGATGGTATGTTAACTAACATATGACCCTAGATACTTAAATGATGACATGACCTTGAATTTGATGATGACCATGAGTGGGTGGGGGGAGTAGCATCTGACCTAGACAACATCCAGTGAAACTTTTTTATTGGAGAGTTAATTTGAAAGTATAAAATTTGACCAAGGACTTCTACCAAATAAATCTGAAAGAGTGTATTTGATCACTGAAACATTTAGACACTAACAGGTTACACCTATGCTAGTTGGGGTGGGATTCCTTAATTCCTTCCTTCCAACAGATATTTTCGCATTGACTCTAACTCATTTCTCTGGGAACAAGGTCTAGAGTCTTTTTTTAGTACCTTAGGGTTTGCAATCATCAATGGAAAACTCCTTCACTATCGACTCTGAGAATACATCAATCTCTCCTAATTGATATATTCTTTCAAGTGTTCAACTTCAACACATTTATTCACACTTTTTAGATTGTATTGGTGTACCTTGAAACTCACTATCATTATTGGCGAGTTGTCTCGCATTTGTTAATGGTATACATCAATGACCGATAATCAAACAATTTCTCACATGGTCAACTTCAACTCATTTATTACCATAGTGTAGAAATGTACCATTGGTAGTTGGTGAAGACCTTGGGTTGTCTCAATATCTTAGTTCAGTTGACATCTCCTTTAGTTTTCTGCCAGTGACACCTCTCACCTTTATATGTTGTAGTTCTTCACGTCACCATCTTATATGTTGGAACCTGAATTTATGCAGTACCACTATTCCACCTTTATGACTTGGTACTTCAATGAGGATCAATTATGAAACATCATTTATCACACAATATTCTAGCATCATTGATCGGGCATTCTTCTATATGTGATATTGAGACATAGCTCTATTGTGTTCCATCGTGACTGTGATCTGATGATCCACTATTTATTCTTCATTTTTTCTACACACTTATGTATACATTTTTTATCTTCTCTATACCTTATCAGCAGACATGATTTATTACTTCTAATCATGTGTATTCCCACCTCATACGGAGTTTTATTTTTGACTCCTTCCACATGTGTTCGATGGGATGAAATCTATTGATCTCCTCCTGGGTTTTCAAATGACTCCTCTCTATATACTTAATATATTTCGTCCATCATGTACCCCTTCTAACCTAATATATTAGGGGAAATATGCTATAAAATCATTCAACACTTTTGTAGACCTGATGCTCTTTTATGGCCCTAGGCAGTCCCTTTTCCCATGTAGACTTGATCTTATATAAAAAAAAATATTTCAAAATCCATACTCAACTCTTCCCACACTAAATCACGTACATATGCGGGTCCTATAACACTGCACTCGTGTATACCTTTTAAAATATGAAAAAATAAAATAAAATGCTATTTTTCGAGAGGGTTTTATGGGTTTTACCAAGAACCCACCTACAGGAGCTCATGGCCTAAATAAAATAACCAATTTTAGGTTGTCTATATACGTCCCCTGGGTAGGCCTAATTACAACAAGAGAACATATATCAAGATTATAACCATTTTTCTCCCCATATCAAGTCTATTTTTTCCACTCCTCCTACACTCCTAGTCTCTAGAAAACCTTGGTTTCCTTTGCAGAGATGCTCATAATCATTATATATAATATTCTTGTACTTGTTAGAGAGGTTTTATTTGTGTCTCAGGTTGGAAAAATCCAGAGGAGGCTTCATCGGTGACTTTAGCTCGGATCATGTTTTCCCTTTCCTACACTTATTAGTGTTAATCAATAAAGAAGCTCATGCCTTGTTCCTATTGGAAAAGGGCTCCCTAAGCTGTGAATTTTGTATATTTTTTTGTATTAATTAGTCTAACACAGGGGTTTTAGGGTGGGTCAAAGCCCCGAATGCATTTTAATGCATCAAAGGGTATACCTAGAGTCCGCAAACCATGGTTTACGGACCACAGGATATCGTAGGCTACATCACTATAAATAGATGAATAGTTTGAGTCTAGAGATAGGCATGAATTAAGATTGATGCTACATGCAAACTGTTAGGTATGTTTTGGGTTGTTTTGGGTAAGGACTCCTGTTGTCTGTGTGCACGACAATCCTCAGTCTTGTTGTGTGCAGACCTCGCTAGGCTATGTGCATGGGCCAGTTTTGGTTGTAAGTGGATTTGAATGTTAATAAGTGTGAAGTATTGTTAAAGTATCTGTGTGCTATTTGGATCGGTTATTTTTACTACTGAAGTGTATCTGTGATGATTATTTAGCTCCAAATGTATCTGTGTTTTTGCATAAGTATATTTGATGGTATCTGATAATGCGCACATGGATGCGAATGTACTGATTAGATTTGATAGCTTTGTTATGGTTATATCGTGAGTATACTATTTAAAAGGCTACAAATATACTCATTTTGGGAAAACCTAGCAAGTTATAATACAGATCTGCCTCACATTACCTACTCTCTCCCAGGGTGTGGAAACCTAGTTCCAGAACCCTCCCATACTACTTCGGGTGAGACCTTGGCCTATGCAAGTAGGTCATTGCCGAAAGGGCCAGTAGTATAAGGGTTTGTTGGCAAACCTTAACCTCTGAACCTAGGTTAGGACCCCTCAAGCCAAAAAATGGTTCCATTTCTGGGATCAGGATAATTTTGAGAGAGAGATCGGGTAATGCCACGATGTCCTTGGAGACCTGAGAGGGTGGAAATTGAAAATTGGTTTGAAAGACAGATTCAGGAGTTTGTTGTAAAAGAGAATTGCAACACAAATTTGATGGCTGAGAAGTGGAAACACAAGTACATATTCACTGAAGTCTACGAAATTTTCTTTTTAACCTTTGTGCACAATCTTCAGGAGTGATTGGCAAGGCTCGTAGAATTCTAGACGCGCTGGAAGGATGATCAGGTAATGCAATGGACACCAAAATTGATTCAATGGCTGGAAAGGACCAACAATATGATCACCCATACTGTAGATCACTGGATAGATGACATGTTGGGTGGATTCGTGACAGAATTCACAGTCAATAATTTCGTATCCTACTCTGAGGTAGAGCAGAGTTTCTTCAAGGGTTTCCGGGGTAAGTTCTTGAAAACATTGCCTTTGTTAATCAAAATATTACTGTGCGAAAATGGCATTCTGTGTAGCCACACTGAGTGAATGACCTCTGATCTAAGCGAGAGCACAACATGAAGTGGTAAGTACTACCGAACTAATCAAGAAGAAGATAGATCTATCTACAATCCATGAAGGGAATTGGTTGCGCATAGCCCTCCAGCTACAACAGCTCCAACTCAGCATAAGGGTAAGAACATACCGATACCTCCACCACCACTAGAAGACGATATGGCCACGCACATGAAGCTACCTGCCTTCAAGGGTGTAGGGGATGAAGATATGGACCGATTTTGGTTTGTCGCAGAATCAGCATGGCCTGCGCAGAATGTGGCCATCGACGCTATAAAGAGAGCACAGCTATCACTTGCCTTTGAAGAAAGGGCCTTGGATTGGTATATGGGATATGTAAGACAACACGTGGATCCATCTATTCCGGAGATTAAGAAAGCGTAAAACAACAGTTTCGGAAGCCTAAGTCCTACTCTCAAATAGTGGTCGACTTGAAATACTTTAGACAAGGACCCACTGAATCGGTGTGGGAAGATGATCAACAGCTAAAATAGGTTATCAGAGATGGGGAATTTCAGTATGATGATAGGCAACACAAGGAATGGTTTATCACTATGCTATTTCCTCACCTGCACGGACCTATGGATCAACAATCGATCGCAATGCAAGAGAAGGCCTTGGAGATTGTTATGAAACTAGAGGTTGTGCCGAGGGATGATGCTCAATTTGGGGTATAACAGATCCAGGGGAATTTGGAGGCAATGCACCTTGATATAAAAAACCTATGAAAAGAACAGGAGAAAGAGGCTAGTCTAGACATATGGTGCATAAGATGCAGGGTGTCAGGCCATACCAAGGATCAGTGTCCTCTGCTGACGAGTTACATGTAGGCTTGGGGACCTAGGCTATTGCATCCTAAGGAGGTTGTGGGACCAAGTGGTCCAACGTTATGGTGCGTTTATTTTCGTGTTACCGGGCTACATGCTACTTACCAATGTCCCCCTCTTGGTGCTTATGTTATAGAATTGAAGCAGCAATGGTGTCAATTCTTCTCCTCTGTGGGCATGACGAGCATAATTTCCGGACCTATGACTTGATGATAGATGGCGGAAACCTATACAGGGTATAGGTTGACCCTTCTTCACCCCTATCTCCCTCAAGCAGAGGAGGCTCCCAAGCTAGAGGTAGGGGAGGGGGAATTGGTGGAGGCACAGGTTGGGGAAGAGGAAAATTGATTTCTTACAACTGTGGGGAGATAGGGAAATTTGCGAGGGACTTTTCAAACCTTGTGTGAAAAACTTGCTGTTATTGTAGACAACTAGACCATGTGATTGAATACTGTCCAATTCTGATAACAAAAATTATGGAAAAATAGTAGACACCTACACAGAATGTACAGAGGGTTAAGGCGGAACCACGTGATGAAGGACCAAGTATTAATGTCATAACGCGTAGCAGCATGGCTATTAGAGGAGCTTAGGAGAAAGACAAAGTTATAACTCTTATCTAGAAAGAAGCAGTCAAACAGGAAAGCTTGGACCTACAGAAGGAAAAGGAAACCTTCATTGCATCTCACAAGGAATTTACTAAGGATGAGGCACCTACTTCAAAAGCTCCAGAAAACCTAAGAATAGACGATGAAGTTAAACCATTTCTACAGGCATGTATGAAGCTGCTACATAGCTAGAAGGTAGTAGAAAATATGCAAGCACTAATAGACAACTACGCAGAGATGACTAACCCGCCCCTGGAAATTAAGTATGTGCACAAAATTTACAAGCATAAGAAATGCATTGGTTGGGAAATGTGGCTAACAACACAGATTAGCGACTATGAAATGGATCAACTTATTTTTGGACCTGGGATCAGATGCGAATGTCCTTCCTAAAAAAACTTGATAGCGAATGGGAGAACCTATGTTGGAATGGTCCACTTTCCAAGTGCGCATGGCCAACCAGCAGAAGATCATGCTCTTGAGAAGACTGTCAAAAATTACGGTAGATATCATAGGAGTTACGGTTCGTGCCGACTTTGAGGTCATTTAGATTGTGGAGGATGCGGACCCCTATCCTATGCTCCCAGGATTGGATTGGGAAATATACATGGGAGGTATTATCAACTTAAAGAAAAGAAGCATGGTGTTTGAGAATGAGGGTACAAGTGTGATAGTCCCCTTGGACCCTGCGGAAGGAAAGAGGTATACAGAATCAGTGGTTGAAGAAGAGGATGTGGATCACATATATAAGTTAACCTCTCGTGACCGTGAATATTGGATCAATCCTACGGTTGATGGTGTGCTTTGCTGGGAAAAGGACAACGAATGCTTCTCTGACTCTGACGAGGAAATAGAAAATTTGCAGAATCAGTTACATGATGTATCTACGCTATGATGCCTTAGAATCACAAATAATTTCCGGTGTATATCCTCAGAGGTAAGAGAACTGCACTACTTTGACGACTCTGGTTGTATTAGAGAATTTTTGCGAGAATTTGAAGCTGAAGCTCCAAGGGAACAAAGGCTATGGGCCCTTAATCTAGCAATGTGAGCAACCCCTGCGAGGTGGTGGGACATGCATAAGGGGACGTTCTAGTATTTGGAGGAGTGTTGCGACATGATGGTTTTATGGTTTGAACCTCTGGTTCACCTATGCGTAAAGACTTTCCTTGGCCCAGGGGACCTGTGCGAGCACTTGTCTGCATGGATGGAGAAATGGTGCAAGCGAGCTATGGAGGAATGGGTTCACCTGTTCATTCATGCCTTGGGGCCAATCCACACTGCATGGTATTTAGATGAAGAACTACACCAGCACACCATCCACTGGGAAACATTGAAGGACACGTTTGTAGGGACATTTTGGTTGGTAGGTGGAGTGGAGGCACTCAAAGAAGCTCTGCAGGATATAGATACTGTATTATTTGATGAATCACGCCCATGCGCAGCACAGGGGGAACCAACATGGGAAACACAGATGCAGGATATTTTCAACTGCCGCAGTTTAGCAATAGAAGAGTGTGATGAAGACCCGTGAAATGTCTCTATCTCGGAGTCGGAGGGAGAGCGCGTATTTGTTGGACCCCCACTACAGATCGTCGATGTCACTAAGCCTTTGAAGCTGCAAGAAGTCAACATTGGAACAAAGGAGAAACCTAAGCTGGCTAAAGTTGGGGACTATTGGGATGATGATACTGTAGGAAAAGTTATAGAAATCCTCACGGAATACCAGGACTTATTCCCGAAAAAGTTATTGAAACTCAAAGGCATTACAGGGGACCTAGGAGTCATGCGCATCACTTTAAAACTAGATGTGCGCCCTGTGAAGCAGTTCCCTTATCGGTTGAACCCCAAGTACAAACAAAAAGTCAAGGAAGAATTCAACAAGATGCTCACCGTAGGTATCAGTGAACTAGTCAAACAATCAGAATGGGTAAGTCCTATGGTGGTTTAGGAGAAAAAGACCTATGCAAATTGAATGATTCCTGCGTACATGATCCCTTCCCTATGCCATTCTTAGATGAAATCCTTGACAACGAGGGGGGGCTGGAAGCATATTCGTTAAAGTACGGGTTCTCTGGCTACCATCAGATTAGGATTGGACCTAAAGATCATAGCAGAACCACGTTCACCACTGAATGGGGATCTTTTCAGTACACTGTCATTCCATTTGGGCTCAAGAATTCCCTTGCCATCTTTTCACAGGTGGTGGTCGTAGTGTTCAAAGAGTTCATCCACAAGTTTTTGGAGGTATATTTTTATGACTGGACTGTCTTCGGGTTGGTAAATAAGCATGTCTCAAACCTGCGTATGATGTTGGACGCCTATAGAAAGCACAAAATTTTCCTAAATATCATGAAATGCATATTTTACGTACCCTTCGTAATCTTTCTCAGCCACATAGTTTGTCGACAAGGATTGATGGATGATCCCACCAAAATAGAAGTTATCATCAATCTGACAGTACCTACAACTAAGAAAAAATTGCGATCTATCCTCAAACATACAAGCTGCTACAGGAAGTTCATTCAAGGATACACGTTGATCACAACACTTATGGAAAATTTTCTAAAGAAGGATGTTTCATTTTTTTAGGACGATGAGTGTTAGAAGGGCTTCAAGCTAATTAGGGAAAAGATGGTCTATGTGCCTACTCTCATCTTCCCTGACTGGGCAAAATTTTTCTCTATTCACGTAGATGCGTCAGGAATTTCCCTGGGAGTTTTCCTTACGCAACTTGGAGACAAAGACATTGACCATCTAGTTGCATTTTCTAGTAGGAAAATTTCTGGTGCGGAGCACAACTACTCCACTACTGAAAGTGAGGGGTTGGCCATGTTATACACACTGCAAAAATAATGGCATTACCTGTTAGGAGGGAACTTCAAGATCTTTACAGATCACTTAGATTTGAAGTACCTAGTGAATAAGCATGTGTTGGGGGGGGAGATCTACTGGTGGCTGCTATTGTTTCAAAAATATGAATTTGAGATCATCGTCAAGCCGAGAAGGTTGAATGTTGGGTCGGACCACTTATGCCGAATCGATAGCAATCAGGAACCCACCAACCTAGAAGAAGGGTTGCCTGATGCACAATTGTTCCCGATTAAGGTGGTTGATGCACACTTCCCGGACATCATTCAATTCCTGACTACATGGATGGTGCCCACAGAGTATTCAATACAACAGAAGAAAGAGTTTCTAACCTGTGTAGCAGATTTTACCATCATTGCAGGCCACTTGTATAAACTGGGAGCTAACGAGGTGCTACGAAGATACATGTTGGAGCATGAACGACACACCATCTTAGCAGAATCTCACGAGGGCATATCTGGAGGACACTACGCAGGGAAAGAAACGACATAGAATATCTTGAGTGCTGGGCTATGGTGGCCTACACTACATACTGACTCTCATGGCTATTGCAAAGCCTGCGATACGTGCCAATGGACAGGAATGCCATCGTGAAAATATGAAATGTCCCTACAACCGCAAATGGCCCTGCAAGGATATGAAAAATGGGCCATTGAATTTGTGGGGCCCATCAACCCGCCAAGAAACAAGACAGGTGCGCGCTACATCATCACTACAACTGATTATGTAACCAAATGGACCGAAGCATAAGCTGTGAAATATTGCACTATAGATACCACTGCGCACTTCATTTTTTAGCATTTTCTGACCAGGTTTGGTTGTCCAAAGATCTTAATGAGCGATAGAGGTATGCATTTTGTTAATGAAACAATATAAGCCTTGACTAAAGCATTTTTTATCCGCCACACGAAAAGCACTCTGTATCATTCACAGGAAAATGGAACAGTAGAAGCTTTTAATAAAATCTTGGAGCAGGTACTAACTAAGGTTTGTAATGCCGATTGCAGTGACTGGGACATGCGCATCTTGTCACTCCTTTGGGCCTATCGCACCACTTGCAAGAAATTGACTCAAAAAACACCCTTTCAGATGGATTATGGAAAGGAGGTCATTATACCCATGGATTATATTATTCCTAACCTACACATCATATCCTTTGCAAACATGGAAGAGCCTGATATCATGGACGAGCGTTTAGCACAGCCTGTGGCTTTGGAAGAAGATAATTTCGTTGCTATTTCCATCAGCAGGTTCAGAAGGCTTAGGATAAGGCATGGCATGATCGACATATTTGGAAAAATACATTTGCGGAGGGAAAATTGATCCTGTTGTATGATATCCAATTTGCGAAACACCCGGGGAAATTCCCACAACACTAGCTAGGCCCCTATATGGTAAAAGAAATAACTGATGGAGGATCTGTTCGGCTAGCTACCCTGCACGGCAATATGATACCAGGATATGTCAATGGAAACCAGCTCAAACTATATCGGATCAAATGACTATATGGCCAGAGTAGCTGTATGGGTGGAATACGCGCAGGGGTCAGTCGTAGGTCCAGATGCCTGGAGAAGTGCGCTAGGAGCGCAAGGGTGCGTTGGGAGTGTAGGAGGTACACTGGGAGCATAGGGGGGCATTGGGAGAGTAGGAGGTATGATGGGAGCACAGGGGTGTGCTGGGAGCAGAGGAGGTGCAAAAACTAGCCATCGGAACAGTAAAATTAGGTAAAAAGAAAATTTTACTATTGAAAGGAGCGAGCAGCTAGCAATTGATGAGGCAATTTCCAAAGATTTTTTACCATTTTCTTGATGGTAAGTTCATGATAAGCTATACCATTTTCATGAATACTGCACCTTGTTCATGTCTGATCGTTCTTCCCCCTCAGATAGTAGCCACCCTAAGTTCATTTTTTGTGCAAAAATGATTGCATCTAATCCCGCCGAATCGTTCCAGACCGTGGCCTCGACAGAGTGGTAATCTTAGGAAGTACTAGAAGTCAACTGTTGTGTAACCAGCTCCAAAATAGAAGAAAAGAGATATCAATGCCTTAGAAATATTCCACTTCGAGGGGGAAACCTCCAATACATTACATAAATGAACAATTCTTGGATGATATAATTTACAAAACCTCCTTTATAAATGTAGGAGTCCATGTGGCCATAATGTAATCCTAGTGGGCCACAATGTAATCCTAGCCAACCTAACAATAATAATTTAAGGGCAAAATAATAACAAAATGGGGGTTACAAGGGTACAATAATAACAATAAGGGGGTTACACTAATAACAATAAGGGACTATACTAGTAATATAGGAACCTAACATGCCCCTCTCCTTCAAAAAAGTGTTGTCCTCAATGCTTGAGTAGCTCTGGGTGCTTCTATATAAACTTCTCATCCTCCCATGTAGAATCTTCAGTGGGTAAGTTCTTCCACTTGATGAGATACTCTGAAATTGATCGATTCCGTAGCTGTCGAGTTCTTGTTTCTGTGACCGCTTCAGGTTCCAATATGATTTTTCCTTTCTCATCAAGTTCTGGCAATATTGTTTGAACTGGAAGATTTTCACCTATAACCTTCTTTAAGCATGAAACATGGAAAACTGGATGTACTCGCGAAGAAGCAGGAAGCTCCAACTTGTATGCCATAGTACCAATCTTTTGCAACACCTTGTAAGGACCATAGTACTTTGGCGATAATTTATTATCCTTCTTAGCTTGCTTGAGGGACATTTGTTTGTATGGTTGTAGCTATAAAAATACCCAATCTCCTACATCAAAACTTCTCTCGCTGTGATGTTGATCTGCCTGTTGTTTCATTCGATTTTGTGCCAAATTCAGGTTATCCTTTAAGAGTTGGAGAACTTCTTGCTGATGCTCGATGTGATCTTCCACTGCTTGAACCTTCGAATTTTCCCTTAAATATGATATGATGGATGGTGGATGATATCCATAAAGTGCCATAAATGGGGTCATTTTTGCTGCAGTATGGAAGGAAGTGTTATACCACCATTCAGTGAGAGGTAACCACTTGACCCATTGTGTTTGTTTATCAGATACAAAACAACGAAGATATCCTTCCAAAATTTTATTTACTATCTCAGTTTGACCATCAGATTGAGGATGATAAGATGAGCTATGAGCTAATTGAGTACCCAAACAAGAAAATAACTCTGTCCAAAAATTTCCAGTAAAAATGGGATCTCTGTCGCTCACAATAACTCTTGGGCTTCCATGTAGCTTTTGAATTCTGTCGATAAATGTAGTAGCAACTGTACTTGCATTAAATGGATGAGATAATGCACAAAAGTGTGCATACTTGGTAATTCTATCAACTACCACCATGATGACCCTCTTTCCTTCGGACTTAGGTAAACCTGTGATAAAATCCATTGAAATCTCCTCCCAACGTTGACTTGGAATGGATAAAGGTTGTAGAAGTCCCGGGGTCTTAATTTTCTCAAATTTATTATGTTGGCAAACCAAACATTCCGCCACAAACTTTTGAATATCAGATTTAAGGCCATCCCAAAAAAATTCTTTCTTCACCCTGTGGTATGTTTTTAAAAATCCTGAGTGTCCTCCTAAAGGAGAAGTTGCAATTCCAGAAGAATCTTTTGTTTTAGTTGGGAGTTCTTACAAAGATATAGGTGATCTTTGTACCATAAGGAATCATTTTTCCAACTAAATGTATTATATGTACTAGGATCTTGCTGCAACTTTTGAATGAGTGTCCATACATCTTTTTCCTTCTTCCATTCATCTCTTACTTCGGTTATCCAATCTGGTTGGATAATATAAATGGAACAAAGCAATGCTTCCACCTCTTCATTCTTTCTTGAGAGTGCATTTGAAACAACATTAAGCTTTCCTTTTTTGTAGATTATTTCAAAGTCATAACCCAACATCTTTGTGAGCCATTTTTGTTGCTCTTCTGAAGATAGTCGTTGTTCCAAAAAGTGTTTAAGACTATCATGATCATTTTTTACCTTGAAGTATCTTCCCATTAGGTAAGTTCTCCATTTCTTTAGTGTATGCAGTATTGCTAACATTTCCTTCTCATAAATAGGTTTATGTAAATACTTTCCTTTGATTGGATGACTTTCAAAAGCAGTGGGTCTTCCTTCCTGCATTAAAATAGCACCAATTCCATTTCCTGAGGCATCACATTCCATAATAAAGGTTTTTGTGAAGTCTAGTGTAGCTAAGACCGGTGCTAGGCACATTGCCTCTTTAAGATGTTCAAAGGCCTTAGTTGCTTCAGGAGTCCATGAAAATGCATCTTTCTTCAATAATGTCGTTAGAGGTGCTGCTATTCTTCCATAATTCTTAACAAACTTACGATAATAGCCTGTTAACCCAAGAAATCCTCGCAACTGCCATGGTTGTGGGGACTTTCCATTCGATGGCTTTAATTTTTGTTAGTCTACTTTAACACCCCTCGTGAGATACAATATGACCCAGATATTCCACTCTTGTACCTGACGGAAATATGTCCCGTCAACAATATAGGATCTCCCTAGAAAGTCCCACTAGACTTTGAACCGTTTGAGTAGGGATCCCTAATGTGGGTCCGGCGTAGCTCACTAAACTATCTCTTCGTTTCGAGCAATCTGGATTGAAACTCAGAACATACACTTCTTAACACGATATAGAATACATGATCGATTAAATAAAACCTATACACACCGTGCATAGTAAGGTAATGTAATGCAATGCATAAACTCAGAAATGTCGTTAGCAACACTAATAGGATATGCAAGATAATTCACCGCTCAAAGAAACAATCCTTTGTGGTAAGAATATCCCTAACTTCTTCCAAGGATATAACGAGCATAATAAACAGCTCATTAACATTCATCATGAAATAAATAGTAAACTCGAGCATCATCAACACAATCACGTATAACCAGTAGGTATGAATGACACTATTAATAACACTGCATTCATTAATCAAAAGATATTCTAAACCGCACGTTAATACACACAATGTTGTCACTACAAACACATCATCCAATCAAAGGTTTTAACATGTATTGTATTTCATATATCAAGAGTATGCTTCTTCAGCTACAATGCAATAATGCCTTTCACCCCAAAAGAGCTGCTCTTTGCATTGCTCCTATTATTGTGTATTGGTGACATCAACAGTTTATTGTACTCATTTTCCAATGCTCAATTTCCTCCCACTAACCTCAAAAATGATAAAACATGACTCATAACCTGGCTCATGACACTTATACTCCAAGTTCTAATGACCCTATGATGACTGGGATGCAAGTAATCACACCTAAATATATTAAACCAGAATGGACTGCAAGACTGAGTTTTTCCTCTGATGCCTGTCTTCCTTGCTTTTTTGATTGCTTCCTCTCCAAGCCCTCAGACTGCCGTTATAGGAGCTCGACAAGAGAAGTCTTTTATTCGATGCATACATTCTAGAGCATCTCTAAGACCGTGAGTTTCCTTTCTTGTGGGAGATCAGTTATTTGGAGAGAAGCAAGCTTGGTGTAGATTTTGCACTGAGTGGACAAGCAACCTGGCTCAGATTCTCTTGTGATGCTTTCTTGACTCTTGGCAAGTGAAGAAATTTTAGTCTTTATCATTAAAAGACTCACTCTGCTCTACTCCGCTTCCCAGCAGCCTCTTTAGTTTCATTTAGTGCCCTAATGATGGAATGATGAAGGGCTGCTCATGGAGTCGAGATACCATCGATTAGGTGGTTATATCATACTACTTTGTCCTCATATTGACCAGTTTGTCTTTTGATTGTACATCATCCAATCACTTCTGGCTTTCTGCAGACTCCAATCCTTCCGAGGCACGGTTCCTGGAGCTTAATGAGCACGGGTTGTCCAATTCATCATTTTTCCAAGGCCGCCGAGGCTTCCTTGAGCCGTTCTTGTTTCTCGCTTGGTTTCTTCCCTCGTCTCCGCTAAAGGGGCCACCAAGCTTTTCTGTGGTGAAAATTTCTCAGTATACTTGCCTCATTGTCATCTCCAACACATCACATTCCTTCCCCGACCGCCGTGGGACTTCATTCACTTGAGGGCTCTACCCGGGAGCTGGAGACTCATTTTCCAAATTTCTTGATTTTTCCGGCCCGCCGCTTTTAGCCGGTTCCCGTAAGGAAATAATTTCTCGTTCATCCTTGTGACATTTTCTTCTCAGGGTCGGCGCAAAGTGGTGCCCGCTGAGTTATCATAACCGGATTTGTCCTTGTGTCTCTGGGACAATGTCCTTCCTGGAGACCGTGGGAGATGGGCGTGGTAGCCCGACGTCAAGGATTTCTTCTTGCCGTCGTATCTTGAAAGAGAGAATTGGTCAAAGGTTATCCGTCAAGTCGAAGACTTCTTCTTCTTTGCTCCCCGCAAGTCATCGAACACCGAGGCACTTCCCGTACCTCGCGGAATATTCGTGGGAGATGTATCAATGTCATCTATGAGCTCGCCCTCTACATCCCGTGTTTGACCTTTTTCTTTCTCCTTTTGCCGCTCCGCCTCCGCCTTGTCATGTTCTTCTTTCTTCCAGCTGCTCGCCTCGCCGTCTTTTCCCCGTTTCCTCTTCCTCCTCTCCGCCTAGCCGTCCGGTTTCGCCTTTTCACGTCTGCGCCACGGAAGTTCTTCAGCGCTTTTTCACGCGCGCTCAGGCTTCCTTTTCCGTCTTTCTTTCTCCCTTCCTTTTCCTTTCCTCGCTCCGTTCGACTCTTTCTTGTGTTTCTCTTCCTCTTCCTTTTTCTTCTTCTCCTTTTCAAATTGGGCCCGCTTCGTTTCCCTTGCTGACTGGCAGCATGTCCCGTACGGCCTCGTGTTTTTTATCTTTGGAGGAGGAAGAACCTCCAATGTTCGATGCTCTTTCTCCTCTCGGCTCAGGCCTTCCATTCCCGCGCGAGATGTCGGTCTCTGTTATACCAATTTCTTCTTCTCATCCTCATCCCATGCCGATTGTCACTGATAATCGATTCAAATTGGCCCTTTTAATGTTCAGAACTATCCCGACCGGATCGTAAGTTCTGGAGTCCGTATTTCAAGTGATAGCTTTCACCCTTCCCTTCACGCGCTACTTCTATGGAATCTTTGACCGTATAGGCACCAATGGTGAGAGGTAGAGCAGGCCAAGGTTTCTTCTTCCCTTTGGTAAGGACGTTAGAGAAGCCCAAGGTCATTTGGAAACACACCTCCTGTATGAGCACCTTGTCAGTAACAAACTTAGGTAGAGTGTGTGGTGCTTTAAACGAGCCAAATACTCGGATGATTGTGAATTCGGCGAATGGGAACCAGTGTGCCACTTGACCCAGTGTTTCCATTGCTCGCCAAGACATGCAGGGGGTGTCCTGACCAAATAGTTTCCCGTAGAGGGCGGGAATGAATATGTGAGAGATTTGTTCGATGTCCGACTTGTACCTGGATTCCCAGAATACCCTGGTCTGTAAGTGTATTGCCTGGGTCTGCTCGGGGTCCCAATTATGTGGCCATCCCTCAACATGCATCTGGGCACAGACAGCATCTAACAGATACGAAGCCATGTAGAATTCTGATGGCGCTCCCTCATCTGGGGCTAAAGCTGAGGCCAAATTTGTGTGCATGGAGCCCATTAATATTCCTACCCAATTGAACCGAGCGCCGTGGACTGTTACGTGTTCCATGATGGTTGCCCATGTTCCGTTGAAGGTGGTGGCGTCCGAACGCCCATATATCCTGCACAGCATGGCGGCAACTAGCTTATAAACCTTCCTCAGACTGCCCACCGGGTACTCCTGGTCCTTTTTGATCTTAAATTTGTCTGGTTCTGCCCACCATCTTCTGATCGTGTCAACCATCGACATTTCATTTGCAGCAAACCATCTTGGGGTGAAATTCACCTCTGCTTTGGGTAGCGAGTAGTAGACCTGTGCTCTTGAACTCTCCAATGTTGCGAAAGCTTTCCCTGCACTATCTCGGATTGTGAAGCTTTTCGGATCAGTCTTCTGTATGATCCAGTCCAACACCTCTGGGCACGGAAAGATGGCAGGATGCGACCCGACTAGGTGTAATCTGGACCTTTTTACTTTCAGGTATATTTCACGGTCCGGGAGATCTTCTGGGAACTCTTCTTCTAGCATGGCGAACTCACGGTATACTTCATACCATCTAAGGCTATCCTCCTTTGCGAAGGTGCAAAGGGTGTCTCTGTATATTGGCGGCGGAGATATTTGTATGTCTGCGTCTGATTCTTCCTCCACCACCTACCTGCTTCTCCTTCGGGATACCCGGGGTGCCATATTGCTAGAGTCGGACGGGACCGGTACTGTGTCTGCTCTGAATTCACCTGCTGCATTTAGAACAGAATCACAGGATAAGAAAGACATGATGATAATGGCTAAATAGAGTCTGAACATGCAAAGATAATTTACTGTCCTCTGGGAGTCACTGGGTCGCTGATCTACAAAAGGACTCACCCGCGACCTCGCGACCTTGCGACTAGGTCGCAGGGTCGCAGAGTGGGACTTTTGCGACCTTGCGACCTTGCGACCTGGTCGCTAGGTCGCAGGTCGCACTTGCGTTTTGCGCGCACGCGACCCTGCGGCTAAGTGTTTACTAACGAGAAAAATCCGCGGTCTGAAAGGTCCAGAATTTACCATAAGGCACAGCCATGAGGATTTAGGCAAGAGGCGGGTGACCTTGGGGCTTGGGGGAAACAACACGACGATGAAAATCTAAAGAAAAACCCACATCCTTGCCGGTAAATAAATAAGACCGTGGGGAGGCTCAATAATGGCAAGAAATGCTTAAGAGGGAAACATAGGGAGGAAAAGGCAACTTACCCGGAAGAAAACGCGCCAGTCGACCTGTCAGAGCAATTTCGCGGTTTTCGGTGAGAGTCACAAATGCGACCTAGCGACCCGACCTTATATAAAAAGGTCGCACGTGCGGACATTAAATGAGGTCGGAAGTTTTAAGTTTGCGACCTTGCGACCTTGCGACCTTCAGGTCGCTAGGTCGCAAAGGTCGCTGAGTCGCTGATTTCTCTAAAACTTCATTTTGCGACCTTGCGACCTTGCGACCTCAAGGTCGCTAGGTCGCAAGGTCGCAAGTTGATAAAATGCTGACTCTTGCGACCTGGCGATCTGTGCGACCTTAAGGTCGCAGAGTCGCATAGGTCGCATTGGTCGCAAATAATGTGTATGCGACTTAGCGACTTGCCTTTAGAACTTTACTTGGATTTTTTCCTTCTTTAGTTTTTAAGGGGGGCTCCAAAAATGTTGAAGTGTGTGTTATGATTTTATGTAATTTTTGGAGGGTGTTGTAGGAGCTACAACAAATGGCGATTCACTGGATGAATTCAGAGTCTCTGTTGATGAAGGGTCGATGAGGGAGGAGGAAGGGGTCTAACACTTGCTTGTTCTTTTACCTCAGAGTTTACACTTTCCTCCCTTTGCCATCCCGCTTAGTCGCCTGCCCTTTTGGCTTGTTGGGTGCAGATCAACTGAATTTCAATTCCTCACGCTTCCAGGATCGAGAGGGTCGGGGAAACCTTGGGCCACTGTAGGGTCCGGTACAATTATTTCGTCCTCACGGTGTTGCTCCGCTGCCAGCGAACCTCTCGGCTCCGGCGGAGTCACTGCCTAAGGAGTCGTGAACGTTGCTCCGCTGCCAGCGAGCCTGGTCAGTACCTCGGCGGAGTCGTTACAACACCTCTCTGCGCAGGAAGCCTTTCTCAATCCTTTACCCTTTATTCATGTGCAATTGCACTTATTTGAGAATGTGCCTGTGGCACTTATTTAGATGGGCATATTTTGCCTGGGCGGATGAGGGATCCCGACTTATTTTGCTTGCAGAGAGGTTGCTCCTGGTCTCGTATGAGGACTCGGGTTTTTCCCGAATGACCTGCACTTCCCTTGAGTTAGCCCTGTTCCCTCACGATCCGGTTGCTGCTATGCAAGACCTTTTCTGCCTGCACCCTTTTAAGCCGCTAGGTGGTTCCTTATGCTTGAAGGCTCTGGTAAGACCGTGTATCATCCTTAGGTGCCCATTACAAGCGAGTTTCGACCGCTCCGTGTTTTGCGGGAAGGCCCTTTCATCAGCACAGAACCTCTTCAAGGAGTGAGCCGGTTGCGGGAAGCTTAGACAAGGTTTTTCTTTGAAGAGTTTAGAGAAAGGTTTATTTCTTCCTTTATATATTTTTTTTATTTTTATTTTTATTTTTTGATTATTATTATTATTTTTTTTTAATTTTTTTAACATGTAAAAAGGGGTTTAAGTAAAATAGTGTTTGAGATCATGCCCGTTTACCGGGAGGACCTCGACTCTTCCTTCCAGAGTCTGCAAACGGAAGGTATGGGAACCTACCTTTTCTTTAACCTGAAAGGGACCTATCCATAGTGCTTGAAACTTGGCATGTTTTCCTTTTTCTTCGTGTGCTTTATCCCATTTTAGGACAAGGTCTCCTACTTCAAATTTTTTATCTCCTGCAGATTTTTTATTGAACCATTTCTTGATCCGACTCTGGTGTATGGCGAATTTCTCCTGGGTTTTCTGCCTTTCCTCTTCTAGTTTCAGCAGGGTGTCAATGCGGGTTTGCAAGGCGGGGCAGGGGGTACCGTGGCACTCTTGAGACAACTGCAGAGCGGGAAGAGACAAATTGGGAGGGAGGATAGCTTCTTTTCCGTATACGAGAAAAAATGGTGAGGTGCCTATTGATGACTTAGGGGTAGCGCGATCAGCCCAAAGTGCGTTTTGGAGAGCATTATGCCAGTTTCGTTGGTGAGACAGAAGGGTCTTTTTGATGATGCGGATCAGATTTTTATTGGTTGATTCCGCTAGACCATTTCCTTGGGGATAGTACTTTGCAGAGTGTTTGAGGACGATGCCATTTTCTAATGCAAAATCATATAATTTAAAAGATGAGAAATACGTTGCATTATCAAACACCAAGGAGGTTGGAACGCCAAACCTGGTCATGATGGAGTGAGTGACAAATTGCATTACCTCCTGATCGTTGACTTGGCGTAATGGTACCGCTTCAACCCACCTGGTGAAATAATCAGTGGCCGTCAGAATGTACATGTGTTGCTTAGAAGAGTGGGGTAAGATCTCACCAATGACGTCCAGACCCCATTGTTGAAAAGGCTCTTCTACTGCTACTGACAATAAAGGAGCGGCCGGACGTGCTTCTCGGCTTGCAAATTTCTGGCATTGAATGCATTTCCGGACATATGCGTGGGCATCTTTGAAAAGGGTTGGCCAATAATAACCTGCACGCATAATTTTATGAGCAGTGGTATCCCCGGCGAAATGGCCTCCTGCTGGTCCGTCATGTAGCTCGGTTAAAATTTTCTGAGCCTCATCATGTTCTAGGCAGCGTAACATTACTCCGTTGGAATGTTTCCTGAAAAGCTTCCCTTGGATCAAACAGTAAGACGCGGCTTTGGGTCTGATTGCGCGTTTCTGCCGGGCGTCTAGATTTGGGTCCAATACACCGTGTGCCAAATATCCCGAGATATCCGAGTACCAAGACGGGTTCCTTTCCTGAGTCATGACGTCAGTTTGGTACATATCAATTTCTTGCTCCCAATTATCTTCTTTATTTTTTTGGGAACCTGCGGCCTCTGCAGCCATTTGACATAAACCCTGTCCTTTGACTGTGCGTGCCGGCTTAAAATCTAAGTCGTATTCTTGCATACATGCAACCCAGTTCCCTCGTTTCTCGCCCAGTTCCTGCTGCATGAAAAGTGAGCGGACCGCTGGGTGGGGAACGTAAACTGTGACATGGTTTTTCAAAATGTACGGTCTGAAATGTTTGACCGCTTTGTATACCGCATAAGCCTGTTTCTCGATTTCAGGATAATTCAATTCAGCGCCCTGCAGACCAGTGCTCATGAACGAAATGGGACGTTCGTCATTATCCTTGTCCTTTTGTGTGAGTACGGCTGCCAGGGATGAGTCTGAAGCGAACGTGTACAGACTAAAATCTCTGCCGAAATCTGGGCTCTGGAGGGACGGTGCTTCGGCTATAGCTTTCTTGATCTGGTCGAAAGCTTCCTTTTCGGGTTGATTCCATTTGAAAGTAGCATTTTTCTTTATCATTCCCTGCAGTGGTTTCACTATCTGGGCAAAATCTGATATGAACTTACGTACAAAATTTATCTTTCCCAAAAAGGACTGCATTGCTTTCTTACTGCTGGGGGGAGAAATCTGTGCAATGGCTTTCGCACGTTCCGGATCAACGACAATGCCCTGTTTGGTTATGATGTGACCTAGCAGATTTCCCTCTGCTACGGCAAAAACGCTCTTCTTTGGGTTGAGCGAGATACCGTATTTTCTGTATCTTTCGAAGATTTGTCTGAGGTGACGCAAATGATCCCCTCGGCGTTTAGAGAATACCGTAACATCATCCAAGTAGACTACCACACTTTGGCCTATCAGGCCCCTGAATGCTATATCCATAGCTCTTTGGAATGTTGCCCCTGCGTTGATTAATCCAAAAGGCATGCGCCTATAAGCGAAAGTTCCCCACTTGGTCCGAAAAGTAGTCTTTAACCTATCTGGTTCGGCTACCAGTACTTGATTGTAACCAGAGAATCCGTCCAATAGAGAGAACATCTCTGACCCGGATACTGCCTGTAATATTTGTTCCATAGGGGGAACTGGGTAATTGTCTTTACTCGAGGCCCTGTTCAAGTTTCGGAAATCTACACATAGGCGAATTTCACCTGACTTCTTCCGTACTGGAACCAAATTGGACACCCATGTGGAGTGGCAAACTTTGAAGATAATGCGGGCATCCAATAGTTTCTTAAGTTCCTTTAGAATCAGTGGCTCCATCGTAGGGTGTACTTTCCTAAGCTTTTGTTGAAAGGGTTTTACATTTTCTTTGATCGGTATCACGTGTTGTATGATTCGAGTATCGTATGTGTGTAATTCCTCATATGTCCACGCGAAAACGTCACGATACTTGCAAAATAGCTGAGTGAAATCCAGGGCCTCCTGGGGGGTGCAGTCTTTTCCGAGGTTGACGAATTTGGGATTATCCTCTGATCCCAGATTCACTTGTCGGTGAGCTAAAATAGAGCTCTGTACTTTTGCATTTGGAGGCCCACGGAACCGATTCTGTAGATCGAAAAGCTTTTCCAGTGATACCACCCCTTTAGGCATGGGATTTCCTTTGATTTGCTCGTACTCCTTTTGTATAGCTTGGTCGTGCTCATCTTCATATATAGCAGCATCTTTGAATATCTCTGAGTTGCACATAAACTCCAGCACCTGTTGATCATCATCAAAAACACGCAGATTAGTGATATTGTCTGGCACGGAGGGTTTGTACATAACTTCAATGGAAAAACCGTCCCTCAAAGGGGTAAACCTGGCAGCAGCATTAGCTAGAGTGTCTGTCGCTGCGTTATGCATTCTTAGAACAGATTTAATTCCAAAAGCGTCAAAAGCGGAAATTAATCGCCATACCTCTTGCTGATACGCCTTCAAATGTGGAGATAAACAGTGAATAGTATTGCGTACCTGCCGAGTGATGATTTCGGAGTCTCCAATAACCCGCAAGCATTTTACCTTCAAATCCAGCGCCTTTTTAAGCCCAAGGATCAAAGCTTCATACTCAGCGGTGTTGTTAGTGCATTGGAACTCAAGTCGGCAGGAGACTAAGAATTTTTTCTTATGCGGGTCAAGCAAAACGCAACCAGCGCCAGAACCATCGAGATTCTTGGAACCGTCGTAATACAATGTCCATACATCATTTTCCGGGTCCTTGGGGGCAGTGGCTTGCGGAGGGACTTCGGCTGGGTGTGATACAGTTGGAGTTTCTTCCTCAGCGACGAGTGTCATTTCAGAAAGAACCTCGGGGCCTACTGCGGACTGGGGAGGTTGGAAGCATCCAAAAATGGAATCTAGAAAACACATACCAAGCTCCTCCTGGGCGAAGCTGATGGGTTCATTTGTGGCATCCAAATCAGTTACAGTGTGTTTCATGTAAGGCTCACTTTCGACTCTGATTTGGTTGTTCCTCCCTTTATAAGGTAGCCATAAGTGAGACCAGTCTGTGGCAAAGTATCCTTGCAATTTGCTAGACCAGTCTCTACTAAGCAGTACACCATAGGCTTCTGGGATGTCAACAACCACAATATCAATACATTGATGAACCCTAGAGTCGGATGAGAGGCGGATGATAACATTGTTCAATTCTCCGACCGCTGGTACTTGTGTCCTATCCAGTTGAATGATTTTTGCATCATTTTTCTCTGGGAGGATGTTGAGTTTCTTACACACACAGAGAGGCATGACATTCGTGGACGCACCAGAGTCAACGAGGCAATTGTGAACGTTGAAGTTAAACATCTAAAAAGATAAGAGAAAAGGAGGGGTGGATCCTCTCGAATTTGTGTTGACAACGTTCACTATAGATTGGATATCTAGACTGGTTTGTGCAGACGTGTTGCTGACGTTTTTCGTATTTTGGTTGTTGGCGAAAGCTTTTAGGATAAGTTCCTTTTGGTTCGTGATGCGGGCCAATTCGTAGAGTGAGATATTGGCCCTGGTCTTTTTCATGTCCTCCACTATGTTGTAGCTAGTGTCGTTGTGGGGACTGGGTTCGGTGGTGGTTTTCGAGGGTTCCACCAGGAGCTTGGTCTTTTGACTCGCTTTGATATTACTATTCATGAGCTTTTCTGGTGTAGTTTGTCCTTCATTTCCGGGAGGAAGAATTTTCCTCAGGAAAGCCCTTTTCTTGTCCTCATATGATTGTTCAGGAACAGAGCCTTTGCTTCTAAGACCGTAGTTTCGAGTGGGCTGAGCTTTGGGGCTGCCTGCCATGTTAATATCAATAGGAGCAAGAATCCCTTCCCCGCGGATTACATCGAAAGTTAAGACAGAGGCCCCTGATTCCCCATCAAGGAGCGAACCCTCATCTCGATCAGAGACTTCATCCTCTGCCGGGCTTCCTGGAATCTGATCATCCAAAAGTTGGTTAACCACTGCGGTCATGCTGCCAATCCATTGCGGGCACGTTTTTTCAGAATGAGCAGCTTGGTGAAAAGAGCAAAAATTGTCTTTCCCTATCTCCTCCACGTTGAGAGCGGCACTGGTATTTGAGGGAGGCCTGCTGGTGTTGGGATTGCTTTTCTTGAAAAAAGGTTTCGGGGGTTTATTTGTAGTTGAGGTTTCAACGCCTTTTCTCTTTAAGTCAGAGACCTCATTCGTTAACAGTTTGAGGGTTTTGGCCATACTTTCGAAATCGAAAGTTTCTCTCTCCCTATTTGGGGTGGAAGACTGACCCTTTTTAGTGGTTGGTTTGAGATCGTCCTTCCCGTCATGATCCATGACTCCGATTGACAACATGTCCTTTTCTACCGCGAGGGCAGCGGCGTAATTTGCTGTAAGAGTAGCGCGGGCCTCACGTTTGACAAAAACGGCAATATCCCTAGGGAGGGCTTTAGTATAGTAGTCGATGGTGATAGAATCGTCCAATGCTAAGTTTGGAGGAAATTTTTGCAATATGGTGGCGAATCGTTGGTTAAAATCTTTAACTTTCTCTTTTCTGTGACATTTAATGGTGCTTAGTTCTGTGAGGAGCATAGAGGGTGTTTTATCCTCTGCAAACTTTTGCAGGAACACACAACGGAACTGGTCCCATGAAGTGATAGAAGCACTGGGCAGGGAACGGTACCAGGTGGCTGCTTGGCTTACAAGAGTGTGCGGGAAAAGTCGACATGCGACATCATCAGACTGAACTCTCATGATCTGTAGTGACAGATAGAAACTACTAATATGATCTTCCACTGATGTGCCCTTTTCAGGATCGAATTTAGGAAGATGTTTCTCTGGGTGTCTAGGCATGTCATGAAGGGGACCTAAAAGAGCCAATGGGGATTGAGCCATCCAGGCCAGAGGCTGCACCCTCCTGGGGCGCTGATGATGTCGGGTTTCTGCTTCAAACTCACTTCCCGTCCCGGACACCGATGTTCCTTCATGATGACGAGAGTGTTCATCGCGGTGTCTTTCCCGGTTATTTACGTTCCTAAAAAGCTCCCAGTTGTAAGGAGGGGGTCTATTTTGGTTTTGGTGGTGATTATGGTTGGCCTGGTGCCTCGGGCCACGAATGATATCTCCTCTACCTCCACGACCGTGTCCTCTGTTGACTCCACCTTCATTTCTTCGGGGCCTATTAACTTCCTCTGCATTCCTTCGGGCTGTGTTACCTTCTCTTTCGTTTCTTCTTTCCCCTTCTCCTTCTCGTGGGGAATAAACTCGGTTATTGGTCCACTGATGTAAGTCAGGTTGTGGTTCAGGGAAAGGTTCAGTATCAGGGAAACCTTCACTATCGTGGGTAACGGGGTCATTTTCCTGGACAGCCCGTGCGAGGTCCTCAATCATGGTATTCACAAGTTCAGGTACAGTACGGACTAGCACGCCATTGCGAGTGATGTTATCGGCAGGGGTCCTAGTGTGGGCTAGGAATTCCATGATAGGGGTATACCGTAAATCCCTGATGAGATTACGGGCAACCGGGCGCAAGGCCCTCAGCTGTTCGTTAGTGATTTCGAAGTATCGGGCTTCCACCGTTGGAATATCTTCTAAAGGGGGAAGGGCAACTTCGTTATTTATGACCTCCCGGCGGGGAGTTTGGGATGGAATGTCTGTTGTATGCTGGGAGGATGCCATGGCCCTCCTTCTAGCGCCAAATCTGTTGACAGGAAAATATGTCCGGCCAACAGTAGGGGATCTCCCCGGTAGAAAGTCCCAATTAGACTTTGAACCGTTTGGAGTAGGGATCCCGTCCGGGGTGTGGGTCCGGCTACCACTTAAACGGCTATCTCTTCGGTTTCGAGCAACCTGATTGGAACTGTAAACATACACTTATTAACACGATATAGAATACATGATTGATGAATAAAACCGATATATGACACTGTGCATAGCAAGGTAATAGACAGAATGCATAAACTCAGGAAATGTCGTTAGCAACACATCTATGAGGTATGCATGCAAGATAATCTGACCGCCAAAGAAACAATCCTTTGTGGTAAGAATATCCCTTAACTTTCCGAAGGATATAACGAGATGCTAATAAAACAGTTCATTAACATTCATCATGAAGTAAATAATAAACTTGAGCATCATCAACACACTCACAGATAACTATGGTGCATGAATGACACTATTAATAACACAGATTCATTAATCAAAAGATATTCTGAAACTGCACGCAGAATACACACAATGTTGTCATGGCTAAACACATCATCCAATCAAAGGGGTTTTAACATGTATTGTATTTCATATATCAAGAGTATGCTTCTTCAGCTACAATGCAATAATGCCTTTCAGTCCCAAAAGAGCCAGCCCTTTACAATGCTCCCCACAGGGGTATTTATAGATTCAACAGCCGCACTTATGGCCTTCCGACGGTTCAACTTCCTGTTTGACAAAATTGCGACCTGCGACCTGGTCGCGAATGCGACTTGCGACCTGGTCGCAAATGCGACCTGCGACCTGGTCGCAAATGCGACCTGCGACTTGGTCGCAGATGCGACCTGCGACCCAGTGTTTGGAACTATGAAGGTGGTCGCGCACTTGAAGCTTCTGGAGCGTCGGCTTTCTTGCCTTTGATGAAGTCTTTCCAAGCCTGGTAATCTGCCGTTATAGGAGCGACAAGAGGGTTTTCCTCTTTTATCCGATGCATACATTCTAGAGCATTTGGCACCAGAGTCTCCTTCTTTTGGGAGATCAGCATTGAGAGAGAAGCAAGCTTGGTGTAGATTTGCACTGGAGTGACAAGCAACCGGTTCAGATTCTCTTGTGATGCCTCGAATTCCGGTGCGGCAGCAGCTTGTCTTACGGGCTGCAGAAAAGACTGAATTTCTTGCTCTACCTGCTCCCAGCCTTTAGTTTCATTTAGTGCCCCTAATGATGGAATGTGATGAAGGGCATTCATGGAGTCGATACCACTGATTAGGTGGTTATACGCAGACACTACTTTGTCCAGATCTTTGGACAGCTTGTCTTTGGATTGCATACTCATCCGAATCTGCACTTTGGTTTCTTGCGTATGACTCCAATCCTTCCGAGGCACGTGTTCGGGAGCTTGCTGATACTGGGTTGTCCAATTCATCATTTTTTCCAAGGCTGCCGAGGCTTCCTTGAGCTGTTCTTGTTTCTTCTTGGTTTCTTCCCGTGCCTCTGCCAACGGGGCCACTGTTTGTTTCAAGTTGAACATTTCCTGGTATACTTGCCTCATTGTCATCTCCAACACATCACATTCCTTCCTGACCGCCAGTGGGACTTCATTCACTTGAGCGGGCCTACCCTGGAGCTGGAGCATCTCATTTTCTAGCCTTGATTTTTCCTGCTCTGCCGCTTTTAGCCGGTTCTGTAAGGAAATAATTTCTTTGCTCATCCTTGTGACATTTTCTTCTGTGGCTGCGGCAAAAGCGGTGCCTGCTGACGCTATCATGACCGGATTTGTCCTTGTGTCTGGGACAATGTCCTTTCCGGTGGAGACTGTGGAGATGGCAGGGTAGCCTGACGTCAAGGATTTCCTCTTCTCTTGCCGTATCTTGAAAGAGAATTGGTCAAAGGTTAGTCTGGTCAAGTCGAAGAATTCTTCTTCTTGCTCCCCAAGAAAGTCATCAACACTGAGGGCACTTCCCGCGCCACCTGCGGAAATATTCAGGGGAGATAGATCAATGTCATCTATGAGCTCGTCCTCTACATCCTGTGTTTGACCTTTTTCTTTCTCCTTTTGCCGGCGCTCCGCCTCCGCCTTGTCATGTTCTTCTTTCTTCCGGCGTTCGGCCTCTGCCTCTGCTTCCTTTTCCTGTTTACTCTTCCTCTCTGCCGCGGCGGCCTGTTCTGCCTTTTTCTGACGCTCGACCTTATCGAGTTCCTCTTTCAGTGCCTTTTCCGCTGCCGCCTGTGCCTCCTTTTCCTGTCTTTCTTTCTCCTCTTCCTTTTCTTTTTCCGTTCCGTTCTGGACTCTTTCTTGCGTTTCTCTTCCTCTTCCTTTTTCTTCTTCTCTTCTTCAAATTGGGCCTGGGCTTCTGTTTCCCTTTGCTGATCTGCAGTGTCAGGTCCCGTACCGGTCTGTGTTCTTTTATCTTTGGAGGAGGAAGAACCTCCAATGTTCTGATACTCTTCTCCTTCTCGGTCAGGGTCGATTCCTGGTGCGAGATGTCGGTTTGCGTTATACCAATTTCTTCTCTCATTCTCATCCGGGCACTCGACGTGTTGATAAATCCATCTGAAATTGGCCCTTTTACAATGTTCAGGAACTATCCTGACTGGATCGTAAGTTCGGGAGTCCAGATTTCTGAAGTGATAGCTTTTCACCTCTTCCCCTTCACGCGCTACTTCTCTGGAATCTTTGACCATATAGGCACCAATGGTGAGAGGTAGAGCAGGCCAAGGTTTCTTCTTCCCTTTGGTAAGGACGTTAGAGAAGCCCAAGGTCATTTGGAAACACACCTCCTGTATGAGCACCTTGTCAGTAACAAACTTAGGTAGAGCGTGTGGTGCTTTAAACGAGCCAAATACTCGGATGATTGTGAATTCGGCGAATGGGAACCAGTGTGCCACCTGACCCAGTGTTTCCATTGCTCGCCAGGACATGCAGGGGGAGTCCTGACCAAATAGTTTCCCGTAGAGGGCGGGAATGAATATGTGAGAGATTTGTTCGATGTCCGACTTGTACCTGGATTCCCAGAATACCCTGGTCTGTAAGTGTATTGCCTGGGTCTGTTCGGGGTCCCAATTATGTGGCTATCCCTCAACATGCATCTGGGCACAGACAGCATCTAACAGATACGAAGTCATGTAGAATTCTGATGGCGCTCCCTCATCTGGGGCTAAAGCTGAGGCTAAATTTGTGTGCATGGAGCCCATTAATATTCCTGCCCAATTGAACCGAGTGCCGTGGACTGTTACGTGCTCCATGATGGTTGCCCATGTTCCGTTGAAGGTGGTGGCGTCCGAACGCCCATATATCCTGCATAGCATGGCGGCAACTAGCTTATAAACCTTCCTCAGACTGGCCACCGGGTACTCCTGGTCCTTTTTTATCTTAAATTTGTCTGGTTCTGCCCACCATCTTCTGATCGTGTCAACCATCGGCACTTCATTTGCAGCAAACCATCTTGGGGTGAAATTCACCTCTGCTTTGGGTAACGAGTAGTAGACCTGTGCTCTTGAACTGTCCAATGTTGCGAACGCTTTCCCTGCACTATCTCGGATTGTGAAGCTTTTCGGATCAGTCTTCTGTATGATCCAGTCCAACATCTCTGGGCACGGAAAGATGGCAGGATGCGACCCGAATAGGTGTAATCTGGACCTTTTTACTTTCAGGTATATTTCACGATCTGGGAGATCTTCTGGGAAATCTCCTTCTAGCATGGCGAACTCACGGTATACTTCATACCACCTAAGGCTATCCTCCTTTGCGAAGGTGCAAAGGGTGTCTCTGTATATTGGCGGCGGAGATATTTGTATGTCTGCGTCTGATTCTTCCTCCACCACCTGCCTGCTTCTCCTTCGGGATACCCGGGGTGCCATATTGCTAGAGTCGGACGGGACCGGTACTGTGTCTGCTCTGAATTCACCTGCTGCATTTAGAACAGAATCACAGGATAAGAAAGACATGATGATAATGGCTAAATAGAGTCTGAACATGCAAAGATAATTTACTACTCTCTGGGAGTCGCTGGGTCGCTGATCTACAAAAGAACTCACCCGCGACCTTGCGACCTTGCGACTAGGTCGCAGGGTCGCAGAGTCGCTGAGTGGGACTTTTGCGACCTTGCGACCTTGCGACCTGGTCGCTAGGTCGCAGGTCGCACTTGCGTTTTGCGCGCGCGCGACCTTGCGGCTAAGTGTTTACTAATGGGAAAAAATCAGCGGTCTGAAAGGTCCAGAATTTACCATAAGGCACAGCCATGAGGATTTAGGCAAGAGGCGGGTGACCTTGGGGCTTGGGGAAACAACACGACGATGAAAATCTAAAGAAAAACCCACATCCTTGCCAGTAAATAAATAAGACCGCGGGGAGGCTCGATAATGGCAAGAAATGCTTAAGAGGGAAACATAGGGAGGAAAAGGCAACTTACCCGGAAGAAAACGCGCCAGTCGACCTGTCAGAGCAATTTCGCGGTTTTCGCTGAGAGTCACAAATGCGACCTAGCGACCCGACCTTATATAAAAAGGTCGCACGTGCGGACATTAAATGAGGTCGCAAGTTTTAAGTTTGCGACCTTGCGACCTTCAGGTCGCTAGGTCGCAAAGGTCGCTGAGTCGCTGATTTCTCTAAAACTTCATTTTGCGACCTTGCGACCTTGCGACCTCAAGGTCGCTAGGTCGCAAGGTCGCAAGTTTATAAAATGCTGACTCTTGCGACCTGGCGATCTGTGCGACCTTATGGTCGCAGAGTCGCATAGGTCGCATGGGTCGCAAATAATGTGTATGCGACTTAGCGACTTGCCTTTAGAACTTCACTTGGATTTTTTCCTTCTTTAGTTTTTAAGGGGGGCTCCAAAAATGTTGAAGTGTGTGATATGATTTTATGTAATTTTTGGAGGGTGTTGTAGGAGCTACAACAGGTTTGTAATATTTGGAACCTCTTGGGAACGTCTAGTTTTAGATATAATTCAGTGAGGATTTCAATTTATAATGGGGCTTCATCAGGCTTGGGTTAAATCTGTAACATCTGATTTATGGATTCTACAATGATTGTGAACAAAATATCTTGGCTTGGGTTACTAAAGCTCTCTGATTGGGAAAGTAATTAATTTAATAGAGTCTAATGATTTCTAGAAACTGGTAGGTTTGTGGGAAGATGTACTTGTGTAGGTTTCAGTCCCAAAGGTGAATATCATCAGCCTGTTCTATAAATTTGTCATGGCTCCAGTAGTGGAGCTCAAGAAGGTTGAAATAAGTGACTGTATCACTGATTTTGAAGTCTTTCTCAACTAGAGGAGTGTGTTCAACATCAATTACAGGTGGTTTAAGAGGATTTACACTTATAATACTCTGGGAGGCCATTATTAACTTGTTCAATTATCAATTTATTACTTTTTGGCTTAAGTAATGGATTTGGGAGGCCATTATTAACTGTGAAATGGTTTAATTCAGTCTCCAGAAGTTTTTCTAGCTGCAACAGACTTTTCTTGGTTTGCAAAGCTTTAACCTTGAGTTGGCGAAGGCTTTGGTAGCAAAAGGCGTAAATTTGAGTCTTGATTGGCTTCAAAATAGGTTGGCAAGGCTTTCTTTTCGTATTTTTTAACAAAAATGGTGAAAAACTATTTAAGAGCGTGCTTTATTTATTTTAAGTGGATGTGGTTAATCACATTGGCGTGAAGGTTTCACTTCCAAACAGTAGTTGGTTTTATCATAATGGGCGGAAACGAATTAGTGGTTATCGCATCGCAAAAATTGGCTAAGTGGTTTTTGGCTACATGATGCGATAAGATGTGGGACTGACGCATGGCAGATGTGAGGGGGTGTGAAACCACCCATTTCGCAACCTCGATTGGTTTTAAACATCAGATATTTGAGAGTGCGAAAGGGCTCGGGAATGGTTAGATCTGATAGGCGCCAATTTGATGGTTGATGGGTGTCGAGGGATGAGTTGTGGGGATTTTGATAGGTGAGACTGGGGATCTTTTATGCGGAGGGGTATGTAATATATATGTGAAATGTGGGTCAAGTTAATACAATGGTGGTTGGGTAATATAACGGGGTAGGATATATAATCAACAGGGTTAATAAAAGGTGGGACCCGGGATAATTAGTGGAAGCGGGTAACATAGTGGAGGGTTTAGCATATAGTGGGGGGTTAATGAAATACGTAAAGTGGGGGCGTATATAAAATAAACTATAGTCGGAATTTAGAAATATTCTAGGGATAGATTAAAATAATATCGGGGATGAATTTTTATAGTGGATCCCGATATTTTTTAAACATTTAAAACATAGGATAAGTTGATTTTGGTGTGTTTTAAATGGAAAAGGGGAATTAGTAAAGGGAAGTTACTTTTTCAAATGAAAATGTGTTTTTAGGTAGGGAAAGGGGCTTTAGGAAGGGAAAACAGGGTAAAATAAGGGGAAAGGGGTATTTTGCAAGGGAAAATTCCTTCTAAAAGTGGCATTAGGGTTTTAAGCAAGGGGAAGGGGATTTTGGGGGGAATTAGTGATATGAATAAATTACTTGATGCTTTGCATTGCTTGTGAAAGTAATATACCTACCCTTCATTTACCCTAACATTTTTTACTTCATTTATTGGGTGAATTTGACCTTGTTGACCTTTTTATTTTCTTTTGATAAGAAAACTAACCTACTTCTAACCTTATAACTTCCAATGGCTCAGATTAAACTTATGAGCTCATTTTATTCTCTACCTAACTACTAATCTGCCAAGATTAAATGGTTTGGCCAGATATTTATTCACTAACTATTTATGACATGAAATTTAAAGCATGAATGAATCAAGATTAAACTGTTTGATCATCATGAATTGTGGAATTTTGGACAAGTTGCACACAATTTTTTATTTGCATAAAGTAAACTAATAGTAGTGGCATTTGAATGTGCAACACTTTCAGGATCTATTTTTATCTCTTTTTGTGGGGTTCATACTTTATATTCTTTTTTTATATTTTTATTTTAGTCCTTCAAGATTTCTTTGAGGACTTACCCTCTTTTCATTTTTTTTTAATATGGGAACAAATTTGAAGAAAGGAATGTATGTACAATATTACAGGACTTTAACATAGTCAATTCAAAATTATGATCCCTATTATTATAGGACCCTAACACCCCCCTCCAACTCCATCTCTCTTTCCCTCCCTCTCTCCTCCTCCTCGCATTCTTCCTCTCTCTCACTTTTTCTTCTACATCCCTCTCTCTTCCCCCTTCTCTCTCTCTCTCTTTACTCTCCAATCCTCTCTCCTTCTCCCTCCCTCTCTCATTCTCTCTCTCCCACCTCCACCTTTATGTCTCCCTCTCCCTATCTTACCCTTTTCTGCCTCTCTCACTCCTCTCCCTCTCTCTCTCTCTATCTATTCATTCCTCCTTTTCCCTCTCCTTCAGTTTATATCCATCTCTCCCTTGTCACTCCCCCTATTTCTCCACCTCTATCATATGTCTTTGTTCTTCCCTTCCATATATATCTAGAATTAATATATATATAGATCCAGATTTATGCAGGAACGTAACAGAATACACATATAACCATAAATACAAAGATGCAGTGGAAATAACACTTCATTTCATTAATATCAATGAATTAAAATTTTCTTACAGACAAAATGGAAATAAAATAGCTAGGGTGATGGTAGCTTATCTCTAAGAAGAGATGTGGTAGCTACAAGCCTCTGAACTATGTTACAATGAGGCTCGAGGACCTATTTATTATAGAGAAATAATGGAAAACCCTATACATCCAAAAACCTAACCCTAGGAGGTGAAGCACCAGAACTATGGGTCTCGTTTAAGTAAATTGGTGTTTCAACTTCCCGGGGTCATAACTTTGGCATACTATCTCCGTTTGACTCATATGATACATCGTTAGAAAGATCTATTCGAGGAATACAACTGCTGACCATGAATATTTATTTTGTAATGGAAACATACTTTTTGGAGGCGTGATTCCCAAAAAACATTTTTTAGGGCCTCAAAACGGCTCCCGAAGTTCAGGACTTGAAAAAATGCTAAAAATAGTAATTTGTGCCGAAACCAAAAAACTGAAAGAGACAATGGTGGGGCCCCTAGTGGAATATGTGGGTGGCCACCAAATCCACCTAGATCACTCCTCCCCCTCTAGGAAGCAATGGTCCCCATTGCGTTGAGTTCCTCGATGAGATGAGGAAACTTCTGCTGAACTTGGTCCCAAGTGAACCACTTGCCTTGGTGTAGGAGTTGGCCAGCTTTGACAACCTGATACAGTTGGATCTTCTGTTGGTGAGTGTTATTGATTTAGATATCCATGATACAATCTATGGTGGCCTTTTCCATGCAGTTTGGGTTTAAATTTGTTGGTGTGAGTCGTTCTACAATGTCAGAGGTGTCCAGTAGAGGTGGGAAGTAGGGACGAAGGCGGTCCACATTGAATACTTGGTGAAGACCAAGGAATGGTGGAATACTAAGCTCAAAGGCATTGTTCCCTATTATGGCCTAAATCTACCTCAGGCTGAGAAAGGTAGAATCTAGGGTAACATCAAACCACGCTTAACCTTCTATCTAGCCATACCAGATCAGGAGAGGGCTCTCTCCTTGTCAATCTCGGCAAAAATGATCAGTGAGGCTTGAGATGACTTGAATAAAAACTAATTTTAGGCTAGGTATGCATGCAAAAGAGTTTGATTGATTTTAAGGGTATTTTCTTGGATCAAAGGGAAAGGCAGATTTTGGGTCTGGGAAAAAGGCTCAGTTTTGCAGAGATCTGAATGGGGAAAGGTAGGAAATTGATTTGACACTTTCAATTTGAAGGAAATGGAGAGTTGAGACAGGTGACGAGTTGAAAAGGGCAAGAAACCTTCAAGGATCCTCTCCAAACAGCTGAAAACATAGAAATTAAACAAACCCTAGGTAGAGCACTGCAAATTTTAATGAATTCTACCTTTATCCTTGTTTGTTTAAGTTAAGAAGAAATAAGAGAGAAAATGGTATACATAAGACACCAGTAGACTTAAATTTACAGAGAGAAACACGCTATCAAAGAAAAATTCCACATGAATCCCAAAGAGTGCTACAAACCCTGGTCTATTCCTTTGCCAAAACTGCAGAGATGAATGTACAATGATGCTCAAAGCATTCCCAAAAGTCCAACCATGCTAATGACTGAAAAACTTCAAGATATAGACAAACAACCACTCATCCTAGCTTCTAGAGGTCGAGCTCATGAGTTTAGGAGCTGCTCCAGCAAAATCTAAATTAAGAACTAGAAAGTAGGTAGTGGAACAACTTGCCTCTATAAACTAGGAAACGGATTCATTCAGTTGCAAATCACCTTTTGATGGATGAATCTACCTCCATGAGTAAAAAATTAACAAAATTACATCAAGATCCATCAAATTACATTTAAATTACATCATGAGTTTGAAATTTAGAAGTAATAAATTCAAACTGTCAAAAACTAGGCGAAAAACAGAGTTTCTAGGTAAAAAATGAGTAAAATCCTCCAATGCGTCGTGCCTAATTTCCCTATGCGTCGTGCTAGTTCGCAGCTGATTTTGGAGGCCTTCCCGATGTGCAAATTTTCTCCAAGTGGGCTTGTTGGAAAGGTCTGCCTGTATAATTTCCAACACTAGTGGAATTTATGAATTTGGCCTTCATTTTCCCCTCTAAAACTGATTTCTCCCAACACTGCTTCCTGTGTGTCAAAAAAGGGGCAGAAAGGTCATTTTTGGGGTGTTTTTGACCCTTCTGGAAGCCCAAAACCTATCAAAAATTTTTGGCCATAGGTAGGCATGCATATTTTTCCATCAAAAATCCAAAAATGTTGAGTTTGCATCAAAATGAGTCCCCATCAAAAGCGCGCGCTAGGTGGCGCGACGCATAGAGCAGAAAAGTCTATTTTTTAGCTCAAAAATTCCAAAAATGCAAAAAATGTCCCAAATTTTTTGAAATTTGGGCTAAGTGTCCTCCATTATGTGCTATGCTGGGCCAAGAAAGCCTCAGCCAAGATCTGAAGTCTATCATGCCTTTTCCAACGCTTTGAGGCCTTCTTCAACTTGGTCTTCAAGATCTTAATTCTTGCCTTGAAAACATGGTTTCTCGCCCAATAATGATTGGCCATGTGCCTCAACATGTTCTTTTCTTTGTTGGATTTCTCCAAAATATTTTCCAAATACATATTTACTCTTTCAAGCCAAGTTTCACAATCAGCTTCAATTTCTTGCTCAAGTGATGTCATCTTGGTTTTGCTCTTTTTAGCGGCTTGCTGGTTCTCCCGTATGTTTCGCAGCTCCATAACAGTTTTTTGATCCTATAGCTGCTTGTTTCTTTGCTCAAGGTATTTTATTATCCACTTGGCTCTTTGAAGGCTAATGGAAAAAGTATTTATCTCCGCCCGTTGCTCCCGAATGATCTCTCTAAGCTTTGAGCTTGGTGAGCCCAAATCAGTGTTATCATCCTGAATGAGGATGAAATCTATCTCCTGCCCTCTTGAAGGCCCCTCATCATGTATTGGCCTCTTTCCCTTGTCCTGTACCTACACTGTTGATGGAAGAAGCGAAACCCCTTCCACCCTGGGTGGAGATAATACTCACTTGGATGCTGTAAACAACCTTCTATTGCCCCTCTGATAGGTGACAAACACCGGCACAATAGTGGTCTGTGTCACATGACCCTCCTGCTGATGTGAAGGTCCACCGGTCTCATGAAAAGCTTCTGGAGGTACCTGAGGAGCTGTGAAGAACTCATGAGAAATGAAATCCTCCCATGAAATATCCTGCAAACCAAGCTGATGCATAACCACAATTTTGATTAGTGCAAAATGATAGATATTGTTATATTGTTGCTCAGGAGTTTTCTTTTGCACTAAGCTGGTCATCTTCTCAATATTTCGGTACATGAAGTAGGGGAGATTCATCATTCTCACCCTGGTAAAGTGCATCAACAATTTGATGTGATAGGCATATAGACGAGAAAACCGGCCCTCACAACTGAAATATTTGATTATGAGTTTCATCAAAGGAGCATATGAATCTTTCAGGTACCAAAAGGGAAAAACTCTGCTGAGTTGTCTCAAAAAACTAGGCTTGATGTATGGCTCATAGTGTTCCATGTCAACTTGCTCCCTTTTATTCCATTTCTCTCCGACATTTGGAATACCGGTTGCTAGAGAGATAGACTCAGATGTCAAGGTGAATTTCACACCTGCAAGAGTGACTTGGCCATTATGTAAATGAAGCACAAAAAATATGGCCAACTCATGATGGTACTGGACTCTAGCAACCATCTCACAAAACTGATAACAAGACTGTTGTTGAAAACATGTGATAGCAAGAGGGCAGGCCTGCAGCTCAGCAAGTGAAGTAGGCTCTTCCCGTACATGTTTACCACTCTTGTGAGGTCTCCTTGGTGCATGCAATTCGGTTTGAGTGTCACTGTGTGTTTCTTCATCTCTGTCATAAGAGGAATCTATCTCCATGTTTTCCAAAGTTTGTGTTGTCTTAGATGAGTATGAAGAGTTTTAGGTGTCTTTGGTTTTTTGCTACCAAGTTTATGAAAATGTGTGAGGGACTATGAAGGGAGAGGGTAAGGGGAATTTTGGGATGTTGCCAATTGGAATTTGGGGAATCGAAGGGTTTTAGGGATAGTCTCTAGGATTTTGGGATAACATCTGGGGTTTGGGAATTTTATAGCTAGGATTTGGGATAATGGAAATTGGGATAGGGATAGATGAATTTAGGGATATGGGGGATAGGGAAATGGGTTGATGAAACTAGAAAAACAGTGAAGGACTAAAGGATGAGGGAGTGATGACCACAAAAACCAGTTTAAAAACCCTAGGCTATCATGCCTTGAGTAAGGAAATAGGGTTTGAATTTTTTTATTATTAAATCCTCATAAAACATCATAAGACACACATTTATGGCAGTGGAGGGGTTGTTTGACTTACTCTGGACCGGAGGAAACTGAGCAAATGAGATTTGAATGAAATCGTGGTGAAAAACTGAGTTTGAAGCTCTACGTGCCGCACCACAAACCCAACGTGCCACGCCAGTTATATGCATCGTGCCTGTGTGTTTTCAACACTGTGGAGTCCGACCCAATGCGTCGCGCCTCTCAGCCAATGCGCCACGCCCACAAACTTGCACGACTTTGCTGCAATTTTGCTCCCTTCGTTCAACACAGCCTTTTCTTGCTCACTCTTTCTTCTTGGAATGAAAATGAGCCCTTTGCAACATGAAAAATGACTTATATACCAAAGGCTTTAATTTTCCACTCCAAAAACCCAGTTTTGTAATGTTTACCTTTGACACTTTTTTTAAACTCTGTTTTAGGCAGTTTTCTTCATTTTTCCTCTGATTAACTGAATAGTTTTCTTTTTGTTTGCATTGCAGGCGATGTATTTGCTGAAGTTTGACAAGGTGACCAGGGTTGCCATTGAAATTATTTACAAATGAGAGAAAATGAAATTACATTAAATTTATACATAAAAGATAAAATACTCTATTTTTGTCAAAACAGAGTTTTGAGGAAAAATACATTTCTAGGCATATGATGATGAAATTTATTTAGTACTGGAACTTTATTCGAACTCCTCATGCACTTGCTGACCATTATTGGGCATTTTGAAGACCTTATTGATGAAACCCTAGACCTAATGGGACTGAAAACCCTAGAAATGACTCTTACAAATTTAAGGACAAAAAGTGAGTGCAGATGATTTTGATGAATGAATATGGGCTAGTAGGTAAAGGACATGAGGGAAAATGTATAAAAATCCACTACCGTCAGATGATCCATGCTCCTAATGGAATGTAGCTGACTGAGTGAGACACCTAATATGCAATGAAACAAGAGAATTTTGATCACTGACGGAGGGATGAAGATACCGACATTAACATTGGCTCCAATGGGGATGGTAGCTCCTTGGAGGTGCCAAGAACTACAAATCTCTGGGAAAGCAGGCAGTGCCTTCGTCTATTGGGCTATGGAGTCAATAACTTCGGCAAACCAAAACCAAACTTTTGACTCAATTTCAAGACTGAAATATGACTCAAAGACTTGACTAAAACAAACCGAACCAAAACCGAAATCAACTTTCAGTTTTATAGCCTTCACCTCGGGCCCCAAACTAAAATAATGATGACAACACACACTTGCAATGAAATTTAAACAAACCGGTACATACAGTGATACATATGACAGCATAAAATATTTCAAAAATAGTACCGTTTGAGTAGCCGACCATTGACCGGCCCACTTGGACAATATTCTCCATTCATTTCTTTCAAAAGGAAAGAATTTTTGCCTCGATATGCAACAATTCTGAAAGGTCCTTTCCAAAGATTCTCAAACTTGCCATGCTTACCCTTATCTTCGTTTATCATGTCCCACTTTAGCACAACTTCCTCTATTTGAAACTTGTCTGCCTTTGACTTTTGATCATATATCTTCTTGATTCTCTCTTGCAGCTTGAAAGTGTTCTGAAAAGCGTCCTCTCTAGTCTGCTATAAATGGATCATTTGATTAATTCTTCGTTGCAAGTGATCATCCTCAATGCCAGCTTCCTGTAGAAGTTTAACCACTGGAACTATGAGATAGGCCGGGAATACCGTGTCAACACCATACACGAGCTCAAAAGGGGACATGCCTATAGATTTATTTTGACTTACTTCGTCTGCCCAAAGTGCATTAACCAGTTTCTTGTGCCAACTTTTCTTGTTCATTTCCAGCAGCTTTTTGATAATATTGACCAAGGATTTATTTGAGGATTTGGCCAATCCATTGCCTTGTGGATGATATGCGGTTGAGTGCCCCAAAGTGATTTGATACTTATCACAGAAGTCAATCATTATTTTATATTTAAAGGCTGCTGCATTATTAGTGATCAAATTATTTGGACAGCCAAAATGAGACAAAATATTGTTTTCAAGAAATGAAATGATTACCAAATCTGTGGCCTGCCTAGTGGGAATCACCTCAATCCATTTAGTAAAATAGTCCATCGCTGTAAGGATCCATTTATGCTGTACCGAAGAAGTAGGATGGATCTCGCCAATGAAATCCAAACCCCATTGTTGAAATGGAGCACTTACTTCAATGGGCTTGAGCGGTAAAGGATGCAATTTTATCCTACCTTGAAAAATCTGAAATTCATGTCAGTTTTTAACAGTTTTGTACACATCAGTAAAGAGATTTGGCCAATAATATACTGCTCTCAAAATTTTGTTGGTTGTTGTCTTCCAGAAAATATGACCTCCACAATCTCCCTTGTGAAAGTCTTCCATAACCTGTTTTTCCTCTTCTTCATCCAAACAATTGAGAAAAACACCACTGGGATCTTTCCAATAGAGCACATTATTCATGATACAAAACTTGGCAGCCTTCAATTTCAGTGTCCTACTTTTGTTATTAGCCATTCCTGGCGGTGGTGACAGATTTTGGAGTACATAAACAATGTCTGAATACCAAGGAGAAAAAAGAAAAATTTCTGATACCTGAGCAAGCGAACTTTCTTCATTTTCCTCGGACATAGCAGCAATGAGATTAATGTCCAAGGCATGCAAATTTGACTCACCCATTAGCTTAGCCAGCCCATGTCCTTTGATGAGCTTTGTAGGTTTGATCTCCACGTCATATTCCAACAAGGCTACAATCCATTTGCCTCGTCTCCCTTCTGGATCTGTTTGCACTAAGACATCTTTAACAGCAACATTAGGAACATAAGCAATGCTGTGAGAATGCAGAATATAAACTCGAAAATATTTCAATTCTTTTACCAAGGCAAGAGCTTGCTTCTCAATAATATTGTACTTTAAAGCTGCATCCCTTATGGTTCTGCTAAAAAATGCTATTGGTTTCTCAAGCTGGTCTCTTTTCTGCATTAAGACTGCTACCATAATATGATCTGAGGCAAATGAAAACAAAATGAAATCCTGAGTATAGTCCGGGCTGATCAAAATCAGAGCTGAAGAAAGGGTCAATTTCACCAAATTGAAAGACTTTATTGCTTCCTCAGTCCACTTCACTACACTATCTTTCTTGAGCATGTTTGTGATTTCCCTTAAATGTTCTACAATATTGGGCACAAAGCGACATAAGAAATTCATCTTACCGTTGAATGATTGGATCTCCTTTTTATTTCGGGGAAGATCAATTTGCTGAATGGCTTCCACTCGGGTAGGATCGATGCGGATGCCATCTTTTGATATAATATGACCAATAAGCTTGCCTTCATCCATGGCAAACAGACTCTTCTTTGGATTGAGAGATACACCATATTTTCTACACCGTTGAAATACAATCTTCAAATGATAAAGGTGCTCTTCATCTAAATTAGAAAACACTGTCAAGTCATCAAGATAAATAACTAGAAATACATATTTTCATTTGCAAATGCCATATCCATTGCTCGTTGAAACGTCGCACTAGCATTCTTCAATCCAAAAGGCATTTTAGCATAATGAAATGTTCCCCATAGAGTGGTGAACGCTGTTTTATCTCTATCATCCTCATGGACTAGAATTTGGTTATAACTGGAATAACCATCGAGCAACGACATGCGGGATGCTCCAACTACTCGCTAAAGTATGTGATCCATTTTGGGCAATGGACAGTTGTCTTTCAAAGATACTTTATTCAGATTGCTAAAATCAATGCATAAGCGAATATCACCTGTTTTCTTGTGCACGGGCACCAAATTAGAAATCCAATTTGAAAATATTATGGGGACGATGATACCAGCTTTGTACAACCGATTGACTTCCTTCTCTATTGGGGGAAACAACTTTGGATTTATTCTTCTCAACTTCTGTCGAAAGGGCTTTTGATTTGGCTTGATCGGGATGGTATGCTGAATTATGTTTGTGTCATATGTCTTCAAATATGAATAGTCCCAAGAAAATACATCAGCAAAAGAAGATAATAAACTTATATACTTTGCTTTTACCTGTGGGGGAAATGCCTTAGACAATTTCACCATTCTAGGATTTTCTGTTGATCCAATGTTCATATCCTCAACTCCTTTCTCGGTTGGCAACAAGCTCAGTTTTTGAGCTACATCATCTTGGTCGAAAAGCTCCTCTAAAGGTATTAGAACTTTAGGAATGACATTGTCTTTGAGCTACAAAAACTCCATCTGATTGACTTCTACATCCGCCTGGTCATCATCATGCTCCCCATTAATAGAAGTGTATGTGAATTTACCTTCATTTTGCAGAAACTCATCAATTTCTTTATCATCTTTAAACACTTACCAATACATTTGATTGTCAGGGACAGTCGGACGATGCTTCACATGAATTTCAAATTTTTTGCTTGAATTCATCAGAATTTTCAAATTACTTGTTGCTGTTGCAAGTGCATCTGCAATGCCATTCTGAATACGAGGGACACATGTCAAAGTATAATCTGAAAACAATCTCAAGATATCTAGTACCGCATTGTGGTAGGCCCGCATTTGAGGATGCTTGGCTTGGTATTCACCTTTTACTTTCTTGATAACTAACTCGAAGTCGCCATACACTGCAATCCTTCTGGCATTTAACTTTCTAAGAATTTTCAAACCAGCAATTAAAGCTTCATATTCAGCCTCATTATTTGAACAATCAAAAGCCAATTTATAAGAACAGACCCTTGGCACTTTGTTTGGGGAGGAAACAGGGTTGCGTATCCAAATGCCAATTCCAGCACCGTCCCTTCCTACCACGCCATCAAAATCCATGGTCCACAAACCAGCTTCTTCCTCTTCCAAATGCTGAAATTTTGTTTGTTTTTTAACTTCTCCTTGCTGTCCATCAACATTTTGCTACTGTCGGGAGGCTGATTGTTCATCGATACTATCAAGTCTTTGTATTTCCTTCTTTAATACCTCTCTGAAATTTTCAGTGATTTCTGGAATGTCTTCTACTTCAACTAATTGGCTATATACATCATTAAAGCTATCTGAATATAAAACAAATGATTCTAAATCAGTATGTACATAGTTGATTGGATGGTTTACCGGTTTCTCCTTACTAGTGATCATATACTTCATCTTTTGCTCCCGGTATAATTTTGTCATCTGACCAAACACGGGAATTGTAGCATAGGAGAAATCAAGCTACAATTTCCCTTTAAGTTTCGCTCCCCAAGATTTGGAAAGAAGCATGCCAAATCTAGGAGGAATATCCGCCACAACCACATCCATCAAAACATTTTTAGTTGAAATCTGATCCAAACTGACCACCAAATCTTTGATAAGCTCAATGCATCTTACTCTACCAGAATCGAAAGAATAAAGGTCATGAAACTTTCTGGTGATATCCAATCCCAATTTCTCCATGATTGCCTTAGGCATGAGATTATGAGAGGCTCCAGAATCAAACATAGCATTGTGTAACACATAGTCGTGCAATCTTAGGCTAATGTAAAAAGGAGGTACATCACTATCTTGAGACTCACCATCCAATGCTGGACCAAAAATCAACTCAAGTCGATCATCTTCCACGTTTACCATATCAGATAATGGATCTAAACTCAAAATCTTAGACACCTGACCCTTATAATTGTTATTCTTCATCAATTCAATCAAAGGAATGGATACTTTTAACTTATAAATTTAATTTTCTAAGTTAAAAACTGAAGTTTTCTCTACCTCTTTAGCTGGGACATCCTTCTTTTCAGTTTTCTCTTTTGATATATTTGGCTGATTGGATCTTTCATTTGTTGATGGTGGTTTTCTAGTAGTGGGATCAACTGTCTCTTTTCCCTTTTTCTGCATAACGAGTGGATCATTCTTTGGTGTTGTTGCTTCCTTTCTTTTTTGAATTGGATTAATGGGTACATCTCTACTTCTGAGTGAATATTGTCACTGCTGGGCTGTCAAATAATTCATGTACCCCTCTGATATTCATCAGACTCTTCTTCAAGAACTATTTCATTCGCCAAGATGAAATTCTCATCCCTTTGTATAGCTGAGTGCTCGGAATACTCCTCGTCTTCAGTGATAAAAATTGGCATATCATCAGGTGTAAAGAAATGATTCTCTTCTCCAATTACATTCCCCTCATCATCTGATTCTGAACCATGTACAAAATTCTGCTATAAGGGTGTCTTCACTTGCTGTTGTACTGCTTGGTCTTGTGTTCGTTGCTCTCTTTGCTTGATTCTAAATTTTGGTTGCTGCTAGCCACGAAAATTAGGATTTCTAACTTACGGTTCAGACTTGTCAATTGTTAATCTGTCAAACATCTTTTCCATCTTGCGGAGCACTTGATCTGAAGTGGAAACCTCTTCCTTTATTTCTACTTTATTTTCAGCTTTCGTTCTAGCTCTCTTAACAAGCAGATTTGCTTCAACGCTGACTACAATTTTCTGCATGTCTTCCAAAGTGGCCGGATCTCTTTCTCTTAATTGATAGGCCATGTCAGGATCGAAACCATCTGGAAACTTAATCAAATCCAACCCCATAGGTGGCTTTATATCAGCAGGAATTGCATTGTAAACAAAATTGAATCTAATACAATAATCTTAAACAGACTCACCAACGTTCCGCTTGATATTCTCATATTCAGAAAGAATCTGAAGAGGATTTTTCTTCACTTCCCATCGATCCAAGAATTTTCTCTGAATATTAGCCAATGTTGTAATACTACCCGCCGGGAAAGCTCTGAACCACTTTCTTCACCTCCAAAGGTTTGTACAAACAGTATCATTGTCACATTTTCCGCATCAATCTCATGAAGATCAAATAAATTTGTCATCCTATCCACATGTTGCTGAGCTATAACATTTTTAGGGGTGCCATCAAACAATGGAATTTTTCTTTGATAATCAGCGGGCATGTTATCCAAATTTTGAGGCAACACAAGAGGTGCAAATCGGGCATCCATTGCTCTAGGTGGATTTACAACCGGTCTTCGGGATATAGGAGGAGTCAGATTAGTTGATGTATGAGGTGTATGTGGTGTGGATGGAGGTGACACCACTGCAGATTTTTTATCAGAGATAGAAGGCTGCACGGGAATGGTGGAAATGAAAGGAGGCTCGGTAGGGATTTCTGAACTAGATGCAATTGTGGATGACCCAAGAGTTTCAGATGCAGACTCTATGAATTCGGGAATGTTTGTTGCCACAATGGAATTCTGAAGATTTAGGATATAACTTTTAATTGATCTATTGGCCTTTTCAATTTCAAGATCTTTTACAAACTCTAGATTTAGGACAGTAAAACTAACAACACTTTCAGACTTAGTTTCAAACAATGACAACTCAAATTGTTCGTCAAACTCAAGATCTTCAAGATACTCAAAAATAGCAGGACATGAATGAGATTTGAACACAGGAATCACAGGACTTTCTCGACGAAGGATTCTCGGAATAAGATTTGGATTTTCATACATAGGAGGTGGATCAGGATCCGGATTTTCCCTGGTGTGTCGTCTGGAAGCCAGTGTGTTGAATTATTTCCAAAAATCAAATGGACAAAATCAACTTGTTTAGCCTATCAGATTCTAAACTCATCACCCAAAAGTCTATAATTTTCTGATGTACTGGGGAAATTTTCAAGTTAGATGTTACGTTTATAAGACTAGACCGGAGATTGACTGAAGCAGCATTCATCTACTTTCGCTAATGCAAAGCAAGAGCGTTTTGAAGGCTACATGGCTAACTTCAAGCTCCGTCTGTAGTTTATAAAATGAATAACACTAACAAACAAAAAATCTTGCTCCCTAGTATGGTCGCCACTATGTTATGGCCTAAATATACCTCAGGCCGAGAAAGGCAAAATCTAGGGTAACATCAAACCACGCTTAACCTGGTAGCTAGCCCTACCAGATCGGGAGAGGGCTCTCTCCTTGTCAATCTCAGCAAAAAATGATCAGTGAGGCTTGAGATGACTTGAATAAAAACTGATTTTAGGCTAGGTATGTATGAAAAAGAGTTTTATTGATTTTAAGGGTATTTTCTTGGATCAAAGGGAAAGGCAGATTTTGGGTCTGGAAAAAAGGCTCAGTTTTGCAGAGATCTGAATGGGGCAAGGTAGGAAATTGATTTGACACTTTAAATTTGAAGGAAATGGAGAGTTGAGATAGGTGAAGAGTTGAAGAGGGCAAGAAACCTTCAAGGATCCTCTCCAAACAGCTGAAAACATAGAAAATTAAACGAACCCTAGGTAGAGCACTGCAAATTTTAATGAATTCTACCTTTATCCTTGTTTGTTTAAGTTAAGAAGAAATAAGAGAGAAAATGGTATACATAAGACACCAATAGACTTACATTTACAAAGAGAAACACACTATTAAAGAAAAATGTCACATGAATCCCAAAGAGTGCTGCAAACCCTGGTCTATTCCTTTGCCAAAACTGCAGAGATGAATGTACAATGATGCTCAAAGCATTCCCAAAAGTCAAACCATGCTAATGACTGAAAAACCACAAGATATAGACAAACAACCACTCATCCTAGCTTCTAGAGGTCGAGCTCATGAGTTTAGGAGCTGCTCCAACAAAATCTAAACTGAGAACTAGAAAGTAGGCAGTGGAACAGCTTGCCTCTATAAACTAGGAAACTGATTCATTCAGTTGCAAATCACCTTTTGATGGATGAATCTACCTCCATGAGTGAAAATTTAACAAAATTACATCAAGATCCATCAAATTACATTTAAATTACATCATGAGTTTGAAATTTAGAAGTAAGAAAGTCAAACTGTCAAAAACTAGGCAAAAAATAGTGTTTCTGGGTAAAAAATGAGCGAAATCCTCCAATACGTCGCGCCTGATTTCCCCATGCATCGCGCCAGTTTGCAGCTGATTTTGGAGGCCTTCTCGATGTCCAAATTTGCTCCAAGTGGGCTTGTTGGAAATTTCTGCCTATCTACTTTCCAACACATGTGGAATTTATGAATTTGGCCTTCATTTCCCCTCCAAAACTGATTTCTCCCAACACTGATTCCTGTGTGTCAAAAAAGGGGCAGAAAGGTCATTTTTGGGGTGTTTTTGACCCTTCTAGAAGCCCAAAACTTGTCAAAATTTCTTGGCCATAGGTAGGCATGCATATTTTTCCATGAAAAATCCAAAAATGTTGAGTTTGCATCAAAACGAGTCCCCCATCAAAAGTGTGCGCCAGGTGGCTAAGTGTCTCAAATTTTTTGAAATTTGGGCTAAGTGTCCTCCATTATGTGCTATGTTGGGCCAAGGAAGCCTTGGCCAAGATCTGAAGTCTATCATGCCTTTTCCGACGCTTTGAGGCCTTCTTCAACTTGGCCTTCAAGATCTTGATTCTTACCTTGCAAACATGGTTTCTCGCCCAATAATGATTGGTCATGTGCCTCAACATGTTATTTTCTTTGTTGGCTTTCTCCAACAGCTTTTCCAAATGCATATTTACTCTTTCAAGCCAAGTTTCACGATCAACTTCAATTTCTTGCTTAAGTGATGTCATCTTGGTTTTGCTTTTTTTAGCGGCTTGCCGGTTCTCCCGTATGTTTTGCAGCTCCATAACAGTTTGCTGATCCTATAGCTGCTTGTTTCTTTGCTCAAGGTATTTGATTATCCATTTGGATCTTTGAAGGCTGATGGAAAAAGTATTTATCTCCGCCCGTTGCTCTCGAATGATCTCTCTAAGCTTTGAGCTTGGTGAGCCCAAATCAGTGTCATCATCCTGAATGAGGATGAAGTCTGTCTCCTACCCTCCTGAAGGCCCCTCATCATGTATTGGCCTCTTTCCATTATCCTGTACCTGCACTACTGATGGAAGAAGCGAGACCCCTTCCACCCCGGGTGGAGATAATGCTTGCTTGGTTGCTGCAATAACCTTCTAGTGACCCTCTGATAGGTGACACACACCGGCACAATAGCAGTCTGTGTCTCATGACCCTCCTATTGATGTGAAGGTCCACCGGTCTCATGAAAAGCTTTTGGAGGTACCTGAAGAGCTGTGAATAACTCATGAGAAATGAAATCCTCCCATGAAATATCCTGCAAACCAAGTTGATGCATAACCATAATTTTGATGAGTGCAAAATGATAGATACTATTATACTACTGCTCAGGAGTTTTCTTTTGCACTAAGCTGGTCATCTTCTCAATATTTCGACACATGAAGTAGGGGAGATTCATCATTCTCACCCTGGTAAAGTGCATCAGCAATATGATGTGATAGGCATATAGGCGAGAAAAATGGCCCTCACAACTGAAATATTTGATTGTGAGTTTCATCAAAGGAGTGTATGAATCTTTCAGGTACCGAAAGGGAAAAAATCTGCTGAGTTGTCTCAAAAAACCAGGTTTGATGTATGGCTCATAGTGTTCCCTGTCAACTTGTTGCCTTTTATTCCATTGCTCTCTGACATTTGGAATACCGGTTGCTAGAGAGATAGACTCAGGTGTCAAGGTGAATTTCACACCTGCAAGAGTGACTTGGCCATTATGTAAATGAAGCACAAACAATCTGGCCAACTCATGATGGTACTAGACTCTAGCAACCATCTCACAAAACCAATAATAAGACTATTGTTGAAAACATGTGATATCAAGAGGGCAGGCCTGCAGCTCAGCAAGTGAAGTAGGCTCTTCCCATACATGTTTACCACTCTTGTGAGGTATCCTTGGTGCATGCAATTCAATTTGAGAGTCACTGTGTGTTTCTTCATCTCTGTCATAAGAGGAATCAGTCTCCATGTTTGCCAAAGTTTGTGTTGTCTTAGATAAGTATGAAGATTTTTAGGTGTCTTTGGTTTTTTGCTGCCAAGTTTATGAAAATGTGTGAGGGACTATGAAGGGAGAGGGTAAGGGGAATTTTGGGATGTTGCCAATTGGAATTTGGGGAATCGAAGGGTTTTAGGGACAGTCTCTAGGCTTTTGGGATAGCATTTGGTGTTTGGGAATTTTATAGCTAGGATTTGGGATAATGGGAATTAGGATAGGGGTAGATGAATTTAGGGATATGGGGGATAGGGAAATGGGTTGATGAAACTAGAAAAAAAAGTGAAGGACTAAAGGATGAGGGAGTGATGACCACAAAAACCAGTTTACAAACCCTAGGCTATCATGCCTTGAGTAAGGAAATAGGGTTTGAGATTTTTTTTTATTAAATCCTCATCAAACATCATTAGACACACGTTTATGGCAGTGGAGGGGTTGTTTGACTTACTCTGGACCGGAGGAAACTGAGCAAATGGAGATTTGAATGAAATCATGGTGAAAAATTGTGTTTGCTACTCTACGCGCTGCACCACAAACCCAATGTGCCGCGCCAGTTATATGTGTCGTGCCTGTGTGTTTTCAACACTGTGGAGGCCGACCCAATGCGTCGCGCTAGCTCTATGCACCGTGCCTCTCAGCCAATGCGCCGTGCCCACAAAATTGCACGACTTTGCTGCAATTTTGCTCCCTTCGTTCAACACGGCCTTTTCTTGCTCACTCTTTCTTCTTGGAATGAAAATGAGCCCTTTGGAACATGAAAAATGACTTATATATCGAAGGCTTTAATTTTCCACTCCAAAAACCCACTTTTGTAATGTTTACCTTTGACACTTTTTTTAAACTCTGTTTTAGGCAGTTTGCTTCATTTTGCCTCTGATTAACTGAATAATTTGCTTTTTGTTTGCCTTGCAAGGGATGGATTTGCTGAAGTTTGACAAGGTGACTAGGGTTTCCACTGAAATTATTTACAAATGAGAGAACATGAAATTACATTAAATTTATACATAAAAGATAAAATACTCTATTTTTCTCAAAACAGAGTTTTGAGGAAAAATACATTTCTAGGCATATGATGATGAAATTTATTTAGTACTGAAACTTTATTTGAACTCCTCATGCGCCTGCTGACCATTATTGGGAATTTTGAAGACCTTATTGATGAAACCCTAGACCTAATGGGACTAAAAACCCTAGAAATGACTCTTACAAATTTAAGGACAAAAAGTGAGTGCAGATGATTTTGATGAATGAAAATGGGCCAGTAGGTAAAGGACATGAGGGAAAATGTATAAAAATCCACTACCGTCAGATGATCCATGCTCCTAATGGAATGCAGCTGACTGAGTGAGACACCTAATATGCAATGCAACAAGAGAATTTTGATCACTGACGGAGGGATGAAGATACTGACACTAACATTCCCTACAGCCTTGGTGATGGTGTACGACCCATATCGGAGCGAGAGAAGCTTGTGATGGGGTCCAGTGAGGCACTCCTTTTGCAAATGTAGCCACACTTTGTCGCCCACCTGGAAGTTGTGTGGCACCCGATGTTGATCATGTCATTGCTTGTAATTAGCATTGGCTCTATCCACTATGTCATGAACCTATTGGCGGATGTGTTGAATACGCTCGATGAATATGTTCGCTTTGTTAGCTTCAGACTAGACATGAGTCACCTGAGTTGCTACAAATGGCATGGCTACATTAATGGGACATAGCGGCTGGAATCCCAAGCTCGCCTGAAAGGGGTTGTGGCCAGTTGAGCTATGGAGAGCCCGGTTATAACTGGGTTGTACATAGGGAGGCTCTCATCCCATGTGTGTCAAAGCTTTGAATTGTACATGCACAGAATGTGCACAATCATCCTTTTGAAAACCTCTGTCTGGCCATCAGTTTGGGGATGGAAATTTGTGGACTTGGTGAGCTTGGTGTCCAGCATTGACTAGAGGCTGGACCAAAATGTGTTGAGGAACCTGTTGTCCCGATCTGATATGATAGATTGTGGGATCCCAAAGTGCACCCACACTCGTTCAAAGTAGAGTTTAGCAGTAGCTTCTATTGTGAAATTCTTCTTGCAGGTCGCCATAATGGCCATCTTCGAGAATCTGTCGACGACCACGAAAACATAGTCGTTTCCATGCTTATTATAAGGAAGGCCTAACATTTAATCCATGGAGATGGATTCCCAAGGTCGATTGGGGGTAGGTAGAGGAGTATAGAGGCCTTGCTTCTTGATGGTCGGTTTGGCAATGGCACAAGCAGTTTAGGATCTAATGTACTTCCTGACATCTCGTTGAAGGTTTAGCTAATAGAAATACTTCTGTAGTACTGCCACTGTTTTCTCGACCTCGAAATGCCTAGTGAATTGACTGTAGTGTGCTTTCCATATCATCTTTTCACACTCTCTTGAAGGAACACAAAGGTTTCCTAGGTGACATAACAGTGCATATTGGAGGTGAAAATTTGGAACTTGCATACCAACCAAAAGTTCCTTGTATGTGTGGCCGAATTCTGGATCGATCTTGTATAGAAGCGGCCAATCAGAAGTCTCGTGCCCACAAGAGTTGAGAACGGTGGTTAGTGCCATGATCGGTGGTCTGCTGATGCAGTATGCAACATTATTGGTGCTACCCTTCTTGTACTTGATGTTCAGATGAAACTGTTGTAGATATGTGGACCACTTCTGATGGCGATCGTTCTGTAACTTCCCTTGTGTCTGTATGAATTATAGGGGTCAGTGATCTATGTGGATGATTGTTTTCTTCCCCAAAATGTAATTCTTACATTAAATTCGACAGGCCTAAAAAATGGAATACAATTCTTTGTCATAAGCGAGATACTTGTGAACTGTGTCGAACAATGTCTCACTGTGATATGCCACTGGATGCCCCTGTTGAGTAAGAACTTCCCTAATAGCATAGTCATGAGCATTTTTCTCGATCTCAAATGGTCAAGTCTAGTAATGTGAGCACTGGGGCAGAATATGGGCGATGTTTTAATTCTATGAATGAATTTGTTGAGATTCTGACCAAAATAATTTTTCTTTCTCTCCCTTGGTGACTTGGCTCAAGGTCCAAGTGATATGAGAGAATCCCAACATGAACCTACAGTAGAAATTAGCAAGACCTAGAAAGTTGCGAAGCTCTGTTAGAGTGGTTAGGGCTGGCCAATCCCGAATGGCTTGGATCTTGGTTGGATCCACATGCACCCCACTTTCATCAATAATGTATCCCAGATATTGAACTTGGGTCATGAAAAAAATGCACTTCTCCAAATTGGCACACAACTTGTGTTGCCTTAGTGTTTGGAGGACTTGTCAGATGTGCTGGAGGTGCTGTTCCCAAGCTTGGATTAAGATCAAAATTTCATCCAATTACACCACTACAAATGAGTTGGTGAATGGCCACAAGATGTCGTCCATCAACCTCATGAAGGTTGCGGGAACATTTTTCAACCCAAAAGGCATGACCAACCATTCGAAAAGGCCCTTCTTGGCTTTAAAGGTAGTCTTCCACACATCGAAGGGTTTGATTGGTACCTGGTGATACCCAGACTTAAAGTCGATCTTGTTGAAATATTTCGCCCCTTTGAGTTGGTCCAAAAGGTCATCAATCCATGGGATCGAGTACCTATCCTGGACAGTGATCTTGTTCAATGCCCGATAGTCAATATAGAGTCTCCAAGTCCCATCCTTCTTCTGTACCAACATGATCAGGCTCCCGCAGGGCAATGAACTTGGCCAGATGTGACCTTTCTACAGTAGCTCTTGAATCTGCCTCTTGATTTCATCATTCTCTAGAAAAAATCACTGATATATTGGTCCATTGGGTAGTGGTGCACTTGGGGTCAGATTAATGGGGTGCTTTACCTGACAGTGTAGAGGAACCCCTATGGGTGAGGTGAAGATGTCCCCGTACTCCTCCACAACCTTGTCCATTTTTTGTTGTCATGTAGAGGAGCCCTGTTTGGAGGTTGTGGCCACAATCTTCTTCTTTCCCTGGGGGTGAATCATCAAAAAGAAAATTTCCTGGTTTTGGAAATGAGCTTACTGCATTTTTTTACAATAACCAAAGAGATAGCAGCAGATGGTGGTACCTCTGGTATCATGTAGAGCTTATTTCCCAAAGTAACAATAACCACGCGAGGCCAGGACTCATACACAACATGTCACTTCCACAAGTATGGTTAGCCTATTAATACATTAGAAACATCAAGAGGATCAATGCCACATAATACCTCATCCATGAAGGGTTTGATGCTATAGGGAAGGTAGCACTGCTGGCTGATGCAGAGATCCAGTCCTTGGTAAATCCAACCGATGTGGTATGGATGTGGGTGTGCTGTGGTCGGTAAGATCAACTGTTTCACGACATCTACTGAAATGAGGTTCTTTTGGCTCCCATTGTCGATAATGAACTGTAGTGGGGAACCCTTTACCCACATCTGGGAGTGGAAGAGACACTCCTCCTCCTCTAGATATTCTGATTCCCCTTCTGGATCTTCGTAGTGGAAATAGTGGCATTGGGCTCCGCATCAATAATCTGTTTCCTTTTTTCATTCCCCTTGTCAGGTTTTGATTCAGAGTCGGAGCAAGCATCTAATTTAGAAGCCCTGATCTTGGCCACCAGCGACTGCTTGGCCCAACACTCACTTGTGTTGTGAGTGGAGCTCTTATGGAACTCACACCACTTTCCCATGTCCTTCTTTGGCTTCGTGGTGTTGTTCTTTGCTTGTGGCTTTGGTAGGTTTTCTTGGGCCACCATGTCTTAGCTTTTTCCTTTGTTCTGCGATTTGGGGGCACTTTTCCCTTGCTTTTGATTCACAGATCCAAAGTCTCGCTTCTTCTGTTTGAATTTTCGCTCAATCTTGGTAGCACACCGGTATGTAGTACCAAGAGAGGAGATGTCGAGGAAATCTATTTCCTCCTGAATGTATCTGTGCAGAAAACTTCGATACTTTAGCACCAAATGTTTCTATGAGTATTTGATACCCAAATTTGTGCGCATGGTATGGAACAGATTAATTAGCTCATGCACATATTGATCCCTTTGTTGCCGCAGTGTGGTCCATTGTATGTACTTGTCCTCATAGCTCCCGACGTGATAGTATTGTTCCTTGATGTCATCTGGAAAAGAATTCCAAGTGGGTATGACTGAGAATAGAGAGGGTTTTGTCTCATCCTTTTTCTCACAGTAGGTTTCCCACCAGTCCTTGACATGGGGGGTAGCTTTGAGGAGTGAAAAAATAATATTCTCCTAGTCGGAAAAGTAATGAACCGAGAAATATCCTTCTAATAGATTCAACCATCTATCTACGACATCTAAATCTATTTGACCCTCAAATATGGGAATGTCAAAGTTTACTTGTACCTTAAAGGGAGTCGCACCTCCAGAGTGGCTGTTGGATGCAGATGCATTGCCAGTGGGCAGTCATTGAAGGATCTGGGCAACGTTATCAATTATCGTGTTTCTTTGTTTTTCGAGGGCCTCCTCGAGCAATATTTTGATAGGATCTCCTTCTCCCTCATCTTTCTTTTCTTCCCCCATGAGCAGTAGTCGAGGTTTGTGAGGTTGATCTTGCAAAGGTTCAATCAGGTCAAGCCCTAACTCCTTATACCCCGACCTTGTTGGGGACATGCAAATAAGGATCGAGAAAAAGCAGACCGCTCTGATACCATTGATCCAGATTTATGTAGGAACACAATAGAATACACATGTAACCATAAATACAAAGATGCAGTGGAGATAACACTTCATTTCATTAATATCAAAGAACTGAAATTTTGTTACAGACAGAAGGGAAATAAAATAGCTAAGGCGTTGGTAGCTTATCTCTGAGAAGGGATGTGGCAGCTACAGGCATCTGAACTGTGTTACAATGAGGCTCGAGGGCCTATTTATTATAAAGAAACAATGGAAAACACTAAACATCCAAAAACCTAACCCTAGGAGATAAAGTGCCAAAACTATGGGCCCTGTTTGGGTAAATTGGTGTTTCAACTTCTCGGGGTCATAACTTTGGCATACTATCTCTGTTTTACGCACATGATACATCATTAGAAAGATCTATCCGAGGACTAAAACCATTGATGATGAATATCAATTTTAGAATGGAATCATATTTTCAGAGGTGCGATGCGCAAAAAAACGTTGTTTAGGGCCTCAAAATGGCTCCGGAAGTTCAGGACTCGAAAAACTGTTAAAAATAGTAAGTTATGCCGAAACTGAAAAATTGAAAGAGAAAATGGTGGGGCCCCAAGTGGAATAGGCAGGTGGCCACCAATATCCACCTAGATCATATATATATATATATAGTATTAATCTAAAGATTAAATTTAATAATATATTAATATGAATATTAGATTTAATAATAATAATAATAATATTTTAATATTAATGTTAGGGTTAATAATGTTAATTTTTTTTTGCATGGTATTAATAACAATTTGGTCCATTTTATTTGGCCCATAGTCTTGGTATAGAATTAGATGTTGATTTCTAATCCTATTTGATATATTTTTATATTTTGTAATCCGATTTGATATATTTTTATTTATTTTTCATACCTCTTTATACTTATTTTATATTTATTTATTTACCATACCTCTTTTATAGATATGGAATTTGGCCCATGGTTGTCTCATGGTATTAATAATAATTTTTCACATGGTATTTGGCCCATATGCTTTAGCTAAATAAAGCTGCTCTTTTAATAATTTGGATAATTGTGGCTTTATTAAGAAAATTTTAATTCCAAAGAGACATGGTTGGGTAGCAGATAATCCCTTTCTTGTTGAGAGGGATTTTTGAAATGATATCAAGAAATGGCACCCAAAGGGGGCTTATGATCTAAATTTCCCTTAATTAAATTGGAAGATAAATTGTAATTTCATAGCATGACAACTTGTATTAGTTAAATAAGTCAAAAATACCGAGTTAGCTTAGGAAATTCGAGTTGAGGGTATGAGAGGAGGTATGTAGAGTTCTCCCATTATTTTAGGGGGTCCAGTTATATTTATTTGTGATTTGTAATTAGTTAACTCAAGAAATTGAGTTAAAATTGATTTAGCTAGTGGTTTTTTGTTGCATATAATATTCAAGGCACCATGATGCAAATGGCCAAGTATTATGTGCCAAAGTTCACCAACATTGTGACTCTATACTTTCTCTACCTTAGTGCTTAATGTGACATAGTCTTCCATGTTTATCTTATACAAGTTCTTCACCCGAACCCTGATCTGCTTCACCTGTCCCATGGATATGTGTCTCAGGAATTCTTTTCCTTTGTTGAATATCACATCATAACCACGGTCTTCCAAAAATGCAACAAAGATGACTTTTTTCTTTAGGCTTGGAATGAACATGACATCCTTGATGCTAACTAGACCCCCAATGGAAGGTGACTATACCAATCCCAGTTGTGTTTTACCTTCTGTTGTCCCCCAGCTCGATGTGGATCTAGAGATATTTCTCCTCCAGGTCACTGAAAAAGTCTCTCCACCCTGTCATGTGGAATGATGCACCTGAGTCCAAGTACCACACGCTCCCCATCATTACGTTTGCCATGCATGTGATAAGGGTGAAATTAGGATCAAAATATGAATCTGAGATTTCACCGCCTACTCCTCCTAAGTTCTTCTTGCTTGACCTTTTTTGTGGACACTTTGTGGCATAGTGCTCGAATTCATGACAATTTAGGCATTTAATTTTGGACAAATGTTTCTTCTTGCCCCCTTAGCTAGATTTTGGTTTGGTTTGATATCCCCATCATTGTGCTGACCATGCATGTGATAAGGGTGAATTCAAGCTCAAACTATGAACGCAAAGCTTCACCTGCTACTCCGCCTAAGTTTTCATGCTCGAATTTTTGTGTGGAGATTTCGTGGCATTGATCTGAATTTGAATGATATTTTTTCTGTGCTAATTTCATCTTCAAAATTATAAATAATTTGTTGATATTTTGCTTCATGTGCATAGGTTTCTTCAATTTTTTTTTAGTGTTAAACAGGTAAATGTATTGAGTTTCATGTTAAATTCATGAGCATAAAAACATTAAAACATAATGTTGAACAACAACAATAAAATGTACAACAAACCATCAAAATGATCCGTTAACAAAGTTTTTTGATGAAGGAGTTAGCCCCTCCTCGGCTACATCTCCTTGGTCCAGATTCCATGGCTTGGGCCTCTGTATTAGCTCAAAATGGAAAAAAGTGTTGTTTAAAATCCTCTACTGCTCCTGAAACCTACTCCAACATGCTTCGAACATCCAAATCTGCTAGCATAGACTCTTTCTGAGCCAAAAATGGTCGAAATTTGCAAAAGTTAAGCTTCATTCAATTTTTCCCTAGGAGTCTCCTCCAAAACTAGAGAGAACTCCAGTTAGTGCAGATAAATATGGAGTCCCACCAAAAATGGCAGACTCTGACAACTCCGTTGCCAAACTAAGCGTATTTAATTAACTGTTAAGAAAGAGTTTAATTGCTGATAAGATCGAGTTAACTACACTAAGCGCATTTTACATCAACATGATTTAACACAAGAATTAGTTCTTTAATCACGTGATTCTGGGTAATTAACCCTGCTTTAATTCTTAATTTGCGCATTTTGCAATAGCCTCCGCTCCTGGTCATGGAGTAAAGGTCATATGGGGAGGGGGTTGTCGCACTCCTCCCACCGTCGGATGATGATTTAACATTCATATATATGTTTTTTGCTATATATAATAAGTTTCATTATGTGGTCCAATGGTGTTGTGTTGTGTTGGTGAAAGGGAGGTCTTGGGGTTGACCCCGACCTCCGCCCTTCCACTTGTGGTAATAATTTTTCACAAGAACATATAACTCCAAACTTTTATATATATGAAAATTCAACCTTAGAAAAGGAATTTGGAGTTTGACCAAAGTTGAAACTTGGAACTTGGAAGGGGGCATGTGGCGGCCTCCAAACTAGCCACGTGTCCTCATGCCATTGGTTTTTGAAACATCCAATAAAACTGAAACAAGTCACCCCCTTAGCAACCATCCACAGATTGACACTTGACATTGTGTCATTGGGCTAAATGGACGAATATTCCCAAAGTATCCTTTTTTGTTGACTAGGTTGACATGTCACCAGTTTTTCCTTTTTCCGCAAAATTTTTAGTTGTTTAGGAAAACGAAAAATAGGCCATGAATTTCCCATACGGATTTGTTTTTTGATGAAGTGAATTTCCCTATATTCCTGGCGACGAGATCTTCGTTTTCATTCAGGTTCCAATCGATTTTGAGCACTTCCATTTTTTAGCTTAACATTGAGCACCTGATCATTCCTCCCCACTAGAAGCCTTTTCAACCCAAAAATATACTATCAATTATTCAATAAGTGAGGGTACATCTCCCTCACCTTCTCAATCTCCATACATTGGGCCTTAGAAGGATTTGGTCACTTGAGTCCCACTCAAAGTTATTTGACATTCCCTCTCCTTGAAGTTATGGTTCTTCTGTTAAGAATCAGATCTTGTTGAAGTTCATCAATATAGGATGGCGAGAAATCATCTATTTATGGCATATAAACATGCTCTCCTTGATTATTAATCAATGGAGGCTCAAACAATCTCAAATTCTCTGTAATATTCCCAATTAGCCATGAGATAGTTGGAATATTCAATTTTGTTTTTCTGCTTTGTTTAAAGAATAAGAGGGCAAAGGAGGTCCAAAATTCTCCTCAATAATAAATAAATCAATGCCAGATGTGAAAGAGACAAATCTTGGTAGCTTAATAAAAGCACCCTTGGTGTGAAAGGGGCTGGATCACTTTGATTGGGTCAACCTTGACCAAATCAACGACAATGTCATGGAGGAGTGGCCATCAATGAGGGACAACGCAGTTTTAGATGGAGATGCTTTGTGTGAATGTAGTGATATTCTTGAATGGGGCTTAGGGTTTGAAATCTCATATTCTACTTAAGGAAGAGGATGGTATCCATATGGAGGATGTTGATGTATATTATATTTATGAATATATGGTCTTTTTAGACATATATCTTTCTCTTGTTGTTTAGCTGAGATAGAGTGATTTTTAGCATAGGGTGTTCCTGATTTGGAATCCCACCTCTTCCATTGAGGAGCTCTTGGAGGAGTCTTGCACTACATTATCCACTATTTGGCTTAAAGCTGAGCTTCTTCTTTCAACTACAACACAGATCTTGTTGAGGGTTTTGTTTTTTTTGCAAGTTGCAGCAAGTGGAGACTAGATCTCTAGATCTAGGCCATTTTAGTGCTCATTTTCAGTGGAGGAGGTTTCCACTTCATTGGGAGGATAGTATTGAAGGGATTTGAGCTCATTTCCAGATCTTGGCATTAGGATAACCTTATTTTGACCCCTACATCACAGTTTACTTACAGATCTGCATTATTTCTGTAGGAGGAGTTGCACGGTGGTTTGGCACACATTTTTGGAGATTTGATTTTCAGGTGATGGGAATCTGGACTTCACTTTGAGGATCTATTGGAGGAGGCTATTTTATTGATCATATCAGTTCAGCCACACTAATTCCAGATCTGTAATTTTTATTAGATCTGCAGTCTTAGATCTTAGATCTACTTGTACATATCAGATCAACCACACTTTCCAGATTTTTATTTTTCAGTAGATCTGTAGTGTTAGATCTCATATCTACATCTTTTACTTGGTGTTTTGTTGAAAACCCTTGAGGGGTTCTATAGAGGAGCTTGTATAGTGCTCAAATATGATATAGATCTAACTTTTGAGGCACATATCAGCTCTAGATCTGATGTATAATTAAATGTTGTAGTAGAGGCAATAAAATAACGTTGTAAGGGTCTTCCAAATTTTCTACATGATTGCAGCACCTCTTATTGAGGGATTTTGTTAATTGGAGGCTTGTATTTCCTGTTATGCATCTTATGGCCCATATCTTATGTATATTTTGTTTTTGTAATAACATATGAAAGGTCTCCATATTGGCCTCTTGATTTATAAATGATGATCTCCAATATTGTTCCAACATTTTGCAATATATTCCTGCTTTTCCCATTTGGGAATATTACAGTGGTATCAGAGCATAATCTTGGCACAAATTGTGCATTCTAAAAGCCAATTTGTCATCTGAAGAAGGAGAGCCTCTTACTGACAGAGAGAAGAGGTATCAAAGAAGAAGCCACAAAATATTTGATTATACAAATGACAAAGAAGACAAGGGTAAAACCCCTTTATCTGGAGGTGAATATTTAGAGAAGGAGTTCCCTAAGATCCTTCTTAGAGCCATGAAAACATTTCTAGAGAGATCAAGGAAATGAAAATGGATAGATTCAAGGAATCCCCTAAACGATTTCATCATGGAGAAGGCCCTGGCATGTCTCATCACTGGAATGATCAACCAATGCATCAACCACAAGTTTCCAAATTCTCTACCATGCCTACATTTTTGGTTGTGGGAAATGAATGGTTTCAAGAGCAAGAATCCCTTGAAGACTATTTTATGGAGTATGAATCTCAAACTTAGAGGTTCAAAGATTACTTGATTTTTCAAAATTTTTGTCAAATAAAGGACAATAGAAGACCAAGGCATCAACATAGAAGTGGTGGATTCATTCAGAATCATGATCAACACCACACTATGGGAAGATTATTTTTACCCAAATTTGATGGGTCATCCATGTGCACTGCCAAATCTTGGGTAGAAAAAATTGACATCTACTTTCAGTTGAACAAGGTTCCAGAAATGGAGGCCATTAAGATTTCAGCGCTACACCTTGAGGGTGAAGCACATGATAGGTGGTTCCATGGCTTGTCTACATTGGGTCATGCCAATGTGACTGCTTATTCAGAGTTCACTAAAAGGCTGGTGGAAATATTTGATAGGAGAGATCCTGAAGCACCATTCATGAGCCTTGCAAAGTTGAAACAATAAGGTAATGTAGAAACTTACATCTCTTAATTTTTAAGACTTTATTTTATGGTTCCTGATTTGTCTACAACAAGAAGGGTGTACATGTTCATTGATGGATTAGATGAACCTCTTCATGGGTTGGTTAATTCTACCAAACCCACTACCCTACAAGATTCCATTGAAAGGGATAGAGACCTTCAACATGCATTTCCAAAAGAAAAGGCAACATTCTAGCATAAGCCCTCTTTTCCATGAAATGGAAAAGAAGAGAAGGTTGCTCCTTCAAAGGACAGTCAATATAAAAAACCTCTTGATGATGATGTCCAGAAAGATCTGAGAAGGAAACTTTGCTTCACTTGCCAAGAAGCTTGGGAACCTGGACATAGATGTGCAGCTGGAAAATCACATTACATAGGGGTATTCTCAGATGATGGGGAGGAAGAAGAAGATGAACCAAGAAGAGGTCACAACATTGAAATTGCAGGAGATGAACCAGCACCATCAGGAGATGGGAATGGAGCATTTTCTCCTATTGGAGGGGCTCTTGCATCTTTTAGAGGAGTACCTAAGTACTTGACCTTAAGAGTTCAAGGTTCCATCTTGAATCAGAGAGTTTCTGCTTTGGTTGATAGTGGGGCTACCCAAAATTTTTATTGATGCCCAACTAGTACAAAGGAGGGCAATACCCACTAATGCTTTTGAGGGATTTTCTGTTTTGGTCCCAGGAGATAGAACTATGAAATGCATGCATTATGTTCCATCATTATCAATCACCATGGGAACATATACATTTATTGATCACTTCTTTGTGGTTGGCATACCTGACACCAATGTGATATTGGGTGTTCAATGGTTGATTACTTTGGGGAAAGTCACCACTGATTGGCAGGCTTTGCAGATGGAATGGGTGGATAAAAAGAGTGGTAAGACTAAAATGATTAAAGGAATGCATACATATCCCTCACATACAACTTCCACACAGAAATCAGAGATGGATTTGTGTAGTGGAAGCAAGGACCTTATAGTCCCATCTATTATGCTTATGAGTTTGTTGCATGGGACACTATTATTTAGTGGAAAACCACTTGGGAGGCCACCTGATTCAAATTTTGTGAGAGATGTATCACAACATGATGCTCCAAGAATAGATCCAAGAGGGATGGGAGCATTATAAGGCCATGAGACAGTGCTCGGAGTCTTGGGTAAGCTCAAGGAGGAGGGAGACATTCTCCCAACATCATCATTACCCACTCTCATTTCAGATTCTGCATTGTGGGAGGAAAATCATGGAAGGAATGACCTTCCAACATGTACCTTTTATATGCGATATGTCGAGGAGAACAACCATATGAAAAACATTCTTTGTGATAGATCATTAGCGTTGTCACTATGGGAGATTGATACATATTGGAAATCCCAACTGTTGGTGGATTACTCCAAGGATCTTCACACGTGCATGATACTTGATGACTAGCTACATGAGGAGGGCTATTAAATCCAAGAAGGAGTCAGCTATTATCATGGTAGGATATTCTTATCTAGAGCCTCCAAGCTCAAGGAGAAGTTTCTACAAATGGCCTATGAAGAGTTATTTTCAGCCACACATATTCCATGAAGTTCTACAACATGATCATGAAAATCTACACTTGGAAGGGCTTTGAAGAGGAACTGTATTAGAATTTTTAAAGATGCATGAACCATGTGGAGTTGGAAAAAAAACATAACTCTATAGAGGAGTTAATTCAGCCACCTCTTTCTTCTTTTGAGAGAGGATATAGATCTATGCACCACTCCATTTGTTTAAGGAGGAATTTTGGTGAATAATATGCTCATGTAAATCATGTTTTATTTGATGAATATATGCATTCCTTTACCATGTTTATGCAGGCCATATATCCAAGGAGGAGCACTATACCATATAAACTTCATGGCCAACTTTGGGCCACAAAAATTTCTAAACATGGCCACTCCCTTGGAGGAAAAAGGGACATGATTTTGTATCATGATGGGTGCACTCCAAAGGCACCAAACATATCTCACACTTAAAGCCATGGTGAGGTAACTTGGGCAACAAGTAAGTGGTGGCGAAACCACTTACCACATCATTATCTAAGGCAGTCAGGAGATTTATTGCACTAGTTCCACATGTGGGACTATGACCCACCTCCATGTGCACAAATTTTTGTTTGTATGTATGTAATTTTGGTCCCATACATTGATGATGTACTTGTAATTTTTATGGGAAGGTATGGTGGGAGGATGGGAAGTATGTATGTGCCCTATGGGATGTAGATTATCCATGTTCACTATGCTACATCTTTCAGGGAGAAAATTGGGCAAACCATGTTTGTTTCATTTGAACTATTGTCTCCTTATGGGATGTATTATTTACATCTCATGAGAACTTTGGAGGAGAAATTCATGGAGGAATGGATTGGTGAACACTTAGCTTACGAGGGACGCTTATCACATGTTGGTGTCCCCAATGATGGAGGTTTGAAGCACTCACCTTGTTAGTTGCTTGAGGAAAATTCCTCAAGCAACATTTGGGAAGGGAGGACTGTAATATCCCCAATTAGCCATGAGCTAGTTGGAATATTCAATTTTGTTTTTCTGCTTTATTTAAAGAATAAGAGGGAAAATTAGGTCCAAAATTCTCCTATATAATGAATAAATCAATGCCAAATGTGAAAGAGACAAATCTTGGTAGCTTAATAAAAGCACCCTTGGTGTGAAAGGGTTTGGATCACTTTGATTGGGTCAACCGTGACCAAATCAACAGCGTTGTCATGGAGGAGTGGCCATCAATAAGGGACAACGTAGTTTTAGATGGAGATGCTTTGTGTGAATTTAGTGTGTTTTTGGATGGGGCTTATGGTTTTCAAGCTCATATTCTATTTAAGGAAGAGGATGGCAGCCATATGGAGGATGTTTATGTATATTATATTTCTGAATATATGGTTTGTTTAGACATATATATTTCTCTTGCTATTTAGCTGAGATAGAGTGTTGTTTAGCACATGGTGTTCCTGATCGGGAATCCCACCTCTTCCATTGAGGAGCTCTTGGAGGAGTCTTGAACTACATTGTCCACTATCTGGCTTAAGGCCAAGTTTCTTCTTTCAACTACAGTGCAGATGCTGTTGAGGGTTTGGTTGTTTTTGCAAGTTGCAGCAAGTGGAGACTAGATCTCTAGATCTAGGCCATTTCAGTGCTCATTTTCAGTGGAGGAGGTTTCCACTTCATTGGGAGGACAATATTGAAGGGCTTTGAGCTCATTTCTAGATCTTTGCATCAGGCCAACCTTATTTTGATCCCTAAAATGCAGTTTACTTCCAGATCTGTGTTATTTTTGTAGGAGGAGTTGCAGGGTGGTTTAGCACACCATTTGGAGAGTTGATTTTCAGGTGATGGGAATTTGCTTGTCACTTTGAGGATCTATTAGAGGAGGATATTTTATTGATAATATCATATCAGCCAAACTTTCTAGATCTGTAATTTCAGTAGATCTGCAGTCTTAGATCTCAGATCTACATCTTGTACATATCAGATCAGCCACACTTTCTAGATCTGTATTTTTCAGTAGATCTGCAGTCTTATATCTTAGATCTACATCCTGTACTTGGTGTTTTGCTGAAAAACCTTGAGGGGTTCTATAGAGGAGCTTGTATAGTGCTCAAATCTGATATAGATCTAACTTTTGAGGCACATATCAGCTCTAGATCTTATGTATAATCAATTTCCGTAGCAGAGGAAATAAAATAACGATGTAAGGGTCTTCCAGCTTTTCTACATGATTGCAGCACCTCTTATTCAGGGATTTTGTTCATTGGAGGATTGTATTTCCTGTTATGCATATTATGGCCCATCTCTTATGTATATTTTGCTGCTGTAATAACATATGAAACATCTCCATATTGGCCTCTTTCTTTATAAATGATGATCTCCAATATTGTTCCAACATTTTGCACTATATTCTTGTTTTTCCCATTTCGGAATATTACATTCTCAACATTAACAACAGAGTATATTTGCATATAAGGAGGTAAATATAACTTAGATGCACTGTTACCAATCTTTTCTAGAATTTTTAAAGGACCATAACGGATTGGCATAAGATTTTTACCTTCCCCTTGAAGTATCTATTTGCTGATATATAACCAAACTTCATCACCAACTTGGAATTTATGATCTACACAGTGTTTATCATGCCTTGCCTTGTAGTTTCTTTGACTCTTTTCAAGCTGTTCTTGCACTATGTGATGTACCAATTGAGTTTGTTGAATGAAATTCTTTGCTTTATCTATGTCGCTATGACCATCAATAGCAACATCTTTCCCGGAGATGAAGTCCAACGACGATCTTGGCAAGTATCCAAGACATGCCTCAATTGATGACTTCTTTGTGGAATAATTATTTTCCCTGATGTATGCATGTTGAATGTAATGCAACTGTTCATCCCACAACTTGGGATGTTTGTTACAATATCCTCTAAGAAGATGAATGACTATCCTGTTAACCACCTCGGTCTCACCATCTATTTGCAAATGAAAGGTTGCACTCTTCTTCAACTTAGTGTCCATCACGTTCCACAATTTTAAAATTCCCAACAAATCGAGAATCTCGATCACTTACAATAGAAGTAGGAAGACCAAAATGAATCCATACATTTTGAAAGAAAAGATGAGTTGTTTGTTTAGCTGTAATTTTCTTTTTAGATGGCATCAAAATACACATTTTACTTAACCTATATAAAAATACATACAAGTAATCATGAACTTCCCTTGACATTGGAAGACCTCCTACAAAATCCATTGAGATACTCTCCCAAGGACATGAAGGTACCAGAAGTGGAGTATACAATCCTAGTTTCCTATTGCTAGTCTTGCTTACTACACACAAATAACATCCTCTAATGAAATGAAATACACTATGAAACATGCATGGCCAATAAAAATACCTTTGGAGATTAGCTACCATCTTGCCTACACCGAAATGTCCAACAATTAATGAAGTGCATGCCTCCCTTATGATATTGTTTCTTTATCCATGTGGAATATGTTGAAATTTGCAACAAGAATAGTGAAATTGGCATCCAGAAACAATATCTAGAAAATGGCATCCAGAAATGGCTACTATGGAGGCTTTTTATTTAATTATTTCTTAATTAAATTAAATTAAATGTGTGTCAAATTTATTTATCCCTTAAATAAATTGGACAATAAATTGTAATCTTATCTCATAATCACTTGTAATAGTTAACTTGTGATAGACTCAATTATCTCATGAAATTCGAGTTGAGGTTGGTTGGTGAGGCATGTAGAGTGATTCTATTTGTTTTAGAGTCCAAGTTGCAGTTAGTGTATTAGTTTAATGCAAGAGAAATCAGTTAACTCTATTAAGTGAGTTAAAGTCAGTCTAACGAGTTGTAACTAATTGTTACACTAGTGAGAGGTCAAGTGAATTAAATAAGATTTAGTTCACATGAAGTGATCTGTCAAGTGACTGATGATTTAATATTAATAGTTGCATGTATGTCAGTTCTGATGAAGACCCAATTGAGACAGAGGTTAAAGGAATGTTAACTAACAGTTGTATTTTTAGCAAACTGCCTAGATGCAGTTAAATAACCATAGGATTTCCCATGAGCATTGTGCAATCAAGGAAGGTTGAATTTCCTAATTAATAGGGATTTAATCCTATAGGGATTGCGTAAGCAAGGCAGGTTGAACAAAGGTGAGAAATCAACTAAGGGTTGGTCGATTTTGTCTGGATCAATGTGAGACAATTGGTAGAGTGTATGAAGTTGTGGTGAGCACACATGCATTGTATTTTTTCATGATTCCTTGGTTCATTATACAATAGATATAGAGGGGTTTTGAGCATCAAGCTTTCCCTAGGAAAAATATTTGTGTTGTGCAATTGATTTTCTTCTTTCTCTTACTTGGTGTGACTGTGCGATCATGTTTAATTTCCATAAATTAATTGTAGAAGGATTTAGTATCTTGCTCTAGAATATTGCATGATCATATTGAATCCATTGGTATAAATATTGTGTTGTATAATTTCTACATGGTATCAGAGCACCATAAATCACAATAGTGGAGAAGAAATTGAGTTTGTGTTGAACAATATTCAAACTTGCAGATACTTTCTTTGGAGCAACAAGTAGATCAAGATGGCTTTCAAAAGATTAAGATTGGAATATGTACTTGAGGGCAGTTCTAATTATATCGCGTGGAAAGACAAAATGGAGGTAGTTCTGGAAGAAAACGGGTGGAAAGAATTCATTGATAATGATATTCCCAAGCCTGCATAAGCAAACACCGCTCTTCTTGATTCTTGGCAAAATAAGGTAGCAATGGCGAGGAGGATATTATTGGAGGAAGTTCGAGATCACATTGTCTCAAGTCTCCATGGCAAGGTGACTCCATATGCAATGTAGAAGGCCTTGATAGATTAATTTCAGAACATCAACGACCAAAGGAAGTTGCGCTGAAGGACAAGCTCAGGAAAATCAAGAAAGAGGAGAGTGAGACGGTACCAAAATACTTGGCGAGGTTCACTCAATGTTGATATGAGCTTGGAACTATTGGTGTCACCATAGAAAATGATTACTTGGTGAGCCTAGCACTTCTAGGCCTTCCCAGGGAGCGACTTTGGTCAAATTTGGTACAAGAAGAATTGAGGTGGAATACCAGCGATGGATCCTCATCCAAGAATAATGATGAGGAAGATTGTGCCTTGGCTAGTAAGACAAAAAAGGCCAAGGGAAATAAATCCCAAGGCGAAGCAGGCAATAAATATTTGTCCAAGATCAGATGTTTTCATGGTCACGAGCATGGGCACTGTGCTTCGAATTGTCCACAGAAGAGGGAAAGCAAGAAGGAGCCTGCAGTTTCAGTAGGTAAAGCATTGGCTTCACAGTTCAAGCTTGATTTTACTATCATTTCATGCATGGCCAGCAATGTAATGAGATGCATGTGGTATTTAGATAGTGATGCCTCATTCCATATGACAAAAAATAGATATCTCTTCAATTCCTTGGAGGAGAAGGACCTACAGCAAAGAATAGAGTTTGGAGATGACGAGAGGTATAGCACTACCGACATAGGTACAATTACCTTTCAGAGGGAGAATGGTTCCAATCTTAGACTAGAATATGTTTTGTATGTTCCAGGCCTAAAGAAGAATCTTGTCTCTGTAGCGGTATTGGAAGATCGTGGTTATGAAGTGATTTTTAGAAAAGGAAAATTTTTCCTTAAACACATAGCTACGAGTTAGGTGAAGCAGATCAGTTCAAGAGTCAAGAACATGAATGATCTCGAGGTTGAGGATGCATGCAAGGCTTTGAGGAGAAAATCATTTGTTAATGGCTTGGTGGTTGAGAGGGAGAAATCATCTCTCAACATGCAACCTCAGAAGCATTCTTAGAAGGTTGTGCAGAAGCCAAAATTTTAGAATCAGAGAGGAGACCGAGTGGAAGATTCCACTCAAGCAGAGACCTACAGCGGGGGGGATTTCGAGCTAGAAGGGCAGAGGGAGTACATGCATATATAACTCCAGGTGTGAAGCGGAGCTATGTGCAGAATTAATACCAAGAAGAAATTTGGGTAGGATTGATTGAGATGGCATGTCTCATGGATCAAACCTAGCTACGGGGATCCCATAGTACAACAGTGGAAGGAAGGATCGGTTAGATTGATGCAGCCATATGTTAGGAAGATAGAAATCAGAGTGACAAGTGTCTGATACTGGAGTGGAGATCAGAGTTGGAAGCAGTGCAAATCGCATCGATGCAGATGTCGACAGTGCAAAGATTCCAGTAGACATGTGTAGTATGATCCAACAGTTAGAACACTCTAATGAAAAATGCATTATACTTATTCAATTGTTTGGAGGCTATTCAGTTTCAGGAGAGTTGCATGTGCGAACAACACTAGGAAGTGTTGCATGCAAGAACATTCCAAACGCACCGGATCAGGACATATTGATTCCTTTCTTATTGAGAGGGAGTGTTGAAATTTGCAACAAGAAATAGTGAAATTGGCCTCTAGAAACAACATCCAGGAAATGGCATCTAGAAATGGCTACCATGTAGGATTTTTATTTAATTTTTTCTTAATTAAATTACAAGAAATGTGTGTCAAATTTATTTATCCCTTAAATAAATTGGACGATAAATTGTAATATTATCTCATAATCACTCGTAATAGTTAACTGAGTGTGATAGAATCAGTTAGCTCATGAAATTCAAGTTGAGGGTGGTTGGTGAGGCATGTAGAGTGATTCTATTTGTTTTAGAGTCCAAGTTGCAGTTAGTGTATTAGTTTAATGCATGAGAAATCATTTAACTCAATTAAGTGAGTTAAAGTCAGTCTAGCTAGATGTAATTGATTCTTGAACTAGTGAGAGGTCAAGTGAATTAAATTTAATTTAATTCACATGCAGTGATCTGTCAAGTGACTGATGATTTACTATTAATAGTTGCATGCATGTCAGTTTTGATGAAGACCCAGTTGAGATAGAGGTTAAAGGGATGTTAAATATCAGTTGTATTTTTAGCAAACTACCCAGATGAAGTTAAATAACCATAGGATTTCCCATGAGAATTATGCAGTAAAGGAAGGTTGAATTCACTAATTAATAGGGATTTAATCCTATATGGATTGTGCAAGAAAGACAAGTTGAACGGAGGTAGGAAATTGGCTAAATGTTGGTCAATTTTGTCGAGATCAGTGTGAGACAATTGGTAGAGTGTATGAAGTTGTGTTGAGCACACATGCATTGTATTGTTTCATGATTCCTTGGTTCATTATATAATAGAGATAGAGGGGTTTTGAGAAAAAATCTTTCCCAGGAAAAATATGTGTTGTGCGATTGATTTTATTCTTGTTGGGTGTGGAGCCTGATTATCTTATTTATTTTGTATCACAGTGTTGGACTCATTTTCTAAACGGGGCGATAACACTGTCTGTAATTAAATGCTGCCTGGGGGGTCGAGGGGGTGCGGCTATGACTTTATGGAGCCCACACCCCCCTGGCGGGGGCTTTCGGGGGTAGCGCCCATGAAGCTAAAAACAGAAGTAAAATTGGCTTGTAAAAGTATTCTAATTTCTAGTCAATCTGGTCTGTTCATTAGGCGAATGATCTAATGGTAGAAGTTATGTTTAGTTTAGGGTTTTTTTCCCTAGAAGGAAACCCCTCGTTTTGTATGAGGATATTGTATTGTGGTTGTGTATTGAATGTGTATTATTAGAGCGAGAAACAGATAGGGAGATTGTGAGAGAGAACAAAGGATATTACAGCGGATCTATTGTACGTTGTGTCTCTTCATTTTGCTAGATAATAGAAACAAAGGACTGGCTGTTCGGTGTGGACGTAGCCCAAACTGGGTGAACCACGTATATCTGTGTCTCTCTGGTTTTATTTATTTTGTGTGTTTGTGTTTTCCGCATATTTAATGTGTTGCATTGCTCTGTAATATATAATTTTCTAACACCTCTTTCTCTTACATGGTGTGATTGTGCGATCGTTTTTAATTTCCACAAATTACTTGTAGAAGGATTCAGTATCTTGCTCTAGAATATTTCATGATCATTTCAAATACATTGGTATACATAATGCTTTTTATAATTTCTACATAATACATAACTTGCCTAAGTGATACAACAAATTGTTATGTACATGGTAATCTAACTCTTTGATTTGGTTTTCTTAACTCAAGCTTTCATACACATCTCGAAAATCATTATCATGTGCATATTGTTCAATGTAACTTTCATGCATAAAAGAATTGTGCTTGAGTATAATAGATGAATTTACAATAGTCCTAGAAAGCATATCAACTACCTTATTGCAGATTTCCTTTTTATACCTGATAACAAAATGAAATTGTTGTAAAAATCCCATCCATCTCCTTCCCCATCAAAAAATGTTTCCATTTCTTTACATTTTGTACCAATGCATATAATTATTTGTCATAAGTGGGATAGTTAGTCACGGCTCCATTAAAAATTTCAGAATGAAACGAAATGGGCTTACCATGCTGCATGAGAACTTCTCCCATGGCGTAATCATTATCATTTGTTTGAATCTCAAATGGGTGTCTAAGATCTGGAAGAGACAATACCGATTCTTGAACTAGTGAGAGGTCAAGTGAATTAAATTATATTTAATTCACATGCATTGATCTATCAAGTGACTGATGATTTACTATTAATAGTTGCATGCATGTCAGTTTTGATGAAGACCCAGTTGAGACAAAGGTTAAAGGGATGTTAAATATCATTTGTATTTTTAACAAACTGCCCAGATGAAGTTAAATAACCATAGTATTTCCCATGAGAATTGTGCAGTAAAGTAAGGTTGAATTCACTAATTAATAGGGATTTAATCCTATAGAGATTGTGCAAGAAAGATAGGTTGAACAGAGGCAGGAAATTGGCTAAGTGTTGGTTAATTTTGTCAAGATCAGTGTGAGACAATTGGTAGAGTGTATGAGGTTGTGTTGAGCACACATGCATTGTATTGTTTTATGATTCCTTGGTTCATTATATAATAGAGATAGAGGGGTTTTGAGCAAAAATCTTTCCCAAGAAAAAATTTTGTGTTGTGCGATTGATTTTATTCTTGTTGGGTGTCGAGCCTGATTATCTTCTTTATTTTGTATCACAACGTTGGACCCCTATTATAAACGGGGCGACAACACTGCCCGTAATTAAATGCTTCCTGGGGGGTCCAGGGGGGGCGACTATGACTTTATGGAGCCCACACCCCCCTGGTGGGGGCTTTCGGGGGTAGCGCCCATGAAGCTAAAAACAGATGTAAAATTGCCTTGTAAAAGTATTATAATTTCTAGTCAATCTGGTATGTTCATTAGGCGAATGATCTGACGGTAGAAGTTATGTTTAGTTTAGGGTTTTTTGCCATAGAAGGCAACCCCTCATTTTGTATGAGGATATTGTTTTGCGGTTGTGTATTGGATGTGTATTATTAGAGCGAGAAACAGATAGGGAGATTGTGAGAGAGAACAGAGGATATTACAACGGATATTTTGTACGTTGTGTCTCTTCATTTTGTTGGATAATAGAAAGGAAGGACTGGCTGTTCGGGGTGGACGTAGACCAAACTGGGTGAACCACGTATATCTGTGTCTCTCTGGTTTTATGTATTTTGTGTGTTTGTGTTTTCTGCATATTTAATGTGTTGCATTGCTCTGTAATATATAATTTTATAACACCTCTTTCTCTTACATGGTGTGATTGTGCGATTGTGTTTAATTTCCAAAAATTACTTGTAGAAGGATTCAGTATCTTGCTCTAGAATATTTCATGATCAGTTCGAATCCATTGGTATACATACTGCTTTGTATAATTTCTACATAATACATAACTTGCCTAAGTGATACAACAAATTGTTATGTACATGGTAATATAACTCTTTGATTTGGTTTTCTTGACTCAAGCTTTCATACACATCTCGAAAATCATTATCATATGCATATTGTTCAATGTAACTTTCATGCATAATAGAATTGTGCTTGAGTATAATAGATGAATTTAAAATAGGCCTAGAAAGCATATCAGCTACCTTATTGCAAATTTCCTTTTTATACCTGATAACAAAATGAAATTGTTGTAAAAATCCCATCCATCTCCTTCCCCATCAAACAATGTTTCGATTTCTTTACATTTTGTACCAATGCGTATAATTATTTGTCATAAGTGGGATAGTTAGTCACGACTCCATTAAAAATTTCAGAATGAAATGAAATGGGCTTACCATGTTGCATGAGAACTGCTCCCATGGTGTAATCATTATCATTTGTTTGAATCTCATATGGGTGTCTAAGATCTGGAAGAGCCAATACTAATGCTGAACCGATATTTTGTTTTAAAGCATCAATTTTTATTTATTGATTTATTTATTTATTTATTTTTCTGCATATTTCCCCCCGATGGAATAATTTCTTGACACTTGTCAATGCATGTAACGGAGCTACAATGGAATAAAAATTAGTAATGAATTTCCTCCATTATTGTGCTGCCCCAAGAAAGCTTCTTACCCCCGTAATTGTATTGGGCTTGGGCTAATTCACAATGACCTCAACCTTGGAGCGGTATATCTTCAGCTCACCTCCTCCAACAATGTGTCCCAGATACACTAAAGAAGTCTTTCCAAACTCACACTTTGAAATTTTAAAAATAACTGTTCTTTTTTCAAGACATCAAATACTTTGTTCACATGCATTACATGTTTATCTCTTGATTTGTTCAATATCAAAATATCATCTAAGTAAATAATGAAGAAATCATCTAGAAATGGTCTCAATACATCATTCATAACTATCATCAAAGTAGTTGGAGCATTGGTAAGACCGAATGGCATAACAAGCCATTCAAACAATGCTTGTCTAGTTTTAAATGTGGTTTTCCAAATGTCCTCTTTAGCTATTCTAACTTGATGATAACTACTTCGTAAGTCTAGCTTAGTGAAATACTTTTCATACCTTAACTGATCAAGAAAATCATAAATTCTGGGGAGTGAATAGTGACTCTTTACCGTGATTTTATTTAGTGCATGGAAATCCATGCACATGTGCCACGTCCCACCCTTCTTTGGCACCAAGACAATCGATGAACCACTTGGCGAAGTAGATGGGTGTATGATACCTTTGTTCAACAATTCTTGAATTTTCTTCTTGATTTCCATGCTCTCCATTGTTGACATGCAATACATGCCAATGTTTGGAAGTGGAACATATTGTTGCAGTTGTATCTCATGTTGAATTCCCATGTTGGGAGGTAACCCATTTGGCTCTTGAAACATCTCGCCATGGTGACTTACCACATCAAATGAATCAGATTTTAATTTGTAATCACAACCTTCAAAAGATTCATATTCCATGTCATTATTTTTCTTGATCATGAGAAGCACAAAAATTTTACTTGCATTAACTAGTCTCTTCATCTGCCCTGCATTAACCAAAGAAATATTCAACTTTTTTCCATTAGCTCTCACAATATACTCCACCCCATCCTAGAGAAAATGATATTTGTTCTCATGGAAATAAAATGATGTTTTCTTGTCATACAAATATGGGCTTCCCAAGATAATTCCTGAAATATCAAGTGGAATCACATCTAACTCAACTTCATAAACTAAAATTGGAGTAATGGAAAACCTGAATATACATTTCCTTGTAACTTGTAAATTTGCATTCTTGACGATCCAACCCAAAGGATATGGATTATGATGAGGTACAGTTTCAAGGTTGAAATTTTTCACCAAGAATTATGAAATTAAGTTTGCTTGTGACTCACTATCAAATAATGCATCAATATTTATATGATTTGACATCACCCTTACATTGAACAACTCTATCCTTGTTTCTTCATTTGGAGTGTTGTGTTGAAAATTTGAGGAACTAGTGCTTTCTATGACTTCATTGCCCTTTGTGACCATGGCTGTAATCTTGGTATCATCACTGGAATTTGATCCAAGATCATGTTGTGTGGTAGTAGTCATCTTTTTTTCCCCTTAATGTTTGGTTTCTTAGGCCTTACTTCAGGATATAATTTCCAGTAGTGGGCTTCATCATACCCCTCTTTGGAACAATGTTTGCATGTTGTTTTCTTAACACTTTTATTCTTATTTCCCTTCTATTTTCCTCCCTTCTCTTTCTCCTTACCCTCTAATGGATTCTTCTTACTACCCTCTTCCTGAATGTTCTTTCCCCTTGCTTCAAGGTGTGTGGCTTGCACACCAACTTCATCTAAATTGCTTGGGTTAAATATAAGGATAGTGTGTCTTAAATAGGAATGTAAACCCCCAATGTATTTCAATAGAGTGTCTTGGGAATTCAAGTTTATTCCTAACAACAAAGCCCTTTTCCTAAACTCCTAGGTACATTCTTGAATTGTTTGACCCTTGAGTTGCCTAAATTTTTGCAAACTCATAATGGATTTTTTCATGTAAGATAAAGGATAGAACTATTTTTTAATTTAAGAAATAAACTCAACCCAAGAAATGGATATATTACCATGGATTCACATTTCCTCTTGAGTCTTTTCTTCCCACCAGACTAGTGCTGCTCCTTTGAGCCTCAATGAAGCAAACTGGATATTTATGTCAACTTCTTGTAGGTTCTGAATTCTGAAATAAGCCTCCAATTGAAGAATCCATTTGTCCAACTTCTCTACATTTACCTCACCATTTTACATGGGAAGTTCAAACTTAATGTCCAATTTGAGTAAGGGATTTTTTCCTTTTGGGATTTTTGAGTGAGTATGGGTGGTTTTTGTGGTGGAAGTGGAAGATGATGTTGATGGAGATGATGAGGATGGTGATGAAGATCGTGGAGATGGAGGATGATTTCCTCCACTACCCTTTGAATCCTTCTCTTCATTATTTTTGGCTTATAAGGTTCCCTCTCCATGTGGAGACTTAGAATTCTCTCCAACCATCCTGGTGTTACTCTCTTCAAAGAGTATCCTAACCCTCTCAGTTAGGTCATAGAAATCCTTCTTGAATGCTTCCTCCTCTGAAATACCTTAAGTCTCTCCTACACTTGACATGATGGCTATGGATTCTAGCTCAGCTTCTGGTGCAACTTGTACCTCTTCAATCTCAGCTAGAGATAAAAATTGAGGTGCTCCAAATGCAGCTAGGAGCGAAACTTTGGGTGGACATAGTGGCCTTATGGATCTCCTTCTTCTGGTCCTAACATCTAGACTGGAAACCAATAGTTTCCCTTCTCCTCTCTACAACTTCAACCTTGTAACAATCACAAATTTGAAACCATTAAAGCCCTACTTACACAAAACTCAAGCAAATCAAGAAAATAACCTTTTCTATGATACAACCTTGATCTGAATTTGAACGTTAGTTTTTTTTGCTAATTTCATCTTCATAATTATAAATAAGTTTTTGATCTTTTGCTTCATGTGCATGGGTTTTTTGAGGTGTTTGCAAGTGTTAAACAGGTAAATGCATTGAGTTTCATGTTAAATTCATGAGCATAAAAAATTAAAACATAATGTTGAATAGCAGCAACAAAATGTACAAGAAACCATCAAAATGATCCATTAACATGGTTTTTTGATGAAGGAGTTCACCCCTCCTGGGCTACATCTCCTTGGTCCATCTTCCATGGCTTGGGCCTCTATATTAGCTGAAAAGGGAAAAACATGTTGTTCACAATCCTCTACTCCTCCTGAAACCTGCTCTAACATGCTCAAAAGATCCAAATCTGTTAAGATAGACTCTTTCTGAGCCAAAAATGGTTGAAATTTGCAAAAGTTATGCTTCATTCATTTTTTCCCTAGGAATCTCCTCCAAAACTAGAGAGAACTCCAGTTAGTGCAGCTAAATCTAGGGTCTCACAGAAAACGTCGGACTCTACCAACTTTGTCGCCAAACTAAAGAAGTTTAATTAACTGTGAAGCAAGAGTTTAATTACAGATAAGACCAAGTTAACTGCGCTAAGCACGTTTTACATAAACCCGCTCTAACACAATAATTAGTGCTTTAATCATGTGATTAGGGCTAATTAACCCCGCTTTAATGCTTAATCCGCGCATTTTGCAACAACCTTTGCTCCTGGTCATGGAGTAAATGTCATATGGTGAGGGGGCTGGCCCCCTCCTTCCATCGTTGGATGATGATTTAACATTCATTTATATGTTTTGCACTATATATAATAATTTTCATTGTGTGGTCGAATGGTGTTATGTTCTGTTGGTGCGGGGGAGGTCGCAGGGTCAACCGCAACCTCCGCCCTTCTGCCTGTGGTAAAAAATTTGCACAAAAACATATAACTCCAACCTTTGATATATATGAAAATTCAACCTTAGAAATGAAATTTTGAATTTGACCAAAGTTGAAAGTTGGACCTTGGAAGGGGGCATGTGGCGACCTCTGGGCTAGCCATGTGTCGTCATGCCATTGGTTCTTGAAACATCCAATAAAATTGGAACAGGTCACCCCATTAGAGACCATCCATAGATTGAAAATTTCCATGGTGTCATTGGGTGGAATGGAGTAATATTCCCAGAATATCCTTTTTTTCTGACTAGGCTGCCATGTCACCAATCTGTCCTTTTTCTGCAAAATTTTTAATTATTCAGGAAAATGAACCGCAGGCCATAATTTTCACATACGGAGTCAGTTTTTAATGAAACAAATTGCATTGGATTACTCACGACGAGCTCTTCATTTTCGTTGAGGTTCCAATCGATTCTTATCACTTACATTTTTTATCTTAACACTGAGCACCTGATCAGGCATAATGCTCAAATTCATGACAACTGAAGCATTTAATTTTGGACAAATGTGTCTTCTTGCCCCCTTAGGCGCGGATTCTGATCTGGTTTGAGATTCCTTCCCTTTCCCAACCAATGCAAATTTTTCTTCATCCTCAGCCTTGGATGAAGTCCCATCTCTGGTATTCCACTTTATTTCCTCTTGTACCAAATTAGACCATAAGAATTTCCAATTTGGTAGTTTCTCCCTCCCATTTACCGAATCTTGGTAACTATGCCAGCTCTTAGGAAGGCCTAGAAGGGGTAGGATTACCCAGTAATATTTTGTAACATTTACACCAGCCCCACCAACTTCATTACAAAATTGTGTGAACCTGCTCAGATACTACAGAATAGTGTCATTCTTTTGCATCTTAATATTTCAAATTTAATCCTTAAGCATCAGTTTCCTGTGGTCACTACTATTCTTGAATAATTTTTTCAGTTCTTTCCGCATTGCGAACGAAGTTTCTTTCCCATGGATATTTAAGACAAATTGATCTCGCACTCCCTCCAAGATTATTCTACTCACCTTGGCTACATCTTTCTTCTACTGAGAAATGTTTTGGGCATTAGATGCCTGTGGTTTTGCAATATTTGTCTTGATGTATTCTAGCAATCCATTTTCATCCAAAACTTCTTCCATGAGATCCTTTAATGCAATGAAATTAAATCTTCCTTCCAAGGCATACTCTAGTATCAGCCCATTGAAGGCAATCTTCCTAAATCTATAGATATCTTGCTACACTGAACTTCAAAATCGATCCTCTTGAGAAACAACATCAAAACTCCTACTCTAATGTTAATCCTGTTATGATACCATGTATAAATTATGATTTATATTCTCAAATACTCATGAAATTTTAATCAAAATTAGAAGACACAAACCTACTCTATTCATTTGTGGAATTCAATTCACAATTTAGAACATTAATCACAAAAATGCAATGAGAAATAACAGACACGCACACAATATTTTTCCAGGGGAAAAAAATCTGCTAAAAATCCCTTGCATTTTTGCATTGATTTGATGAATATAGATATACTACAATTGATTTTCTCAATTGAGCACAACCTACAAGTGAATAACCTATCTCTCTTCTCACTGAGAAGCTATGACCCATACATAGTCAATTTCTTCCTCTGCTTGAGCCCCTATTTCGTTGCGCAATTCCTGAGGAAATTAGGCCCCTATTATTTAGAAATTTCCTCCAAAATGCTTGCACAATTCCCAAGGTTGATCACATGACTGTATGCAACACCTATACACTAAAGAGTAGTCTACAATTGATGTTACAATACCTTGGAGTCTCCACCACGGCTGGGGGACTCAAATTCTTTGCATGCACTAGCTATTTTGGGTTGATTGATTAGTGAATTTGATGATCATTGAGTTAGACTAAAGTTTAACTGCACAACTAGCCTTCCACTAGTTCCTACAACAATTAGAACTAGTTTAACTAAAAACAAATTGAAATAACTAACCTTGGTTGCTAAAAATTACCAGTCACACATGCTTAATTGAACTCTAACTTCTCCAACTCGAATTTACTGAGATAACTGAGTGAAAAGATCCATGTCACACAAATTAACTACATCCAAGTTGTCTACTGATGTGGAAATTAGAATTTTCCCAATTTGACCAAGAAAGAATCATTGAGAATTTCTAGCTATATTTTTCAACAATTATTGACCATATTCAACCATAAAGATCTTGATTGACCATTATGGTTAACCATATTTAACCATAAGGACTTTAATTGACCATGTTAAAACATTCTAACCATGATTGACCATTAGAAATAGGTAAAACATAGAATGTTCTAAATTGATTATGTTTAAAAAAAAATAACTATACTTAATTATAACTATCCATAATTAAAACAATAAAAATTTAAAAATTTAAAAATATATATTATTACGAAACAATAGATATTAATAATTTTAAAAATATATATTTTTAATAAATATTTTTAAGATATTAAAATGCTATCTATTTTTTTTTTTTAGAATTTACAATAATACTAGATATAAAAATTGTTTACATATGCAAATTCTTCATTGTTTGAGTTTGGTTCAATATTATTGATTTATCTTAGGAAAATGCTTTAGTTGGGTTTAATATTATTTATTTTTCTTATGAAAATATATTGTTGGATATGTTAATAGTGTTATAGTTATTTTTTATTTTATTTGAAATATATTTAGTAATTAATAAAATTTTAAAAATAATTTTTTAATAAATATTTTTGATATATAAATATTTTATAATAATTATTAATAATAATTAAGATAATTATAATGTTTATTGGGTGCAGAGTAGATGGTGATAAGTTTGTTTAGGCACTATGTGGTGTAAAATTTATTAGTTGGAAGTTTTTTGGGAAAAAATCCTGTCCCTGCTAAGAGGTCATGCTCTAGGCAGGATGCAATATTGAGATGGTTTTGATGAGATGTCTCACTACTCGAACCACAAATTAGACATGTTAATCATCTCAAAATACACATAATGTAACAATATATATATATATATATATATATATATATATATATATATATATATATATATATATATATATAATTAAACTTTTAACTCATTAATTTTATCTGCGTGAAGCATAAAAACCATAACCTATATAATATATCAAATTTTATAATAATTTTTTATAAATAAATATATATGAAAAATATATTTAATATCATTTATAGATATGTGAATAATGTGTTTGATATTGTTAATGAAATAAAGTTAGATATGTGAATACTATATTTAACATTATTAATGAAATCAATATATTAAAATAATATAGAGGTTGTACTATACATTAAATAATTTTGACAATTTTAATCAACTTTAAAATAGAAATTAATAATGATTAAATATTTAAAAAGATTTTTAATATTAAATTTAGTGAATAAATAATATATAAACATTATTACAAAACTACTTAATACAATGGAAATGGAAAAAATATTATTACAAAACATACAAATATTTAAAAGCATATTTTTTAATATATTAATAAAAAATCAAAAAGTCAAATTAATCTCATTGAGAAGTGGCCATATTCAATATGTCATATAAATAAGGAGTTGTTTACTTAGGTGGAGGAATTGGTGGGATTATCATGGTGGAATTGGTGGGATTATCAATATTGATCGAATCTAGGTAAAAAAAAAAATTAAGAAATCTTGTAGTAGATGTTTTTGATGGTGGAAATGGATTCAACACGATCAAAATCTCTCAAACACTCAAAATATTGAAGTTTGATAGCAATAACCTAGATTTACAAAAATCCTTGCCGGATTTTCTTAAAATCTTACAGAAATTTTCATAATTTTCAAAATAAAAAACAATAATAATAAGTATAATAATATATAATGTTAAAAATAAACAATTTATTAATAAGTAAAGATTGTAAATATCTATGCTTAGTGAACATATACAACCGTCTGCATTTAATGCTAATTAGCAAGCCACTTATTTGTTGCCTCATGTAAAACGTAGTTGTAATAATCGCATCAAATACAACACATGATTGATTGGTGGAATACGCACAGAGTTTGTGAGTGGAATCAATGTGGCATATGATAATTCTTGATGGGCAAGGGACAAGTCATTTTCATTAATGCAAAACAGATTTTACATGTTGCTGATGTCATACATGTGTAACTACCATTTGTTTATGAGGTAAATTGTCAATGTTAAGGCGCCACGAGTAGTCGACAACGGAGTCAGACCCCACGTCGCATTGTTTTGAAATTCTTGGCTTAGGATCCTTTTTAAAATGCGCTCAAATTCAAAAGTATTAGGTTTCGATGGTCCGTTGAGATTGTTTATTATTAGATTGAGTAGATACATGTAAATGTCATTCAGCAAGCATTAAAGCCATTGTAAACCTCAAGCTTCTATTTAAATAAAATTGAAAGCTACCCCGAATGATTGAACAAAATATCAATGATTTAAATGTAACGTAAGATGAAACTTTTTAAATATAATAAATTAAAATAATAAAAATTCAAGGAATTTTTTTTTTTTTTTTAAACTGTAACGGATATGATTTTATTATGTTAGAAAGATTATGGGTCTTTGCCGAGGCAGCCCCTTTTACAAAGCAGAGATCTATCTACTGCATCTAAAAGTCAATAAGTACTTTCAAGGCATTTGGACAGTGCTTATATTGTTTACAATGATCTGCCCTTTCATGAGCGAGCTTCCTTTGTTTGCCATCTCATCTGCTTCGTTGTTTGACGTTCTCAAAATGTGATGAAGTTTACACTTGTCAAAGTCACGAAGGACTCTCTTCAATCTGTCCAAAGTTTTGTTGAGGCTGGCATTGCTGAACGGAGTCTCTGTGTTTATATTTTTTATTATCAGTTCTGAATCACCGAAGACTTGGAGCACTTTGATTCCCTTATCTCTTGCGATAAGACAAGCTTTTAGGAGCCCAAGGATCTCTGTGTGATTGTTGGATTTCTTGCCAAGTCCCCAACAGAACCAATCTTTGGAAGACCCACCGGGAGAGTAAATAACTCCACCCGCACCAGCAGCACCGGGGTTCCCCTTGGATGCCCCGTCGAAAAAGATAGTGGAAATGTTTTGGGACCTCCACCAATTTTGAAAAAAATCATCCTCATCTCTTATGCGCCATTCAGGATTGTCACCTTGTGGGGGTTGAAGGTACTTACGTGGATGGGTCGCAAGCATACCAAGCCAGTGCTTTTCTTCGGGCAGTAACAAATGATCTTCTTTAAAATACTGAAATTGGGCCGCTTCCAAGAGGAAGGACTTAGCTTTTGCAGTAACCTGCAGAGGGGTATATAGCAACTCTTTAAAAATCCTCTGATTGCGGGCCAACCAGATCTGCCAGCATACATATTTGGGGAACGCTATCCAGATTCTACGCCAAAAAGATTTGGAAGGGATTCGATGGGGATAGTATTGAATCCAAGAGGCAAAGAGGTCTGCTACTGAGTTCTGCAAGGGGGCTGGAATCTGCAAGTCTTGTAGAGTGAGAACCCAAACCTCTTCAGCAAATCTGCACTCCATGAAAAGATGCTGGGCTGTTTCGAAGTTGTTACAGCATAACACACATCTGTGAGGCCCAGCTATTTTCCTTTTTTCCAGATTATCTCCCGTAAGATGCTTGTTATGGACCAAGGTCCAGAAGAAGAAGTTTACTTTTGGAAGGGAAAGCGGATCCCACACATTCTTCCAAAACTCCTTAGTTTGACTACTATTCCTAATGACCTGTAAAGCATTATACCCAGCTGCGGTGGTATAAACTCCAGACTGTTCCCAGCCCCAACTATCTTTTTTGGATCTGCAAACAGGTGCAGCATCATCCAACAGTTCGACTAGCAGTGCTTGTTGATGAGAAAACCGTGCTGGCACTCTATGGAAATCCCATCCATTCCAGTCTCCACGCTGGTCCCAGGTCGAGATGTCATACAGTCTGTTTACACCTGTGCGCTCCAGCCAATTCCCGAGGTCTGCAATGTCGTCCATCTGAGCAAGTGGATCACTTCCCATTATACTGTCAAGCCATAAATGCGTACGCTTGCCGTTCCCTGGAATCCTGTAGATTAATTTTTTGAAAAAGTTGCTGCTTTTACAACATAATTTCCAGACCAGCGTGCTATTGGGTGCACTTGTTTTCTGTAGGTTGGAGAGCGCGTTATTGGGACCATACTTTGAGCGCAGGGTAACACTGATTGGATGAGAGGGCTCGTTGAACAGCTTCCACAAAATCTTTCCTCCCAAAGCAAGATTGACAAGCATGGGATCTCTAATTTGCAGACCGCCTTCAGACAGTGGCTTTTTTACCACATCCCAGTTAACCAGATGCATTTTTCTCTCGTTGCCTTTCCCTCCCTGCCAAAGAAAATCTCTGAGCAACTTGGAGATATGCTCCATCACATTTCTTGGTGCAAGGAGGAAAGCTGCCTGGAAGATTGGGAATGCAGACAGCACAGTTTTAATTAAGATTACTTTACCTCCCTTAGTTAGCCAGTTTCCTCCCCACGCAGCAATTTTGGATTTAATTTTTGAGATTATGTCACTCCATAACGATCTCTTGTTAACTCCAGAAGTTATGGGAAGACCAAGATATTTAAACCTGTCCCAGTTTGCCTGACCTTTAAACCCAAGAAGAGCAGAGATTGCAGTGAGTTCATTCTGGTCTATGCTCCAGCTATATATTTCGCTCTTACTCTCGTTAACCAAGGCACCTGAAACTCTGCAGTACTTTCTGAGGACTGAGTCGAAAGCTCTGGCTATTCTGATGGAGGCTCCTCCGAGTAGAAGAGAATCGTCGGTAAAGAGAGCATGGTTCAATGGTTCAGCTCCATTAGAAGGTTTGAGGCCCGGAATATGACCTGCTATTCTTTCAGCAGTAAGCTTACGACTGAGGGAATCTGCCATTATGATATACAGGAAGGGGGAGAGTGGGCAACCCTGCCTGATACCTCTCTGAGCTTGGAAGAAGTTAGCGGGTCTGCCATTAACTAACGGAGCAATCCAAGGACTATCAATGCAGACTTTTATTAAATGGACAAAATGTATCAAAAAACCAAAGGAGAGCAGGACCTTAGATAGGAAATTATGATTAACTCTATCAAAGGCGTTTGCCATATCTAGTTTAATCAACATACCTTTCTCCTTTCGTTGCTTACTTGAGTGTATTGTCTCCTGAACTTGGATCACGTTATCCAGAATATGCCTACCCTCCACAAAGCCACCTTGATAGCTGGAGATCAGTTTTTTTAACAATGGCTTGATCCGACTTGCCAGAAGTTTTGCCAGGATTTTATAAGAAGCATTGCACAGCGAGATGGGTCTAAATCTAGCAAAGGAGTCAGGATTGGTGTCCTTAGGAATTAAAGCCAGGTAAGTGGACTTGATTCCTCCACCAATCTTGGCTTTCTGCATGAATCCTCTTGTCATTTTAAGCAGATCTGCCTTGATAATGTGCTAGCAGGATTTGAAGAAGTGAATTGTGAACCCATCCGGCCCAAGGGCCTTATCTGATTCCATGGACCAAATAACTTTTATGATTTCCTCCTCAGTAATGGGTCTGTAGAGGTTTAAGTTGTCTTCAGGACTGATAAGGGAGGGAACACTGGAGAGAAAATCATCCGCTTCCTCATCATTGCTTTGAGTTTCTTCTTTGTAAAAGTTCCTATAATGGTTTTCAGCAACGGCTTTAACTTGATTGAATCCTTTACATACTTGACCCTCAGCTGTTTTGATTTCTGCTATGTAGTTCTTTGACAGTCTAGCTCTATATTGTCGGTGGAAGAAGGGAGTGTTCCGGTCCCCGGCCTTCAACCAAAGGCTTCTGGATTTAAGCCTCCAATATTCTTCTTCCTTACGAAAAGATTGGTACGTTGCTCTTTATGCTTTTACTTCCTCCTCGAGCAACTCAGATGTGATATCTCTATTTTCCATATCTGTTTGCAGGTCCGACAAAGACTGCACAGCCTCCATTCTCTGATTGATGGGGTTGATATCCGGTGTTTTTATCCAGTCCTTCAGAGCTTGCTTTGTAGCTTTCAGTTTTTGCTCCCATACGTAGCTGGAGGATCCTGAGATTGGTTTGGCCCATGCTGCCTTGATAGTCTCCATGAATCCATCTCTCTCGATCCAGAGTGGGTTGAATCGAAAAGGAAGCGGACCCAAGTCTTCTTCATCTTCCAAATGGAGCTGGATGGGTTTGTGGTCTGAGGAGAGCTTGGGAAAAATTTTGGTGGATATTTTCTTGTTCATCATAATGGAACTTTGTACCAAGAAACGGTCTAATCGAGCAGAAATGTGCTCCGAACCAACCCGATTATTTGACCATGTGTAAATGCCACGAATGGGCCTGAAATCAAGAAGGTCCCAGAGCTGGGTGATCTCCTCAACCTTGGCCAACATAGGGTCTCTGGAGCTGTTTTCCCCCCTCTTTTCTTTTGCTTTCAAAACAATGTTCAGATCCCCGACAAGAATGATGTTGCTGGGATTGGTCTGCTCAAGAAAGGCCACAAGTGTATCCCAGCATTCTCGTTTTTCAGAATAAGTCACCAGAACATAGAGATTGAAGAGAGAGATGGACAACTTACTTGCCTTATGCTTCAGCTCCGTGTATATCCAATGCTGGGTTTCATGGGACCTTAGTAGCTGGAAGAGGTCGTCCATCCAAAGTGTTGCCAGCCCTCCAGAGGTTCCCCTTGAGCTGACTGCTTTTCCTGCTTTTTTGTTCCACTTTCTTCTGCCTAACTCTAGAAGGGCCTGCCCTTCTATTTTGGTCTCTTGGAGCATAAGAATGTCTGAGGGGTCTGCTTTCAGTAGGTCCCTGACTGCTTCAATTTTAGAGGGGTTCCCCAGACCTCTGCAGTTCCAAGAGACGAGATTCATTATTTACAAAGAGGGGGGTTGGGGCCTCCCTTGGAAGGCCTTGGTCTGATATTTCGCCCAATAGACATTTCTATTGTGGATTGACTTCCTTGAATCTTGAGTCTTTCTGCCTCTTCTTCCCTCTTCTCTTTACGAGATTTCCTTCCTGCTTTTTTCGAAGGGCGCTCGTAGAATTCATCCTCGGAAGAACTAGAACTAACCACGGGTTTTTTCCTTGCTATTTCTGCGTAGGAAGGATTAGTGGGGGAGCCTTGATTTTCCTCCAACTGAGTTGTTTCCTCTCTCTCTTTATTTGGAGGAGAAGGGGCCGGCTGTTCCTCATTCTCCTGATTTAGGTTGGGTTGTATGTCCTGCTCTCTTAAGGAATTTTAAATAGTTATTAATCTTGTGTTTTGTTGAAGCAAATCTTGATATTAAGTCATTAGCTCACTCAATTCTCTAATTTATAAAAGTGATATATTAAATAATATTAAAATATAATATTATTAAACTAAAAAAATTAAATTATAAATATAAAAAATATATTAGTTAACCATACAAATAATTTTTATATTATATAAATTAAATTAAAAAATAAAAAATAAATAAATTAAATTTTTGAGAAAATGAAATAAAGTAACCTAATTAGGTCCACTACAAACTATTTTGTCCAAAGGCATGAAATCTCAACAATGAAAACACGTCGGTTACACGTAGAGAGATGGGCAGCATAGTGTAGAACACACTTGATATCCATGTCAAATACGTTTTTAAAATGGAGTTGTTTATCAATATAACATAATAGCTCGTAACATAATAGGTTGGATAGTAGTTTTTTTGTCCGAATATAGTTAAAGAAACTTAAAAAAATCAGGTAGTTGAAGTGTTTGAATTATATTGTTGATGATGGAAATGGGTTCATGCCACCCAAAACACTGAATTTTAACGACTATAACTCAAATTTTCAAAAATCTTTGCCATAATTTTTCATAATGTTACCGAAATTTCTGAATTATTCTTGTGGAGTATTTAAACTACGTCTTTTAAAATTCATTTGTTAGATAAATCTAGAATAAGTGCAGTACTATGGTTTAGGATAAGGGAATTATGACCTTAATATTTCTCTGATTTTTTAGTTTAATTTAAAACTGTTATTATAATAATTGCAAATTTAAAATTAATTTTAGGATTTTATTCCAGAATTATTATAATAGTTTAGGAGAGTTTTTATTCTATATATTGTTTCATTTCTAATAAAGAGGGGTTGACTTTTCATGCCAAAACCTTCCAGTTTTGTAAGACTTTTCTTTAGAATTCCTAATCGGATTTCATGCTCCAACTTTTGGGAGAATTTGTGTTTCCTATATGTTTTTCTAGTACTTTCATACTTTATTTCTCCACATGTTCAAGGTTGGATGAGAAGATTATGGGTAAGAATAGATTGAGTTTCAATTTCTCTAAGGTACCGTGCAAAGTTATAATCATTTAAAGAGATTAGTTTATTGGAATGTTTGTCTAAGATAGCTCCTCTAAATATTTTAATTGTTGTCTTATGTCATCCTCTTGAATGTGTTCTGTTTGGCTATATAATCTTTCTACACGCATCCAAATTTGCCTAGTTAATTAATTATTTTGTCTGACTACTTAATTATCAGGAATTCCATTATATTCTTCTATCAAATTCTTTAAAAAAAATCATTTCATTCTCTGAGGATGGAATGCTAACCCTTTGACTAAGGACTCTGTAAGATGTGTATTTATTTATGAACCAATATTGGTAGTCATCAACAACCACACAAATTAAATCATAAACATGGTCATTTTGATTCATAGGCTATTATTCAGTGATAGTGAACAATGTTAAACAAAACCTCATAACAATTGAGGGAGCCCCCTCTCGTACAAGGGTCAGCTTGAACCTAAAGACTAGTTGAGTTGGTTTCTCGACGTAGTTTTTGCAGCCAAGAACTGCCTATGAGCAACATGCACAACAACACTCTCCTCCCACTCAGATAGAATATGATGGGGCGCTACAAGGAAAAGACCCCCTAGCGGAGGTTATAAAATACGTTTTTAGTGTTATAAAATTGGCCAAAATGGTCAAAAAAATATTTGCTACAACATTCGTTTATGGTTACGGAGGTTTTGGCGAAGCTTTTAACGGAAATTCAACACAACTAAAAAAATGAGTGGCCGGAGGTTATTACGGATGTTTTTTTCATTAGTGCGCTACTAAGGTTTCAACGCACCAGTGCGTGTCATCTTGATAGTGGCCTCGGGGCGGTCAAAGGTTCATGCACCAGACCATCAAGGTATACAACCGCATCAGGCACAGTGTTGGTGATACAATGCATGGAGTCGTACTAATTGGTATTGGGATTTGTGCGATGCCCATAGGTCGTCTCAACGCACCGGTACGTAGACTTATAGAAACACACTGGTGTGCTGTATCAGGCAAACACACCGATATTTATATTTGGTATTGGTATTTGTGCGGTGCCCATACGTCATACAAATGCACTAGTGCGTAGTATCACATAAACGCACCAGTACCCAGTATCGCACAAAACACACCGAGATTTTTAATTGGTTTTGGTATTTATGCGGTGCTCATAGGTCGTAGAAACACACCGATGTACTTCATCATAAAAACGCACCAGTGTATAGTAACTGACACGCACCAATGTTCATTTTGTATTTTTTAGAAACATCGACCTATGTCAGTGCAATTATTGTGATTTTTCTAAATTCATTATTCATCAAAAGTCGGCACATCTTATAACAATATTCATATTAATTAAAATTTTATTAATCAATTTGAATGTGATGTTTGAATTAATTTGTTATATCGTATCATAATTATTGTGATTTTTTAAAATTCATTATTCATCAAAAGTTGACACATATATATCTTATAACAATATTCATATGAATTAAATTTTTATTACTTCATTTGAGAACGACAATGGAGAACGCAATAGAATAAACTAAAACATATTTTATTATATAAATATATGAATAAGACAGTCTTTCTCATACAAAATGGGATAGTTATTGGTATCCCTGTGTCTTTCAATTGGGACACTATGTCCATTACATTAAACAAAATGTCTGATTTCACAGACAAATATTTCAAAAAATACAACGCCTTACTTTGATATCCAAACATAGTGATCATCATTCTTCGTTTGAATTGTTGTCACTGCTAGAACTACTTCCTTGACTTGGGGTTATTTTCAAGAATGTTTTGTTCATGGCGTTGATTGTTTTCTTCTTCTTCACTTTCCATCTACAAACATAAAAATAAATTGACATGAGTGTATATACATTGGTGAGAATATTGAAAATTGCAATATTAAATAATATACATCAATGTAAATCGAAAATAAATTAAATGACATAACATAGCAAAAATTGACTCATAAACTATACATATTCTTTCAAAACCATGTACCATGCCATATTTCAAAATTTCATCAGTTGACGCAGTTCCATACTTTGTTTCCTGCAAGTTTTATACCCCATAACAAATCATATATTTAATATAAAATATTTTTTTGTTCTATTAATTATAGACGAAGTTAAGTAAAACAAGATCGGTAGATGCTTACAAATTCCACATTTAATTTATAATATGCCAACATATACTCACAACCCATATTTAACCCAATTTCAATCAATTCGTCTAATGGTTCTTCTTTGTATGTTAGCACCTGTTTGAAGACATTCAATGATGATTTTTGTAAAACAACTTAAAAAAATACAAAAATGAAATCTAGTTAAGTTCCTATAAGGAAGTAACAATTACCCACAAACTTAGATACCAACCCTTTTCTTCCTTGTCGTCTTGTTTTATGTGGTGAATGGGTTTGAATTTATTTTCTTTTTTGTAAGAAAAGACTTGAAAATTAATATTTAATGCTAAATTGTTTGTTTATTGTACCTAATGATAAAAAAAGTCAATGATTACATATTACATTTGAAGCATGTTGTTGTTGAGATGGCTCCTCCTGTGATGAAATTTTGTCCATTTCTTTGACCATCTCCTTGTGCACCTTTTTGGATATTCCTACTGGCATATTTCTTATATCAACTTGTTCATCTTTTGAGATTTTCATAAACTTCCTGAAAATGTAACATGACAATAAACTATTTAATTTTTATATTGATATATGAAAAGTAGATATAAAAAAAGTGATATTTATAAATAATTCTAGACAAACATTTAAAGGAATATTACTTTTTCATTCCTTATTTTTTGTTGTTGTACGTTTTTTCTTTTAAAAGTTTGACATGTCTCATTCACCAATTCCCTGGAAACTCTTCATGTAGTTTAGATAAAATTTGGTCCTTGGAATCTTTGGATTGGTTTTTGTATCGTAAGTGGAAAGAACGTCTATACATTCATTCCACTAGATCCCTCAAAATTTTGTAAAAGTTTTTCCCCCTTTCGTTAACTTCCAACACCACTCTAGATGGGCTAAGGAGCAATTCATTTTCATTTGCATGTTCTATTTTTTTTTCTTTTCTTAGAAAAACATTCCTTTTCTGAGTTGTTGGTCCCTATAGAACATTAAACAGATGTGAATTAATAGACTGTTTGACACATGTTATCTAATAATTTTAAGTATATTATTAATGAAAATTAAAAAAAGAAACTCATATTGGATCGATAGTATTTTTTCATTCACCTGATTCATCCTTTTGCAATTTTTCCATTAAGCTTTTACGCTCTTCTAGTCTTGGATCAGAAATAAAATTATCGAGTTTTGTCATTTTGTGGCTCTGCATGATACACAGTAAACAATACATATTAGTTAAACTTACATGTAGTTCAAAAATAATATTTTTGTAAATAATTTACAAAGAACTTGTCTTTTTTTCTTTTCTTGATGTGTTATCAGTGTTTTTTTTACTTAATCTCTTGTCATTAATTTCTTTATCAATATGAAACCTGTACCATATCATTCATTAATATATTTATAAATAAATTATCAACTTTTCACATAAAAAATAAATCTCAAGAAACTGATGCTCCTTTCATGATGTATGCACCGACGTCGGTGTGTGGGGGTATTATAAACACACCACACAAACAGTATAATAGACCATACGGTGCTCTCCTCGTAACATAGCGCACCAGTGCTCTATTTTAGATATGGCGCACTAATTAATAAAAAAAAAAAAATTCAAATTTTTATTACACAGCACTAGCACGGTGTGCTAGGTTACGCAGGGCATACCGATAAAAAAAATTCATTTTTTCAAAAATTCACGCAAGGGCTGACATGGATTGGGATCTAACTATGCAAGTCATCCTGTGGGTTGGATGTCAATCTAAAATGAAAAGCCCTAATTCTGAAATCACAATAACAGGGAGAAGAAAGGGCAGAAACAAAAAATAAATAAATGAAGGGTTTAGGGTAAAACTGGATTTTTTTTTTGTCTTCTGAAAATGAAAAACAAATTGAAAACTTTCTCTTACTTCGTAAACAAATTGCAGAAAAGGTAAAAAAAAAAATCAAATTTAATCACGAGATCGTTTGAAATTCTATGCTACAGGGTTTGAATCACCAGAGGTTTGGATTCTGATTGTCTAAATACTTCTATTTGAACGTATTTCGCTGCTCCACAGTGCTCTCTTGCTCCAGGTATGTCTCCTACAAATCTCTGGCTAAATTTTTTAGCAAAAATAGTGAAATAATGAAAAGTATTTAGTATTTAAAGAATTGTTTTATGAAATTAGATTTTTGAAAATATTTTGCCGTCCATTTTTCAATTTGCCTCTTTTTTCCACTTAAAGAAAATAGAGTTGCATTTTTTTTTATTTGTAGCTATTCGTCATCGGTGTGCCACTTAATAGCACCACACCGGTGTGTCCATTGGTAACATGACACTGATGTGTAGTAACTAAAACGCACCGATGCGCAGTAACTACAACGCACCAGTGTGGTTATCTGTACATTATCACCGATTTTCGATTAAGGCACCAAAATTATTTTTACGTGTGTACACAAAAATTAAACATGTTGGAAATGTATATTTTGTTGTGAAAACATTTGGGCCATTTCTTTTCAAAACTACACCTCCTCTTCTTTCAGAAAAAGAAACTTGAACCTTTCCATAACCTGCAACAAGAAAAGGTGCCCCAGGTCTGCTTGCTGACCCATGATATGCTTGCCCATTTGTAAGTTCTTCCTCCATCTTGGCATCCAATTTCATCTTTTCTCCTTTTTGCTTTCTATCTTGATCTTAACAAAATTTATACATTCTTTGTTTTACAAGAAACTGACCTTGAATGTTCTGGGAGAAATGACAACGAGTCCTTCATTCTACATTTATTAGCAGAAGAAAACTGATTTTCAACTAGACGATGCAGTTATTACATGTGGAGGCAAAGGTTTCCCATAGAAAATGAGTATAGGGTTGAGCATAGGAAAGACATTGAAAAATGGGCTATTACATTAGTTTTTCCAATGGGAAACTGATTTGTAGGTGGAAATATGGTAGCTGTAGGTATCTATGCTTTTTTTGCCACAAAAATGGTCACTGGATTTCCATTTATAATACAAGCAGAATTTTTACTATTTCATCCAGAGAGAGCATCATTTTCAATAACAAATGGAACCAGGGAATCCTTAAGTGTATCTCGTTTGCATTTTGTTCAAAATTTCATTCTTTGATAAGTGTTAATTCGCCTATACTTTCAAAAATTTGGATTTTTGGGTACCTTCTTTGTGATATTCCTTGTTATCCACAGGGCCACAACTCATAGAAGTTAGAGATGCCATTTAGGTTCAATTGAAAGCCGAAGATGTGATTTTATGCGACGTCAGCTTTGCCTGTAAAATTTTATGTAAGCCAACCAAAGCTCGGACAATACTCCCAACTTTTAAACACATTCTGGAGAGAGTAAGTGAACATGGTGTCTACGAATCGGGAGCTGATGTGACGGCTCCCGATCGTCGGGCTCCGGTGACCCCCCTCTCTCCGGCGACAGTGAAAACGAAAACATAAATGAAATGAAAACGGAGGACGAAGGACGGTAACGGGCCGTTAGCGGACCTCACCAGCTCCGCCCCTCCTCTCGCGAGCGCCCCTCCTCAGCCACCCGGCGCTCCTCCCCCACCCGCCACCCCCACGTCCGCCGGCCACCAACCACAATTTAATGATGCGGGTTTTTTGAATTTGAAATTCAAATAGTTGCGCGCCATATGTCTTGCCTCACAGTATAACAAAACACCGGAAACTCATGGATTGCGGGCCACTGCAACTCTGCTATAAAAACATTCCGTCCATAGCAGCGATTTCGCATCGGTTTTTATCACAAAAGACTGCCTGTTTCAGTTTATCATTAGTATGCTTTTAGCAGAAAGGTTTCTTGAACTTGCTGACTCTTGTGCTCTAAATTATTTTGAAATTGCTTACCAAGTCGTGGTGGATTGTCATCCTGCATGACATGTTTGGTCTTATTTCTTGCAAATGTTGTGGAAAATTTACGTGGTCAAAGGAAATTGGATGCATTACGGTTTATCTTTGCATTTGGACTTGTAGAAAAATTCCCACCTGTGCCTTTGTTGAAGGCATATCTTGAGCATCAGTAAAGAAATATCGTAAGAAATAGCAAAAAAGGAAGAGATCATGTTAAGTCACCGGTATGTTTATTCTTATTGGTGTGGTGGCGTTCCTTGTTTGTGATAAAGTTTAAACTATCAAAATATTAACTTCCATGTCTTGTTGCAGAATTCAGCAGCCTCAAAAGAAATTTACCTGGTCAGGGTGTATATGACAGGGGAAGCCAAGACATATATCGATCTGTGTATGATGTTGGAAAAAACCCATCATCTTTGTCAAGATCTCATTTATATCCATCAGAAAATCTACAATCGTCTTTTTATGGGGCTGGCTCCTATCAAGGATCAACCAATTATGGGAGTTATAATATTGGCAGTGGTGTGCCTCCAGCAACTTCTTACCAGTCTTCATATTTACGTTAGGTTTGCTTTATTTGGTATTTTGGAAGCCATGTTCTGAGCTGATGATGTGGACTGAACTACCTGCTAATTGAACTTTGAAGTAATCATTTTTCTGCTACAGGTCCAGGAACATAACGTTTTCAACAATCCGAATGTAATTTTTTATTTTGGTCATGGGATCGGCCAAATAGTTTTGCTAAACTCTGTCTGCAAGTTGTTTCTTCTAAGCTTTATTTGGATGCAAGGATTTGCCTTTGAATAAGTACCTGCCTGATTTTTCCTAGTGGAATATGGACTATGTAATTTTTAAATATGCTTTTTATCAATTGAAATTTTGTCTGGTTGCTAGCATATCATGTCATCGGTTCTGTGACAAGTTTTGTTTGGCATGTGTCAAAATTTTATAAATTCATTCTTTGTTGGTAACTGCATAATCCATATGGCCCATTGCAATTTTCAATTCTAGGGTCTACTGTTTTATCTCGTATTTATGTAAACTTCAAATTTATAAAAGTAATCTGAACGCAGTTCAAGAGAAATATCGCCAAATTTTGGTTTTTATTGATAGTAGTTATGGAAGTTCCAATTTTGAAATCATTAGAGAAATCTTTTTTTTTTTTTTTAATCTGAGAAATGTATGTGAAAATGTTATTAGTGAAATCTCTTTTATAGTGATTTGATAATGGAGTAGTCTCTGAAAGCTCTTTTAAATGAATAGTTTTTTTTTTTTAATTACTACTGAATTCTCTTTTTAAAGGAGAAAAAATATGATTCCCTAAAACTAGATTTGATTCCTCCATTATGAATTGTTGTTTTTTCTATGGTCTTGATTAAAAAAAGGGAATGGTCTTTTTTTCTTCTTTGGTTATTACAGAATTCTCTTTTTAAAAAATATCAAGTGAATTTGATTTTGTTGTTTTTTTATGGTCTTGATTTAAAAAAAAGAAGAGAATGGTTTCCTTTTCTTCTTTAGTTATTACAGAATTCTCTTTTAAAAAAATATCAAGTGATTTTGATTATTTCATTGTTGATCTTTGTTTTTCCCCTTTTCTTGATTAAAAAGAGAATCTTGATTAAAAAGAGACATGAGATCTAAATTGTGATAATGGTTAATGGGGCTTGAATTTATTTATTTATTAAATAATTTGTATTTTCATTCTAAATAATTACAATTTCAAAGTATACTATTTTTTGAAAATAAAATGTATTAATTACAATTTCAAAATATATTATTGGAAGGGGCAAAGGCACTGGGATGGGTAGGTTTAGTAGGGAGCAGCAAAGAAGAATTGGAAAGGGCAAAGTTACTAGGAGGGGTAGTTTTAGGGAGCAGCTCCCGATTCGTAGACACACAGACTCCTCATGGTCTACTTGTTGATCCTGAGATTCATGGTCTACTTGTTGCACCATTTACTCCACAATGTGATCAGGTTTTTGAATTACATCTGTGCTTGGATTGTTCTGGGATTAATCCATTATTCCATTGTATGTGGTGTTCAGGCCTAGGATTAGGTCCATGACTAACTAATTACATCATTTGTGATCATGAAGAGGATAATACCTAGCATGACGCCAACTCCAGTAGTTTCATGAAGGATTTCACCTATCTCTTCATGTCTCTGTGATTTCCCACTTAGAAATGGATTCTGGTAGATTGATGAGGTTGGGCTTCAAGTTACCAAGGCCTTTCCACTTACCAAATGTGTCTTCCTATTTGATACTACCTCTATACTATGTATAGTCTTCCTTTTGACCATTGAGAAACATTTGTCCCAATAGTCTTCCTTGTTATAGGCATCTAGATTTTCCAGCGCCTACAGGAAAAAAAAATTAGATGCCTATAACAAGGAAGACTATTGGGACAGATGTTTCTCAATGGTCAAAAGGAAGACTATAGATAGTACAGAGGTAGTATCAAATAGGAAGACACATTTGGTAAGTGGATATTTGCTATGCATACAATTTTTTTTTCCTGTAGGCGCTGGAAAATGATTTTCCAGTGCCTACAGGAAAAAAAAATTGTATGCATAGCAAATATCCACTTACCAAATGTGTCTTCCTATTTGATACTACCTCTGTACTATCTATATTATTCTTTTTGACCATTGAGAAACATCATATGTCCCAATAGTCTTCCTTGTTATAGGCATATAATTTTTTTTTTTCCTGTAGGTGCTGGAAAATCATTTTCCAGCACCCACAGGAAAAAAAAATTGATTGCATTAAAGTAAACAAATGTAACTTCCCACTACACCATTTTCCGCATTCATGCAGGTCTTCCTTTTGACTACGATAAATAGATCTCATTCCAATAGTCTTCCCGTCTTCCTTGTTATAGGCATCTAAATTTTTTTTCCTCTAGGCGTTCGAAAAATGATTTTCCAGCGCCTACCGGAAAAAAAATTTAGATGCCTATAACAAGGAAGACTATTGGGACAGATGTTTCTCAATGGTCAAAAGGAAGACTATACATAGTACATAGGTAGTATGAAATAGGAAGATACATTTGGTAAGTGGATATTTTCTATGCATACAATTTTTTTTTTCCTGTAGGCGCTGGAAAATCATTTTCCAGCGCCTACAGGAAATTTTTTTTATATGTTTCTTGCTCAAGAATGTTGGTCCAAGAATTTAAATTTTTTATGTTTCTCATCCCATTTCTTATAAATCCAAAGAATCTGTACACAACCATCATAAATAAAGGGTGCTTAGTTTTTTTCTAGCATTCAAAAATCTATTACTGTTGCTATTTAGATTGCTGAGATCTTTTGCAGTCAGAAATTGCTGCATAATCTCATAGGACCAGGATCAACACTGGAAAACCAATTCAACCTAGTTCACTTATACTGAGCATAGGGATCATAATTGATAGTAGAACCTGTGTGGAATGAACCTTCCATGCACAAAAATTCAGTTTGTTTTATTTGATTGTTGATTGTGCAGAAGCAAAAGCAGGGCCTGTGTGGAGGTGGTCTATCATATTCCTATAGTGTATCATTTCTATCTGCTTATTTTATGTTAATGAGGCCTCCAACAAAATACCTGTTAGAGTTTTTATTGAATTGGAAACTTTCTTATTCGAATAATTTGTAAATCATATCCCTCGCTTCTTAGGCCTTGACATCTTCGGTAACATGTAGCGTGCTATAGTTTTTGTCAGCTTGGACAGCCAGTTAATTATTCTTTGTTTGCTAGGCTGTGGGTTTCGAGTCTGGACTTGGTCTTGGTTATGTCTGGATAGTGGGTTTGGTGGTATTGTTTGGATTGTGATTTTGTAGAGTTATGTCTTGATATTGTTTTTATATGTTTTCACAGTTAAGAATATAATGTTGATGAAAATTACTGGAATCTTGTGTATTTATTTATTTAATAATTTAATTTTTAATTTGATTTTAAATTTAAAGTTAAATTCAAATACATTATGGTCTAAAACTTTTCCCATCATCTGTTACAGCTTTTTGCTTTTGAAGATATGTGAAATGTTCATCTCTCTTCTAACAAAACACATAGAATTCCCGAAGTTCTCATCAACCTCTCATATGTGTTTGATAACATGAATATATGTGTTAAAAAAACGGATATAATTTTAGTAGATCTATTTTTTAGGTCTGTCTGTGGCCTTGTTTTAGTGCTCATTGTAAGAAGGTGCCTCTTGCACATCGTGCTGCCTAGGCAACATATGCACAATAGTAGGGGTGGGGGCTGCAAGGTTCCAGGGTCATCATAGGGCTCATTTATTTGTGCAGGAATCAGTTGCAAGGTTCCAGGGCTATCATAAGGCTCATTTATTTTCGCAGGAATCAATTGAGGCTTACTTCAATGTTGTGGCCTAGAAACTCAGCTAGAAATCAGGAATCTCAAAACCATGATGGGTGTTGAGAGGGCAAGGATGAATTCAATGCTTTCACCAACAGTGCCATGAATCCATCAGGGAGATAAGTGGTGAAATAAATACAGTGGCTTTGGTCTACAAGCAACTCCTCCTCATACCTCTAAATATATGTTGACTTCCCTCAACCAATCAATGTTTTACATTTCCACATTATTTACATGAACTACAATTCATAACAATTTTTATAAGAGGGATATAAAAAAGGGTTGTCACATAGGTGACCTTTCTCTTCCTTAACTTCATTGATCAAGAAGGGAATGACCAACTAATGGCTAAGACTTTTATGGAAGAATTGGTAAAATTCCTATATCAAAAAGGCATGGACGACAAAATCAATCTTGGCCACTTTTCTTCACTCAAGGTACCTAAACATGGATTAACTCCAAAATCCAACCAAGTGATTCACTCAAAAATCTTGCTACATTGTTCTCACCTAGGGCCTCCTTTTAGCCCTCGCCTCTTGGTGGGGGTAATTCTAGACACTCAAAATCCCTCCAAAGAAAAATTGCCTCTTAATTCAAAAAAAAGTGCACACATGGGATAATCTACAAAAACAAATCATTTTTAGGGCCAAGAATTTGTGCTCTATGGCACTAAGATGACAAATTGGTTTTGCAACATTTTTCTATGTTTCCCTTTCATTTCCTCTATGTGCTCTACTGCACCAAGATGTCAAAATGTGTTTGCGTCGTTTTTATACATCGCCCATTCATTTCCTCTGTATGGGAAAAAATTTGTAAACATTAATTTCTCATATCTTTGGGAAGGTGCCTATGTTAAAGATGCCTTCAATAGAGGGTTAATTTCACAGCACAAATCCCCCCTCATCGCAATTGCATTGCGCATTTGGATTGCATAAAATCTTGCAATTTTTTAAAACCAGGATCTGCTAGCTATCAAAGTTGATATCGATAGTTTGGCCATTATGGACTCTTGGAAATCTATGGGCCAATATGTGAGAGGAAGGTCATTAACATTAAGATATAAAAGGACCGCCCCTCATCCTTTTTCGATGCTATAGCACAAGGTACCTCGTCCAAAGGAGGTACTAGGGAGTCCTCTACATTAACATTCAAATACAAAAATACCATCACTCAACCTTTTGCAACAATGCATCAAAAGGTGACCCATCCCAAAGAGGCAATGGGGGAGGGCCAACCACCAACAATTTTTTTAAACATGGCACTTAATCTATGTATCTTGCTCAAGAACAAGGAATCACACTTACACATTTATGGAGACTATTGGTTATAAAATGGATGAAAGATAGGCAAGTTATACAAAACTAGTCTCTCCAACTTTTGTTCCATCATATTCAACACATTGCATCATTGTTCTCTCACATTACTATTGGCCATATGTTAAAGTATAAAAACCAACATGTTAACCATATCATAAAAATTGGAGTAACAGTAGACAACAAGTGGAAAATAAAATATTTGCAAGAAGAATGTTCATTTTAAATCTTTCATGGCTCTTGGCCTCTATTAGCCTATTGAAATTCAACTAACAAATAAATTTTTCTTTTCTATAGCACTTGCAAGTCAAATTTTGTCCAATTTTGAACTTTATTAAAGCAAAACTTAATAATATTATTTAATGTCCCTTGTTAATTAACATGGTAGATTTAATTGTGCTCTTATACTAACTTTGTGAATAGACTCTTATGTACTTTATCTTTTAAAAAATATTTTTTTTCTATAAAATATAATTCAAAAAACAATAATATATATATATATATATAATTTAAATTAAGAATACCAATTAATTTTAAAACTATTCAAAAATCATATTTAAAATAACTACTGAGAAATCATATTTAAAATTTCTCATACCTCTTATGGTTAAAAATATTGTGATCTTTTAAATGTAATTATTTAATTCACTTTTTCTTTAATTAAAATTATTTATGGTAAAATAGCATCATAACATATAATAATTTTTTTAATTATCAGAATTCATAAATTCATTTATAAAATATTTATTAACATCATTTCATTTAATGAACCTAAATCTCTCAAGGTGCAAATATTTCCTCAAGACTGGTTATATCTATGTCTTCTTCCCTCTCTTCACCTTCCATAAATATCTCTATCTCGCTTTGTCTCTCTATATCACCCCCAAAACACACTCTCTCCAATCTGTCTATCTATCCCTCCCTCCTATCTCTCTCTCTCTCTTCTCTCCTTTTTTGTTGTCCTCTCCCCCTCTCTCTCTTTTTCTGTTGTCCTCTCCCCCTCTCTAGATCCATCTTCCTTATCACTACCTTTCTCTCTCCACCCCTCTCTATCTTTCTTCTTACCTCCCTCTCCCGCCGCCCCCCCTCCAACTTCATCTCTCTTTCCCTCCCTCTCTCCACTCTCTCACGTCCTCTCTCTCTTCCTTCCTCTCTCTCCCTTTCTCTCCCACCTCTTTCTCTCTCTCTTTTCACCCTCCAACTTTTTTACTATATCCCTCCCTCTCTCCTCTCACCCCTTCTCTCTCTACCTATGTTACTATATCCCTCCGTCTCCCATTCTCTCCATCTTTGTCTATCTATCTCACCCCTAAACATATACACTCTTTCTCCATCTCTCCCTTATCACTCCCCCTCTCTCTCCACTTCCCCCTCTCTCTCTGTGTCTTTCTTATTTACATGTTTAAATATTATTTATAATATAAAATATTTTATTTTCAAAAAATTAATATATTTTGAAATTGTAATTAATACATTTTATTTCCAAAAAATAATATATTTTGAAATTGTAATTAATACATTTTATTTTCAAAAAATAGTATACTTTGAAATTGTAATTATTTAGAATGAAAATACAAATTATTTAATAAATAAATAAATTCAAGCCCCATTAACCATTATCACAATTTAGATCTCATGTCTCTTTTTAATCAAGATTCTCTTTTTAATCAAGAAAAGGGGAAAAACAAAGATCAACAATGAAAGAATCAAAATCACTTGATATTTTTTTAAAAGAGAATTCTGTAATAACTAAAGAAGAAAAGGAAACCATTCTCTTTTTTTTTTAAATCAAGACCATAAAAAAAACAACAAAATCAAATTCACTTGATATTTTTTTAAAAGAGAATTCTGTAATAACCAAAGAAGAAAAAAAGACCATTCCCTTTTTTTAATCAAGACCATAGAAAAAACAACAATTCATAATGGAGGAATCAAATCTAGTTTTAGGGAATCATATTTTTTCTCCTTTAAAAAGAGAATTCAGTAGTAATTAAAAAAAAAAAACTATTCATTTAAAAGAGCTTTCAGAGACTACTCCATTATCAAATCACTATAAAAGAGATTTCACTAATAACATTTTCACATACATTTCTCAGATTTAAAAAAAATAAAAAAATAAAAAAATAAAAAGATTTCTCTAATGATTTCAAAATTGGAACTTCCATAACTACTGTCAATAAAAACCAAAATTTGGCGATATTTCTCTTGAACTGCATTCAGATTACTTTTATAAATTTGAAGTTTACATAAATACGAGATAAAACAGTAGACCCTAGAATTGAAAATTGCAATGGGCCATATGGATTATGCAGTTACCAACAAAGAATGAATTTATACAATTTTGACACATGCCAAACAAAACTTGTCACAGAACCGATGACATGATATGCTAGCAACGAGACAAAATTTCAATTGATAAAAAGCATATTTAAAAATTACATAGTCCATATTCCACTAGGTCAAATCAGGCAGGTACTTTTTCAAAGGCAAATCCTTGCATCCAAATAAAGCTTAGAAGAAACAACTTGCAAACAGTGTTTAGCAAAACTATTTGGCCGATCCCATGACCAAAATAAAAAATTACATTCGGATTGTTGAAAACGTTATGTTCCTGGACCTGTAGCAGAAAAATGATTACTTCAAAGTTCAATTAGCAGGAAGTTCAGTCCACATCATCAGCTCAGGACATGGCTTCCAAAATACCAAATAAAGCAGACCTAACGTAAATATGAATACTGGTAAGAAGTTGTTGGAGGCACACCACTGCCAATATTATAACTCCCATAATTGGTTGATCCTTGATAGGAGCCAGCCCCATACAAAGACGATTGTAGATTTTCTGATGGATATAAATGAGATCTTGACAAAGATGATGGGTTGTTTCCAACATCATACACAGATCGATATATGTCTTGGCTTCCCCTGTCATATACACCCTGACCAGGTAAATTTCTTTTGAGGCTGCTGAATTCTGCAACAAGACATGGAAGTTAATATTTTGATAGTTTAAACTTTATACTGACAAGGGAGCATGCACCACACCAATAAGAATAAACATACCAGTGACCCAACATGATCTCTTCCTTTTTTTGCTATTTCTTCTGATGCTTTCTTTGATGCTCAAGATATGCCTTCAACAAAGGCACAGGTGAGAATTTTTCTACAAGTCCAAATGCAAAGATAAACCGTAATGCATCCAATTGCCTTTGACCACGTAATTTTTCCACAACATCTGCAAGAAATAAGACCAAAAATGTCATGCAGGACGACAATCCACCACGACTTGGTAAGCAATTTCAAAATAATTTAGAGCACAAGAGTCAGCAAGTTCAAGAAACCTTTCTGCTAAAAGCATACTAATGATAAACTGAAACAGGCAGTCTTTCGTGATAAAAAACCGATGCGAAATCGCTGCTATGGACGGAATGTTTTTATAACAGAGTTGCAGTGGCCCGCAATTGTTGAGATTTTCTGTTTTTGAATAGAATAGGAAAAATCTCAGTAGGTGACAAAAATTAGGAAATTGGTTGCTAGATTAACTCCAGTTTGTTGGGAGGGAGTTAATGCTAGCTAAATTTGAGTTGAGAGTTGTTAGATTCTCCTACTATATAACAGATAGCCATACGGATGTTTTGTGAAGAGTGTGTGAGAATTGTAATCTCCTGTTTGAATTAATAAGATTGCCAATGCCCTGTTGTGTGGACGTAGCCCAGGAGGTTTGGGTGAACCACGTTAATGACTGTGTCTTGCTGTGCATGTTTATTTGCTGTTGTGTGGTTTTTTCGTTGATTTAATGTGCTGCGCTCTAACAAGTGGTATCAGAGCGAGTTGGAGGTGGAGGGCGTACTGGAGGAGCGTATTGATTGAAATCGTTGTGTCTAACAAAGCGCTGGACTGGTGCTGTGTGTTGCTGTCGCATGAAGGAGGCGACAAGCTCGGGTGACCAGGGGCTCAGGAGCGCTGGATTGCAAGTGCAATTAGCGGCTGTCGTTGTTATTTTTTCCTTAGTGGAAACTTCTGCTCCTCCGCAGCACGATTATGGCATTTTGCAGCTTGAGCCATTGTCGTTCCGGCTAAGCTGTGTGTCATACGTATCCAACTCCTGAATGTCGAGATCCATGGAGGCTATGGTGAGCGTTCTTTGCTGTTACAGCTCGATAGCCGCGTGACGAGGCGTGCTTGAATACCGAACAGTTTTGCAGCAAGAGTGCAGGTCAGTTTTTTGAACGCCCTCTGACAGCGTATGCCATTTTTTTTTTATTTAACCATGTGCGTTGAGCAGCGTTGAAATTTTGACAACGTGGGCTGGTTTATGTTTTTTGCACAAGTCCGTATGCCTTTAAATCACTGGTTTATGCAGTTTTTTATACCACTGGTTCTATGCCTTTGAACAACAGAAAAAAAAATAAAATCAAATCGATTTATATAAATCTGACAGAGTCGTATTCCAATTTCTTGAAGGTTCATTAAAATCGTATTTAATAATACCATTTGTACATGGTATTATGAAATGGTCACAAAGGTCGATTGGAGTTTTGCAAAAGTTACATATAAAAAAGTTTTTTTTTATATAATCGATTTGGAAAGGTCACTTATATAATTTGATTTGGAATGTGTAATATAGATTATATTGGGGTGGCACTTTATTGTTTGAAGTAGAAAGCCTTTTTTATAAGGTGGAGGGTGGTATTTAAATAATCAATTTAAATTGGGGATTATTTAAATTGTAATATACCATTTGCATATGGTATGGTTTGTTTATTGGTAATGATGGGTAATCTGCACAAAGTATTAAGGGTGGAAGACATTCTATAAGGAAGAAGGGAATTTTTTAATTAAAAAAAAAAAAGGGGGCAGTGTTTTGAGATTAACTTCATTTAAAGTTGGATTTTGGAGATTACTGTGTTTTCTGCTGAAACAAGATGGCGAAAACTCAAAATGCCCGGTTTGAAATTGAGAAATTCAATGGCAAGAACAACTTCGAGATCTGGAAGGTAAAGATGCATGATATGCTGGTTCAACAAGGCGTGGAAAAAGCGCTGTTGGGGAGGAGCAAAAGGCCTTCTTCCATGACGGAGGATGAATGGGTTGATTTGGATGATAGAGGTCTGAGCGCAATTCGGTTGTGCCTGGCAGATGACGTTCTATTCAACATTGTGTCAGAGAAGACCGCCGCAGGCTTGTGGATAAAGCTCGAGAAGCTCTACATGACGAAGTCCTTGACAAATCGGATTCTCCTGAAGCGGCAGCTGTACAGTTTGCGGATGAAGGAAGGTACCTCAGTTACTGACCATCTGAATGTTTTCAATACTCTATTGTGTACATTGCCTGAATCGTGGGATCACTTTGTTACTTCCATAAGCTTCAGTAATGCAACTGTCCTTGAGTTTGACGATGTGGTTGGAGCCATGTTGTCTGAGGAGACGAGGAAGAAGTCGAATGCTGACACCTCTACATCAGAGGTAATGATGGCTAGAGGTCGTTCTAGAGAAAGACGCTCAGGTAAGCGCAGCGATTCGCGTTCAAAGTCGAAAGGGAAGAAGAGAAAAGTGAAGTGCTGGTTTTGTGGCAAATCGGGGCACTTGAAGAAAGACTGCTGGAAGAGACAGCAAACAGAGAAGAAAGGAGACTCTTCGACAGAGAAGAAGGAGGCAAATGCGACAGATACAGGTTCGGCATCTGGTTCAGGTATGAGCGACGAAGGGTTGTCTGTTAATATGTCAAATCATGATCAACATTGGTTGTTAGATTCCGGTGCATCAAACCACATGTGTATTCATAGAGAATGGTTTAAGACGTATAGATCAGCTAATGATGGAGTCGTGTACATGGGTAATGATGTCACATCTAATATTGTTGGGATAGGAAGCATACAACTGCAAATGTTTGATGGCACAACTAGAATATCAACAGATGTGAGACATGTTCCAGACTTAAGGAAAAATCTAATTTCTTTAGGAGCATTGGATACGAATGGATATAAAACTGTAATTCAAGGTGGAGTTATGAAAATCTATATAGGTATTTTACTAGTAATGAAAGCTAAGAAAGTAGGAAATCTGTTTCAGTTAGAAGGAAGAACAGGGTCAGTTCATGTGTCTACGGTGTCTGAACATGACAGTAGTTCCATTCGCCTATGGCATCAAAGGCTGGGCCATATGAGCGAAAGAGGGTTAAAGATTTTGGCTGATCGCAAGTTACTTCCTAATCTAAAGTCTGGAAAGTTAGATTTCTGTAAGCATTGTCTGTTTGGCAAACAAAGTAAACAAAAATTTAAAACAGGCAAACATACTAGTAAAGGCATACTTGATTATATTCATTTAGATGTTTGGGGTCCAGCCCCTACTGCTTCATATGGTGGTTCGTCGTATTTTGTATCATTCATTGATGACTTTTCTAGGAAGGTGTGGGTCTACATGTTGAAAAGGAAGTCTGATGTTTTTTCAGTTTTCAAACAGTTTAGAGCATTGGTAGAAAACAACACTGGTAGAACAATAAAGTGTTTAAGAACCGACAATGGTGGTGAGTTTACTTCCAAGGAGTTTGACAGCTATTGCAAGGATGCAGGGATCGAGAGACATAAGACCACGGTTTATACTCCTCAGCAAAATGGAGTTGTTGAACGCATGAACAAGACTCTTCTAGAGAGAGCAAGGAGTATGCTGAGTAACGCCGGGTTGCAAAAGGAGTTGTGGACAGAAGCAGTGGCAACAGCTTGTTATGTGATAAACCGATCTCCATCGACGGCGATAGACTGCAAAATTCCACAAGAGGTATGGAAAGGACACCCTTGTGATTATTCTAAACTCAGAGTGTTTGGTTGTGATGCATATGCTCTAGTGCCTAAACATCAACGAACTAAGTTAGATCCAAAGTCTAAAAGGTATATCTTTGTTGGGTATGGTGTTGGAACAAAGGGATATAGATTGTGGGATCCTACTACCCGCAAAATCATCATCAACATAGATGTAAAGTTTAATGAATCCTCTCTTGTACAGTTAGATGTAGATAGTAGATTGAAACAAGATGATGTATTTGATTTTCAGCACATTCAGTTTGACAGCACTTCTAATGATAGTCATGATGACCATAGTTCAGATACTAGTCATGAACAGGTTTCAGAACATGAACAGGGTTCCGGTTTAGATCATGAATAGGTCTCAGATATCGATCGGCAAGAAGTTCCTACAGATGGTAGTCAACCAGAAACAGCTTTAAGGAGGTCTACAAGGATAAAACGTGTTCCGAAAAGGTATGATGATTATGTTACTTCAGTTGCTTTGACCGCTAACGATGATGAACCTCTGTGCTATCAGGAAGCAATAGAAGGTTCGAAAAGTGACAAGTGGAAAGCAGCCATGAAGGAAGAAATGATGGCCTTGAGTAAGAATGGCACATGGGATCTGGTTGAGCTTCCGAAAGACAGGAAAACTGTGGGGTGTAAATGGGTTTTCAAGCTGAAACGGGTGTGAATGATACGGAGGACAGGTACAAAGCGCGACTGGTTGCAAAAGGGTTTTCTCAGAAAGCAGGCATTGACTTTCATGAGATTTTTTCACCAGTTGTTAAAATAGTTTCAATTCGAATTGTGTTAGCTTTAGTTGCTTTGTTTGATTTAGAGTTACAGCAACTAGATGTTAAGACTGCTTTTCTACATGGAGATCTAGATGAGGAAATTTATATGGAACAACCGGAAGGGTTTGTTCAGCATCACAATAAGAAATTTGTCTGTAGGCTCAAGAAGTCATTATATGGCCTGAAGCAGTCGCCTCGGCAGTGGTATAAGAAGTTTGATTCTTTCATGTTGAGTCAGAAATATGTTAGAAGTGAATATGATCATTGTGTGTATTTCAAGCAATTGAAAAATAGCATGTTCATTATCTTAGTGTTGTATGTTGACGATATGCTTTTAGCAAGCAAAAGCATTGATGAGATCAACAGGTTGAAGACTCAGATGGCAAGGACATTCGATGTGAAAGATCTAGGAGCAGCAAGACAGATTTTGGGCATGGAGATTTTCAGAGACAGGAGCAATGGTAAGTTGTGGCTATCACAACAGAAGTATGTTGAGAAGATACTTTTGAGGTTTGGTATGAATAATGTGAAGCCTGTTTCAGTCCCTTACGCTTCCCATTTCAAGCTTTCTTCGGGTTTATGTCCTAATACAGATGAAGAAAAGGATTATATGTCTCGAATTCCATATGCTAATGTAGTAGGATGTTTGATGTATGTGATGGTTTGTACTCGACCAGATATTTCACATGCAGTTGTGGTTGTCAGCAGGTACATGGCAAATCCGGGTAAAGAACACTGGTCAGCAGTGAAATGGGTGCTTCGGTACTTGAGAGGCACAAGTGATTACTGTATCACTTATAACAGGAGCAGTGAATATGTTTGTGGATATGTTGATTCTGATTTTGCAGGTGATTTGGATAAGAGAAGGTCAACTTCAGGGTACGTCTTTACTCTTGCAAGTGGAGCTATTAGCTGGATGTCGAAGCTACAAAACATTGTTGCTTTATCCACTACTGAAGCAGAATACGTTGCTGCTTCGCATGCTTGCAAAGAGGCGGTTTGGTTGAAAGGTTTGCTTGGTGAATTTGGTAGGTTGCAGGACAACATCAAGTTACTTTGTGATAGTCAAAGTGCAATACATTTGGCTAAGAATCCGGCCTATCATAGTAAATCAAAGCATATTCCAATTAAGTACCATTTTGTAAGACAAGTTATCACTGAAAGGGGAGTCTCTCTTGAAAAGGTGCATACAAAGGAAAACTGTGCAGACATGTTCACGAAACCAGTTTTGTTGGAGAAGCTGCGTTGGTGTTTGGCTTCTCTTGGCTTGCAGAAAAGATAAATAATAAAGAACAGGGCATCAGGCTAATTGTTGTCAAGGTGGAGATTGTTGAGATTTTCTGTTTTTGAATAGAATAGGAAAAATCTCAGTAGGTGACAAAAATTAGGAAATTGGTTGCTAGATTAACTCCAGTTTGTTGGGAGGGAGTTAATGCTAGCTAAATTTGAGTTGAGAGCTGTTAGATTCTCCTGCTATATAACAGATAGCCATACGGATGTTTTGTGAAGAGTGTGTGAGAATTGTAATCTCCTGTTTGAATTAATAAGATTGCCAATGCCCTGTTGTGTGGACGTAGCCCAGGAGGTTTGGGTGAACCACGTTAATGACTGTGTCTTCCTGTGCATGTTTATTTGTTGTTGTGTGGTTTTTTCGTTGATTTAATGTGCGGCGCTCTAACAGCAATCCATGAGTTTCCAGTGTTTTGTTATACTGTGAGGCAAAACATATGACGCGCAACTATTTGAATTTCAAATTCAAAAAACCCGCATCATTAAATTATGGTTGGTGGCCGGCAGACGTGGGGGTGGCGGGTGGGGGAGGAGCGCCGGGTGGTAGAGGAGGGGTGCTCGCGGGAGGAGGGGCGGAGCTGGTGAGGTCCGCGAACGGCCGGTTATCGTCCACCGTCCTCCGTTTTCGTTTCGTTAATGTTTTCGTTTTCACTGTCGCCAGAGAAAGGGAGGTCACCGGAGCCCGACGATCGGGAGCTATCAGCTCCCGATTCGTAGACACACAGACTCCTCCCTTATTTTTTGCCTCATGTAAAACGTAGTTGTAATAATCACATCAAATACAACACATGATTGATTGGTGGAATACGCACAGAGTTTGTGAGTGGAATCAATGTGGCATATGATAATTCTTGATGGGCAAGGGACAAGTCATTTTCATTAATGCAAAACAGATTTTACATGTTGCTGATGTCATACATGTGTAACTACCATTTTTTTATGAGGTAAATTGTCAATGTTAAGGCGCCACGAGTAGTCGACAACGGAGTCAGACCCCACGTCGCATTGTTTTGAAATTCTTGGCTTAGGATCCTTTTTAAAATGCGCTCAAATTCAAAAGTATTAGGTTTCGATGGTCCGTTGAGATTTTTTATTAGAATGAGTAGATACATGTAAATGTCATTCAGCAAGAATGAAAGCCATTGTAAACCTCAAGCTTCTATTTAAATAAAATTGAAAGCTACCCCGAATGATTGAACAAAATATCAATGATTTAAATGTAACGTAAGATGAAACTTTTTAAATATAATAAATTAAAATAATAAAAATTTAAGGAATTTTAAATAGTTATTAATCTTGTGTTTTGTTGAAGGAAATCTTGATATTAAGTCATTAGCTCACTCAATTCTCTAATTTATAAAAGTGATATATTAAATAATATTAAAATATAATCTTATTAAACTAAAAAAATTAAATTATAAATATAAAAAATATATTAATTAACCATACAAATAAATTTTATATTATATAAATTAAATTAAAAATTAAAAAATAAATAAATTAAATTTTTGAGAAAATGAAATAAAGTAACCTAATTAGGTCCACTACAAACTATTTTGTCCAAAGGCATGAAATCTCAACAATGAAAACACGTCGGTTACACGTAGAGAGATGGGCAGCATAGTGTAGAACACACTTGATATCCATGTCAAATACGTTTTTAAAATGGAGTTGTTTATCAATATAACATAATAGCTCGTAACATAATAGGTTGGATAGTAGTTTTTTTGTTCGAATATAGTTAAAGAAACTTAAAAAAATCAGGTAGTTGAAGTGTTTGAATTATATTGTTGATGATGGAAATGGGTTCATGCCACCCAAAATACTGAATTTTAACGACTATAACTCAAATTTTCAAAAATCTTTGCCATAATTTTTCATAATGTTACCAAAATTTCTGAATTATTCTTGTGGAGTATTTAAACTACGGCTTTTAAAATTCATTTGTTAGATAAATCTAGAATAAGTGCAGTACTATGGTTTAGGATAAGGGAATTATGACCTTAATATTGCTCTGATTTTTTAGTTTAATTTAAAACTGTTATTATAATAATTGCAAATTTAAAATTAATTTTAGGATTTTATTCCAGAATTATTATAACAGTTTAGGAGAGTTTTTATTCTATATATTGTTTCATTTCTAATAAAGAGGGGTTGACTTTTCATGCCAAAACCTTCCAGTTTTGTAAGACTTTTCTTTAGAATTCCTAATCGGATTTCATGCTCCAACTTTTGGGAGAATTTGTGTTTCCTATATGTTTTTCTAGTACTTTCATACTTTATTTCTCCACGTGTTCAAGGTTGGATGAGAAGATTCTGGGTAAGAATAGATTGAGTTTCAATTTCTCTAAGGTACTGTGCAAAGTTATAATCATTTAAAGAGATTAGTTTATTGGAATGTTTTTCTAAGATAGCTCCTCTAAATATTTTAATTGTTGTCTTATGTCATCCTCTTGAATGTGTTCTGTTTGGCTATATAATCTTTCTACACGCATCCAAATTTGCCTAGTTAATTAATTATTTTGTCTGACTACTTAATTATCAGGAATTCCATTATATTCTTCTATCAAATTCTTTAAAAAAAATCATTTCATTCTCTGAGGATGGAATGATAACCCTTTGACTAAGGACTCTGTAAGATGTGTATTTATTCATGAACCAATATTGGTAGTCATCAACAACCACACAAATTAAATCATAAACATGGTCATTTTGATTCATAGGCTGTTATTCAGTGATAGTGAACAATGTTAAACAAAACCTCCTAACAATTGAGGGAGCCCCCTCTCGTACAAGGGTCAGCTTGAACCTAGAGACTAGTTGAGTTGGTTTCTCGACGTATTTTTTGCAGCCAAGAACTGCCTATGAGAAACATGTACAACAACACTCTCCTCCCACTCAGATATAATATGATGGGGCACTACAAGGAAAAGACCCTCTAGCGGAGGTTATAAAAGACGTTTTTAGTGTTATAAAATTGGCCAAAATGGTCAAAAAAAGATTTGCTACAACATTCGTTTATGGTTACGGAGGTTTTGGCGAAGCTTTTAACGGAAATTCAACACAACTAAAAAAATGAGTGGCCGGAGGTTATTACGGATGTTTTTATCATTAGTGTGCTACTAAGGTTTCAACGCACCAGTGCGTGTCATCTTGACAGTGGCCTCGGGGCAGTCGAAGGTTCCTGCACCAAACCATCAAGGTATACAACCGCATCGGGCGCAGTGTTGGTGATACAATGCATGGAGTCGTACCAATTGGTATTGGGATTTGTGCGATGCCCATAGGTCGTCTGAACGCACCGGTACGTAGAATTATAGAAACACACTGGTGCGCTGTATCAGGCAAACACACCGATATTTATATTTGGTATTGGTATTTGTGCGATGCCCATACGTCATACAAATGCACTAGTGCGTAGTATCACATAAACGCACCAGTACCCAGTATCGCACAAAACGCACCGAGATTTTTAATTGGTTTTGGTATTTTTGCGGTGCCCATAGGTCGTAGAAACACACCGGTGTACTTCATCATAAAAACGCACCAGTGTACAGTAACTGACACGCACCAATGTTCATTTTGTATTTTGTAGAAACATCGACCTATGTCAGTGCAATTATTGTGATTTTTCTAAATTCATTATTCATCAAAAGTCGGCACATCTTATAACAATATTCATATTAATTAAAATTTTATTAATCAATTTGAATGTGATGTTTGAATTAATTTGGTATATCGTATCATAATTATTGTGATTTTTTAAAATTCATTATTCATCAAAAGTTGACACTTATATATCTTATAACAATATTCATATGAATTAAATTTTTATTACTTCATTTGAGAACGACAATGGAGAACGCAATAGAATAAACTAAAACATATTCTATTATATAAATATATGAATAAGACAATCTTTCTCATACAAAATGGGATAGTTATTGGTATCCCTGTGTCTTTCAATTGGGACACTATGTCCATTACATTAAACAAAATGTCTGATTTCACAGACAAATATTTCAAAAAATACGATGCCTTACTTTGATATCCAAACATAGTGATCATCATTCTTCGTTTGAATTGTTGTCACTACTAGAACTACTTCCCTGACTTGGGGTTATTTTCAAGAATGTTTTGTTCATGGCGTTGATTGTTTTCTTCTTCTTCACTTTCCATCTACAAACATAAAAATAAATTGACATGAGTGTATATACATTGGTGAGAATATTGAAAATTGCAATATTAAATAATATACATCAATGTAAATCGAAAATAAATTAAATGACATAACATAGCAAAAATTGACTCATAAACTATACATATTCTTTCAAAACCATGTGCCATGCCATATTTCAAAATTTCATCAGTTGACACAGTTCCATACTTTGTTTCCTGCAAGTTTTATACCCCATAACAAATCATATATTTAATATAAAATATTTTTTTGTTCTATTAATTATAGACGAAGCTAAGTAAAACAAGATCGGTAGATGCTTACAAATTCCACAATTAATTTATAATATGCCAACATATACTCACAACCCATATTTAACCCAATTTCAATCAATTCGTCTAATGGTTCTTCTTTGTATGTTAACACCTGTTTGAAGACATTCAATGATGATTTTTGTAAAACAACTTAAAAAAATACAAAAATGAAATCTAGTTAAGTTCCTATAAGGAAGTAACAATTACCCACAAACTTAGATATCAACCCTTTTCTTCCTTGTCGTCCTGTTTTATGTGGTGAATGGGTTTGAATTTATTTTCTTTTTTGTAAGAAAAGACTTGAAAATTAATATTTAATGCTAAATTGTTTGTTTATTGTACCTAATGATAAAAAAAGTCAATGATTACATATTACATTTGAAGCACGTTGTTGTTGAGATGACTCCTCCTGTGATGAAATTTTGTCCATTTCTTTGACCATCTCCTTGTGCACCTTTTTGGATATTCCTACTGGCATATTTCTTATATCAACTTGTTCATCTTTTGAGATTTTCATAAACTTCCTAAAAATGTAACATGACAATAAACTATTTAATTTTTATATTGATATATGAAAATTAGATATAAAAAAAGTGATATTTATAAATAATTCTAGACAAACATTTAAAGGAATATTACTTTTGCATTCCTTATTTTTTTTTGTTGTACGTTTTTTCTATTAAAAGTTTGACATGTCTCATTCACCAATTCCCTGGAAACTCTTCATGTAGCTTAGATAAAATTTGGTCCTTGGAATCTTTGGATTGGTTTTTGTATCGTAAGTGGAAAGAACGTCTATACATTCATTCCACTAGATCCCTCAAAATTTTGTAAAAGTTTTTCCCCCTTTCGTTAACCTCCAGCACCACTCTAGATGAGCTAAGGAGCAATTCATTTTCATTTGCATGTTCTATTTTTTTTTCTTTTCTTAGAAAAACATTCCTTTTCTGAGTTGTTGGTCCCTATAGAACATTAAACAGATGTGAATTAATAGACTGTTTGACACATTTTATCTAATAATTTTAAGTATATTATTAATGAAAAATAAAAAAAGAAACTCATATTGGATCGATAGTATTTTTTCGTTCACCTGATTCATCCTTTTGCAATTTTCCCATTAAGATTTTACGCTCTTCTAGTCTTGGATCAGAAATAAAATTATCGAGCTTTGTCATTTTGTGGCTCTGCATGATACACAGTAAACAATACATATTAGTTAAACTTACATGTAGTTCAAAAATAATATTTTTTGTAAATAATTTACAAAGAACTTGTCTTTTTTTCTTTTCTTGATGTGTTATAAGTGTTTTTTTTACTTAATCTCTTGTCATTAATTTCTTTATCAATATGAAACCTGTACCATATCATTCATTAATATATTTATAAATAAATTATCAACTTTTCACATAAAAAATAAATCTCAAGAAACTGATGCTCCTTTCATGATGTATGCACCGACGTCGGTGCGTGGGGGTATTATAAACACACCACACAAACAGTATAATAGACCATACGGTGCTCTCCTCGTAACATAGCACACCAGTGCTCTATTTTAGATATGGCGCACTAATTAATAAAAAAAAAAATTAAAATTTTTATTACACAGCACTAGCACGGTGTGCTAGGTTACACAGGGCATACCGATTAAAAAAAATTCATTTTTTCAAAAATTCACACAAGGGCTGACATGGATTGGGATCTAACTATGCAAGTCATCATGTGGGTTGGATGTCAATCTAAAATGAAAAGCCCTAATTCTGAAATCACAATAACAGGGAGAAGAAAGGGCAGAAACAAAAAAAAAATGAAGGGTTTAAGGTAAAACTGGATATTTTTTTTTTCTTCTGAAAATGAAAAAAAAATTGAAAACTTTCTCTTACTTCGTAAAAAAATTGCAGAAAAAGTAAAAAAAAATCAAATTTAATCACGAGATCGTTTGAAATTCTATGCTACAGGGTTTGAATCACCAGAGGTTTGGATTCTTATTGTCTGAATACTTCTATTTGAATGTATTTCACTGCTCCACAATGCTCTCTTGCTCCAGGTATGTCTCCTACAAATCTCTGGCTAAAATTTTTAGCAAAAATAGTGAAATAATGAAAAGTCTTTAGTATTTAAAGAATTGTTTTATGAAATTAGATTTTTGAAAATATTTTGCCGTCCATTTTTCAATTTGCCTCTTTTTTCCACTTAAAGAAAATAGAGTTGCTTTTTTTTTATTTGTAGCTATTCGTCATCGGTGCGCCACTTAATAGCACCACACCGGTGTGTCCATTGGTAACATGACACTGATGTGTAGTAACTAAAACGCACCGATGCGCAGTAACTACAACGCACCAGTGTGGTTATCTGTACATTATCACCGATTTTCGATTAAGGCACCAAAATTATTTTTACGTGTGTACACCAAAATTAAACATGTTGGAAATGTATATTTTGTTGTGAAAATATTTGGGCCATTTCTTTTCAAAACTACACCTCCTCTTCTTTCAGAAAAAGAAACTTGAACCTTTCCATAACCTGCAACAAGAAAAGGTGCCCCAGGATCTGCTTGCTGACCCATGATATGCTTGCCCATTTGTAAGTTCTTCCTCCATCTTGGCATCCAATTTCATCTTTTCTCCTTTGTGCTTTCTATCTTGATCTTAACAAAATTTATACATTCTTTGTTTTACAAGAAACTGACCTTGAATGTTCTGGGAGAAATGACAACGAGTCTTTGATTCTACATTTATTAGCAAAAGAAAACTGATTTTCAACTAGACGATGCAGTTATTACATGTGGAGGAAAAGGTTTCCCATAGAAAATGAGTATAGGGTTGAGCATAGGAAAGACATTGAAAAATGGGCTATTACATTAGTTTTTCCAATGAGAAACTGATTTGTAGGTGGAAATATGGTAGCTGTAGGTATCTACGCTTTTTTTGCCACAAAAATGGTCACTGGATTTCCATTTATAATACAAGCAGAATTTTTACTGTTTCATCCAGAGAGAGCATCATTTTCAATAACAAATGGAACCAGGGAATCCTTAAGTGTATCTCGTTTGCATTTTGTTCAACATTTCATTCTTTGATAAGTGTTAATTCGCCTATACTTTCAAAAATTTGGATTTTTGGGTACCTTCTTTGTGATATTCCTTGTTATCCACATGGCCACAACTCATAGAAGTTAGAGATGCCATTTAGGTTCAATTGAAAGCCGAAGATGTGATTTTATGCGACGTCAGCTTTGTCGGTAAAAGTTTATGTAAGCCAACCAAAGCTCAGACAATACTCGCAACTTTTAAACACATTCTGGAGAGAAGCAAGTGAACATGGTCATCAAAGCAAACAAGCCCATATGTTTTATCGTAATGTACACATTGTGCCCTATTTTAGATATGGCGCACTGATTAATAGCCTCGATTGACCTTTCGTTACAATCCCTATAGAAATGAGAATCTTTCCCTTAATGGGATCTACCAGCCCGATCAACAACGTCAATTTATCTTTCTCTGTTGTCCTTAAGGGAATGAGAATCCTTCCCTTCATGGTGCCTCTTGGCTTTATCGACTGCCTCGATTGATCTTTCTCTACTGTCCAATATTTCCCTGCCATCCTTGCAAGAATGAGAATCATTACCTTCATGTGATCTCCTAGCCCATTCAAGAGACTCAATTGATCTCTCTTTGACATCCCTTAGCGAATAGGACTCCTTGCTTTCGAAGGACCATTTCACTTTGCTAGTCGCCAGAGCGTCGACAGGTATTTCTCTGCCATCGACTCTCCTCTCCCTTTCTCCATCATGGAAACTCTTAACCCTATCGTCAGCCTCAGATGAATTCTCTTTTCCATGATCAAGAAAATACTTACCCTCGTGACCAAGCATCTTAACCCTATCGTCGGTCTCAACCAATATTTCTCGACCACCCTTCTAAGATATTCCATAAATATTTTCTCCTTTTGTACTCTGTTGAGCTCTGTAGCCGTCTGCATCTCTGGAAGCATATTTGTCTATATTTCTATTTGAATCTCTCATTTTCTCTGCTATAAACTTCTCAGTCGAAACTCGAACTCTCATCTTTTCAAACCCTCATCTCCTCAGAAACATTTTTGCCTGTGATTCGAACCCTCTGCTGCTCCAATACTGTACTTTACAGAATAAATTTTCCTTCTTAGAAAAGATATTTCAATTACATACCTAGTTCGCGTGAGGTTTTATTTAACCTTGTTCCGGTGCGCGGGGTTTTATAGGCACACTAGTGTTGTTTCGTAAGACCCCAGCTTATGTTTTGGCGCGGTGTTTTATGACACACCGGTGCGGAAGAGTTGTGAAGCACCAGTGCACTACAATACTAAGATGCACCGGTGCGGGTTATGATGATAAGCGCACCGGATGAAAAACAAGGAACCTCCGCTAGAAATGGCGTACTATATAAAGTTTTTTTTTTTTGGTATGTAAGATCATAATAAAATAATGATAATTCTAAAGTACATGAATTTATTTTTATTATTAATTTATTATGTTACAAAAATTCATATTAATCTACATTTATTATTTTACAAATATTTACAAATTTAAAAATTTTAATAAAATCTTTTCACATTAATACAATTAAAATTACAATTACAATTACAATTTTACAATTTCACATACAATTATGATTAGAATTAGAATTAGAATTTTAGTATTTTATATACAATTACAATTACAACCATTTGACGCAAAAGCTGCCAGCTTGTAATACCGTGATCCTCCAAACAACCATGCATATAAAACATGCACCTCAAACTTTTTCCTCAATTCAAAATCAAAACATGGAAAATTCACACTTAAATTTGCCGAAGCTTATTTCATATGTTTCAAAAATTAAATCAAGCAAACTCCTTTTCTCGAGGATTCAGATAGCATTAAAATTCCTTATAAAAAAATCTCATACAGACTCCAACCATCGATTCTTTGTAGGTTCCAAACCCAGCTCACTTATATAATTCAAACCTCAATGTTTTTACCTTCAAATAAACCAACCAGCGCAGCTTGTGCATTCTCCAAGCCATCAGCAATATCTTCAACATATACTATTTTTCCTTCTTTGATATTGTGATATCATACCACAAGTAGCAATGCGGCCATGGTTGTTCATATTTTCCAGAACTGTGTCAAGCATCGCACCCTCCACATTCTCAAAATAGATATCAATCCCGTTGGGCAAATACCTCGTAAGGGCAGCTTTCAAATCTGTTTCCTCCTTGTAATTAATTGTATCATCAAAGTCTAGTTTATTTTTCAGCAATTCCACCTTTTGTCTGCTTTCCACACTCCCAAACCAAAAACACCAATGCCTGGCATTTTCACATTTATTGTGGAAACTATACAACTTATATTCACACCAACCATATGCAAATAATCGATGCTATAATAGTCATGTTGATGCTGGAAACATGACTGCGCGCTTCCAGTTAATTAACAACACATTTCTTACCTTTTCCATTGGTTCTGCGTCTGTCAAATTGCAGGTCGACTTACCCACTGTTCCAGCTCCATATGCATCTGCGCTCTTCAATCCTCATTTATCATCGCTGTAGATCAATCTTGCTCATGTCATTTTCAAGTCGACTTCTTGTTGATTCATCTGCACTACAACTTAGCGCCACAATTTCACTATATCCGCATACAAAAACTCTCTGCCTCTATCAATTCATCAATTCAAATTAACATAAAAACTTCTATAGCATGAATTCAGAACCGGAATCAAATCAGTTCAGTTAATAAAGTCACAACACCAGCAACATGGGGCACGCCATAGATGTGCCAGAAAGTATATAGAAAGGTACAGATGGTATTGAGACTTCGGCTTCGGTATATGCTGCGAGGATGTTTTCAACTTCTCGTCCTTTTGAAGAAAGGCTTGCCATCAATGGAGCTGGTCGTATATTTAACATAGTTGACTGATCATCTATGGAAGCTACCGGGGACTGTGTTGAATCGATGTAGCCAAAAACTATCGCTCCATCAGTTGCGCTCAATTGTGCAGAAGGCAGACCATAAACAGTTGCAACAATTGTTGGGTCGCCTTTGAGATCATTGCAGAGAATTATGCCTACCAAACGAACTGTTTTACCTTTCTCAATCAGTGGATTGTCACCACGAAGGCAAACAACGATTTTCCCATTTACTTTAACCGGATCTAGTGCTCCCGATCGACAGAGTTGTCCAGCAGACTTATCCACACCTGGGCAGTCACATCAACGGATACTGTTGTCCCTGAGGGTATACAGATTGGTCGAGACTTTTGTCCGAAATATAGTTGATTGTTTCTGAGATCAACAATTGCAGATCGACAATAAAAACTGATTCAACTAACATACATTAAGAACTCTGCGTTAATATTAGAACTCTGTCTCGGTTTACTTGCATTGATTTTCAATGTAATTACTTGCGGCTTTATAACTACCGTTCGCCCTCACTACCAATCAAAACAGAAAAGCAATCGATTTATACACACAGTTTTCCTCTGGCAATTTATAACATCAATTCTTCAGTTCATGTGTAGAGTCTAAACACACATTAATTCACACGGATTTACTGCAATTTCAATGTTATATGATATCGATTTCTGCAACCATGTGCAGAGCCATATCCTAAAATTTATTAAACGCAAACATGTTCACACAGAATCAAATTCAACATACTCATATGTATATAAAAACAAACATTCACAAAGAGCTTTCTATTCATGGCCAGATATGCAAATTTATGGCCCTTTTACAAACTGCCCAAAGGCATCTACACACTCACAATCTCTCATGGTTTCTCTCACAAATCCCCTTCCTATTTATACAATTTTTAAAAATCATTTAATTAAATGCTCAATCCCTTAAAATCCTTAACAAACCCCTAAAATTCTCAACATCCCTAAAGGATAGGTTTTTATCCCTAAAATCCTTCAATTTATTAAATTTCCTCATATCCTTTTATTAATAAAAAGATATTTACATAAATCCTCACCTTCTCCTATTTAATTCAAATTAATTAATAAAATATTAGAAATCATCACACCCCATATTTACAAATTAATATTATCACACCCCATATTTACAAATGGAGAAAAAGGTCTTGATGCTCCTGCATCACCATTTCACAGTAATACAATTAAAATTTTACAAATATTTTACATACAATTAGAATTACATTTACAATTACAATTACAATTTTACAAATATTTTACATACAATTACAATTACGAATGCAATTGCAATTTTAGAATTTTACATACAATTAGAATTAGAATTAGAATTTTCCAATTTTTCATATATGCAATTACAATTAAAATTAAAATTACAATCATTTCACAATAAATTAAATATTACAATTACAATTAAAATAATACAGATATTTTAGATACAATTACAGTTAAAATTACAATTACAAATACAAATACAATTTCACAATTTTACATACAAATAAAATTTCAATTTCAATTACAATCACAACACAATATTTAATAAATATCATGTTCATTTAATACTAAATTAATTAACAAACATCACAATCATGATAACCATCGCACAAACATCATATTCGACTAAAAAACACATCCAAAACCGCTAACATCATCGTGATCATGATCATCTAACAAAACACAATTAGCATTGTATAACATCATCACAACACAAACAATAAATATACATCTCATGTCAAATAACTCATGCTATCACATACACATCTATTTGCAAGATGCACATTAAATGAACATATCTAACATGACCTATCAATATACACAACATGATGATCACCAACATGTAAATTAAGTACAACTGCAACATGAACATAAAATACATAGACCATATATATATATATATATATATATATATATATATATATATATATATATATATAATGTCAAAAATATACAACTCTAACATAAATTTCATGGATCAGCTGGTGGTACAACATTAATAGCAGTATTATTCGAGGCCTGCTCAGCCAATGGTGCAACCTCGACGGTTGATGGTATAGCTTGCTCGTGATCATGAGTACTGCTGGATGTTGTAGGCTTCTCACTCGACGTGGCCAATGGTCCAGCCTGATCTCCATGATGATTGCTGCTAGATACTAGTAGAGGCTACTCATCTGGCATGACGCGAGGTGAATGGTGATGATATGATGAGTCACTACTCGCGGACTGTCGATCACATGTTGCATCTCAACCACACCTATAATGTACAACGGTCCTCCTATGTAGCGTAGCTAAGGTCGTAGCTCTTACTACATGCTGCATCAGGCTGTACATGTCACGTGGCATGCCTCTCCACATATGTAATAGCCTACCATAGGCATGTATGTCTCTCATATTAGTGGGCCTGATGCCCGCCTCAACAATCAATCCAGTGAGTTGGTCACCCAACTCCATCCTGTATCTAGTATCAAGCTGACTGCGCCTAGCAAAAGGCAGTACCGGTGCACCAGCAGGAGCAGGTCTCTTTGCACCGGCCTCCTGATGATCCTTGGCATCTGCCATGCCCTGATCGTCATCAAGATCCACACCTAGATCATGTGGTGGTTTTGACATGTCCTCGCCATCAAAATACCCAATGTCTGCAAAATATATACAATTACACAACAATAATTAGACAATTTCATTACACAATTTAATAAAAACAAGTTAAAGAACATGTTAGAATAAATTTAAATAAAATAGTAATATTACCTTTATCATCTAGCGGCTCATCATCTGTGAAGAGGATGTTGGCACACCCTCGCTAATATAATCTAGCATAAGGACAGGGGACCATAATGAAGGGATGCAGCTCATCAACACTGACTAGCAACTCCAATGCATCATGCGATACCCTTATTGGAAACACAGTCTCTCCCCTCTTGGGCATCATCTGCCCCCACATGTGCATCCGTGCCTCAAACATCGGCCTACGAGGTTGCCGAACAAAAGTAGGCCTCGTCTATGGAAACCTCTCAAAAAATAAACAAAAAAGCTTTGAATCAAAAAGGAAGTTGACCCTCCCTTGTGCATGAGCATGACATCTATCTAAGGCTGTACAGAACTGCTGAAAAAATGGCAGACCACCTGACAAGTCGTGGCTCCTATACTAAAGAATCAACATAATATAGAAGCAAGCAACTAATGTGTTTCCCGTAACTGGTGTTGTGTGAAATGGTCAAAATCAGAAGTGAGAGGCACCTCACCTCCTCACTACCAAATGCACCAATACATAACTGACCTCTGGCGACTTGAAAATCTGAAGGAGACAGTACATCTGCTCCAATGTATCTCTGGGAGTACACTAACTGACTCCCTGCTACACAGCCAGCTGGAACCTGAACGAGGGAAAATCCACCCCTCTCCTCGATAGCCCTATAATGAAATATATGTCATCCTCAGTGGGTGTGTACCACTGGTTACGACCGACACAGAAAGCCTGTCGGTGGGCATTCCACCTGCGGATAAGATGTCTAAAAAACACACCATGGCCCTTTAGGGAAGTAGCCTCCTCATAGAACTTGAGGAGGCCTACCTGCCTTAGGAGTCCCTGGGGAGCTACTGTAATAGGGCAAGGGTACGCATCTCTCTCTCTCTCTCTCTCGTGCCTCCCACAGGTGAACCATGTCATACTGCTCTGCTTGTTGTTGCTGTTGTTCCCCCTCTTCTCTTTGAATGATTGACATATTAAATAAAAGAAATTTATTAAATGAGACATGTATTTTGGAATATACATATATAATTGTTTTTGGAAAAAAAATAAAAACAATTGGTGCGCCACAAAAAGCAGTCATGCACCAGTTTCGGTGTGTCTTTTGTTTGTCGCACACTGGTGGTGGTGCCCCAGATGATATTCAATGCACCATAAGCGGTGCACCTGAAAATTTTCAGAGCATCATTGACTATGTACAGTGTCAGGAGTGTAGTGCGCTAACTAAAATCTACGCCCTGATGCTTATAGTTAGGTCAGCGCACTGACCTCTTGACTTCATTACATAGTCAATGGTGTGGTCATTTACCAGGCTACACCATTGACCCTGTCGAAATGCCGAATGCGGTGCACTGAAAAACATACCCGCCCTGGGGAAGATATTTCAGTCAACACACTGTGTTGCCTCTATTCCACATGGTCAACAGTGCAGCCAGCTAAATGACCGCACCGCACTTTCCTTTTTTTTTAAATAACATGGTGCGCCTTTCGATGCCACCCAAGAAACGTTGCGGATACATTTAGCACTAATTGTGGTGCGGCCTGTAAACTTTACAGGCAGCACCGCTTACCGGTGTGAGCCGAATGGCTCGAGCGCACTATGTGACAAATTTTTTTCTTCTTTTAAATGGTTAATTTTAACGTTATTTGAAATTATAATCCGTTAAAAAGAATAAATATGGAAAAATAAGAAAAATACATGTACATTTGGCCATCGAGGAGGCATATTGGCTGTATAATTTGCAAAAGAAAATTTTCCCACCGTTTTGCAAAATTCAAGATGGAGACTTGTGGGTGATGCACAACAGCAATGCGTGCAATGGGTGTAATGGGAGCACCGATGTCAAGGAAATTCAAACAAGGATAAATTGCAATGGTGCTTGAGAGCTCTGGAGCACTGAGAAAAGTGAAAAATGTGGTTTTTTGCCGTAATTTTTTTTATTTAACCTTGTTCCAGTGCGCGGGGTTTTATAGGTGCACCAGTGCAGTTTCTTAATACCGCACCAGGGGGGTTCAGTTTTGGCGCGGTGTTTTATGACGCACCGGTGCGGAAGAGTTGTAAAGCATAGGTGCTCTACAGTAATAAGATGCACCAGGTGGGTGTGTACAAAGCGCACGGTGTCTAGTGTGCCAATGTTTTGTGCACAGCGGTGCTTTCTCTTATTGAGCGCCCTAGTGCGGTTTAGGATTATAAGTGCACCGAATGAAAAACATCCACAAAATCCTCTACCTACCAAACTCCTATAGTAACCTACGCGAGAAACAGATGTCTGGGGTAATTTCATAAGGGGTTCCTCAAAACAATCCACTAGAGGGTATTTTCCTTGTAGTGGGGATAGAACTCGAAGGGCTCCTTCACCCTTCGAGAAGCTTACCACTTGGAAGCAGTGCATCAACAATTGTAAGGAGATATGGTGTGAATAAATTATTTGGAAACACAACTCTTAGCTAAAAATATCCTTATTCTTATGCCTCCTAGTGTGAAATTGAACCGTAACCTGGGATAACATTCAGAAATGAAACCATCATGGTCTCTCTATATGCCATCTCTACCTCACTCTAAAAATCTTGAACATCTTTTCAATAGTTGCACCTTCTCTATTTTCCTTTGGATTTGACTAGATAATTGCTTCAATTGTTCTAACTAAAACCAACTAAGTACTTCAAACACCATTATTTAATGGCAAAGCCAAGTCTTTTCTAATTCCATCGTCAACCTCATATGGACACTATATCTTGTATTCTTCTTATGCGATGTGTGGAAGAATCATAACCACCACATGTTCAAAAACCTCTCCTGACTTCTTGACTCTCTTTGGAACATTATATAAAATAATATCAAAGAAACCATCAAACCTCTCTTTTGGTCACTACAAGATTGATAAGAGCGTGGTTTAGAAGCTAAACTTATCAGCAAATGAAACTTTGACCCCATCCTCCCTAACTCTTGCTCCACCCCAATCCAACTTCCTTCTCTAGTTATTCCTTCATCTTGGTCCCCTTCGCCTCTCTCCTTTCTTAAAATTATTTTTGATGGTGCCTCAAAAGGAAACCCCAGGAAAGTGAGTTATGGTGGCATCTTCAGAAGTATCTTGGCTTGCTTCTATATTTATACTATGGTACACTAGGCATCAACAAAAATAATGCAATGGAGCTATTTGTTGTCCTTGAAGGATTGGAAATAGAAAAAGATAGGGCTACTTTAAAAAATTTGTGGAAGTATATTCTCAAATTATTATCCAAATTATTCCTAAGCTCCAAAATGACACACTTGTTCATAAATATCGAAGAGCTCATGCTTGGAATAACTGCATTATCGAGTCTCCTCTCGAATCATAAACATTCATGTCATCATCCTCAATCACATGCGAATATCGAGGAACAAGGTGGTAAATATGCTTGCAAGTTATGGTTTTTTGTACTCTTTTCGTAGGATCTCCTCCAATTTACATCTTTTAGTGGACACTCTTCCCAAGAAGGTTTTCTGCCAGCTCACTAAAAAACACATGTAGTCCCCAGATGGGTTGTTAGGTGTGTGAGATGTTTGGGCCAAACAATAGTGCATGTATGTCTTATTATGAATTATTTGAATTTTTTTTTGTCTTCAACCTCTCTTAGGAGAATGTATATTTTCACATGGTTGGCCTTCATAGTTACCAACTAGTCTAAAAATACTACCTCATTATATAATCTCATGTTTTGAAGGCAATACATATTTACTTGAGAGTCCACCAACTAAAAAAAAGTAAAAGTAAAATATCTTTTCAAGTTTTAATTACTTGATCTCTCTTCAAAATTTATATAAATTATGTGACTTCACATAGACATTGAGATATTTTATTTATGATTGATAGTGAGAGTGAAATATTTTTTCCACATCTCTTTCATACTAGGTTGTAATATCAACAAAAAAATTTGAGCGTATCAATGTTTTATAACGCTTTTAAATAAAATAACCAAACATTTATTTTATTTAACAAATATTTTACTTCTATTTTAAAAGGGACATCAATCAACTTGAGGTTTAGCATGGAAGGGATAACACATCTCCATCATATTTTGCTATAGAACCAGCCTAGATCCATCTTGAATTTGAATCTATCAAGCACTGAGAGGGATCAAATCTCTCGAGGTGCAAACCTATATTTTGAGTGAAAAACTTGAGGAAAGGTTTTCACCTCAAGAGATTTGATCCCTCTCGGTGCTTGATAGATCCAGAGTTAAGATGGATCTAGGTTGGTTTAAGTCGTGTGCGACCAAGGAAAATATAGTAATAATATGAGCAACATATGATTAATTATATCAATAATATGTAAATACATCTAATATTAATAAAACCATTTTAAATATGCTAAATATGTCTCTGATTTATCGAGTCATTTTAATTTTAAATTTGCTTAGTTACCTTTGTTGAGATGATAAATATTTTAAAATAACTTTAATGATGAAATTTATGATGAAATATTTTTTTTGAATGCAAAGTGACACTATAATAATATTTAATGATAGAAAATATGACTAATAAGAATGTAGTCAATTACAAATAGTCTTCATTGTGATAAATCACAAACTATTTTCTTCTACTATTCTTATTGTCACCCTTGTTAGTTTTGTCATCTTTTCATATCGATTATATGAAAATGACAGTTGAAATCATAAAACATTTAAATATTTAGCTCAAGTTGTTGTAGTAAACTTCTTACCTTGTATCTCTTGCTCTTCAATATTAATAGGTTTAATTACTATAACACAAAAATAAATGTACATTGTCAATAATTTTTTGTGCTTACACTAAAATCAATGCACACTATTAATCCAATGACTTTAAAATTAATGTATCATCATACATAAAATTACATCTAATAAAAAATCAACATATACAATGAAATAATTGCATCTAATGGATGAAATCAAATAATATTAGAAAACAACATCTACACTGAAATCAATGCATCTAATGTAAGTAATCAAATAGGAATAGAAATCAACATCTACACTGAAATCAATGCATCTAGTGCAAGTAAGAAAATAGTATTATAAATCACCATCTACACTGAAATCAATGCATTTATTGCAAGCAATCAAATAGGATTAGAAACCATCTACATTGAAATCAATGCATCTAGTGCAATCAATCGAACATAATTATAAATCAACGTCTACATTGAAATTAATGCATCTAATGAAAGCAATCAATTAGAATTAGAAAAATCCATCTACATTGAAATCAATGCATTTATTTCAAGAAATAAAATAGGATTAGAAATAATCTACATTGAAATCAATGTATCTAGTGTAAGTAATCAAATATCATTAGAAATCAACATCTACACTAAAGTCAATGCATCTAGTGCAAGAAATCAAATAGGATTAGAAATTACCATCTACACTCAAGTCAATGTATATAGTGCAAGAAATATTCTTCCCTCTCTTCCCCCTCCATATATATCTATATCTCCCTCCATCCATCCTTCTTTGTCTGTTTATCTCACCCCACAAACACACACACTCTCACTTCATATCTATCAATCTCTTTAATCCTCCCTCCTTGTCTCCATCTCTCTTTTCTTTCTCTTCACCTTCCATATATATCTCTATCTCCCTCTGTTTCTCTATATCAACCCCAAAACATACACCCTCTTTCTCCAATCTATCTATATATCACTCCCTCCTCCTCTCCTTCTCTCTCTTCCCCTTCCCTCCCTCTCCCCTACTTATATCTCTCTTCCCTCCTCCTATCCTCTCTTCATTTCACTCCATCTTCCTGTTGAAGCCTAGAAAATCTCTGCTTCAAACATCGGGGAAAACCACTCGGTCGGGACCTTAAGACAGCTCCTTTTCCGTTTGGTATGGTGGCTCCGACTGAATTTAAAGGACCAGTTTCCTTGTAACTAAATGGATTGGATTGGATGGGTGAAAATAGGACTAAATTAACTGAAATAAAACTATCTAATTTAAGCTAAGTACTGATAAAGAAATTCTAATACTAACCCGGGTAATTATATGTGAATACAACTTAAGATTGTTCCAATTAAAAAATAACCATGAAAATGTATTATTAATTAAATTGAAATGTGCAGAAACAAATAAAGATAACTCTGTTTAATAAATTAAACAGAGTTATATTAGCATATTGCATTCATCATTGTATACCATCTACATGTAACTATGAAAAATAACGTTTCAATTATACTCAGAAATGATATATAAAAGGAAGCGTTGTGAAAATAAATATACATATAAATGATAGCAATTTTAAAACGAATATCATAAGACAAGAGAAATCAACAGTAAACAGATAGAAATACCTTGTTCATCTTGATGAATTTCAGATGCAATCTGATACTCTATCCAGTAACTATGATGCAAAATCAAATTCCAAGGTACAGAAATGCAACACTTCAAAGATAATTTCGCATGAAAATCACCAGATGTGATCCTTTTCAAAAAATATGTAAGACAATGGAGTACATAAATGCAATCTCCAAGTCCAAAAATATTAAGATCCAGGACCCCTCTCTAAATGCATGAGAGGGGTTTAAATATTACCTAGCTAAATCTAAAAATAGTTTATTACAAAAATTAAGGATTCGGTTCAATGACCATCCTTTTCCTAGGCTAAAATACAGTGAGATTAAAACTAAATCTATCTATCTATGAACTTGATCTTTGATCTTGCAGGCATCTAGCATGGTTTTGAGAAGATGCGGTTGACCGACTTCAGAATTCAACTGTCCTGAGAAGACAGAGTCGGCAAGCGTAGGAGCAATCTTCTCTGTAGCATTGATGATACAATTGAGCGCACTATGCTGACTGTGTGGCTTCACCAAGTACATCCAGTATGAATCCCAATTCAATCTTGTCAGCCCTTGGATGGATTTTTCTCTTTCTTCTGCCTTTTGCCTCCATTCTGTTTGCAGTTGATTTGCCTGTGGGAGATATCCTGGAACAGTTTCTGGGATCAAATTAGCTTTGTGTAAATTTTCATTTACACAATCAGTGAGAGTGTTTGCCGCTGTAGCCGCCTCCTCTGCTGCCTTTTCTACCCTTCTGATTTGTGCATCCCAGTTATTGAACAATATTTCTTTATGGTTTTCATTAACAATGGGTGCACCAGCTTTTCTGCCTTCTTCTGTCTTTTTCCATGCTAGATAATCATTGATCTTTTCATTAATCAAATCATAATCATTTCGTAAATCTATGACATGATTTGTGATTTTATCGCTCTCTTGGCATAAAGAATTCCATTGCAAGATTTTTTGGCAGAAAACTTCCTCTTGTTGCAGTAGTTGATTGTTCAAAGAGATGGTTTCTGAAATGAATTATGGAAGCTTAGGATCATCTTTATGCTGATCTTGGATAATCTGTATTTGTTTGTCTTTATCAGCCAAGCTTTTTTGATGTCCTATTTGCATTTCTTGAAGTTGTTGTTGTAATTCTTCAAGTTTCAATTGTGCTTCCTTATTGGCCTGTACCTGTTGCAATTGCTGTTGCAGAGCTTTTACCTGTTCTTCTTTTTCATTCAACAACAGTTGTATCTCAACTGCTTTATCAATTTTTGCAGAAGCATAAGCTCTTGTTATTTGAGATAACTTAGTGAGATTATGAGTAGGCTCTGTGGTAGGATCTTTCCACAAAACATCTACTTGTTCTGGCTCAGTGGCAATTGCACTTTCTATTTTTCTCTTTTTCCTCTGTCTCTTCACTACCGCTTTGTATTTTGGGCTGTAGAATAAATCCAGAGGAGGAATGTCCTCTACATTAAGTACAATTTCAGAGGAGGGTGTGATTGGTATGTGCTCTGTCACTGCGACTGTGCTGCTTGTTCCTGTATTCAAAACTTTGGTTGTCTGGACAGGGGTCTGTACATTCTGTTCTTGTACATTAATCAACTGGTTGAAGGTTTCCCATTCTTTGTCTAATTCAATAATGATTGGCTGTTGCTGTACATTAGTTGGAGGAGGATTTGTCTGTTGAGAAGTCAAAATTTGCTGTTGAGCAAGTTCTTTTGATTGTGCAGAATCCTTAATAGATTCTTCCATTTTATCTTCCTTTTCATTAGACTTATTGGAATGTTCAAAATCTCTGTCAGATTTTGATTTAGATTTACCTGTACTTGAACTGCCGTTAAGACTAACACTAGGAGTTTTCTCCCTTGCAGGTTTTAAGCGTAGATTATCCAAAGGAATAGGAGTTAGTCTTCTTTCTCTGTACAGCTTGAATTCCTGAAAATCCTCTGGAGATAGATGCGCTTGAGCTGAATTCAAAACCTTTTTGAATGAATTTCTTGCTTGGAACATATCATCAAAAAGATCTTGTTCTCCGGAAAATTCCCTTACTTTGATTGCATTGGTAAAATTCTTAACAATATCATTTGGGTCGAATAACCTTCTCGAAAATTTGAACAGCTGTAGGCATGTAATGTTGCCTATCTCTTGAAATGCATGATCAATATCAAACAGTGAAGATGTTCCACATTTTACGGGAAATTGTGGCCAAATGCCCTTTTTCTTCTCTTTTAAATCTTTTGTTATACCTCCCTGGCCACAGGTCTGATAAGCAATTTCTCGAGCTACAAGTCTATCTGGAACATATAGGGGTAACACATAGGGAGAAGCATAACTTCCAAAAACCCTAATATAAGTGAACAATTCTCTTCCAAACCATCTCGCGACGGGGATAATATCAACCTCTGTTTCTGAGGATAACCTTGGGGCATCCTTATTATACAATGTTCTGTACAATGGCAGCATTATTCCATGACAAATTTGGTAAAAATGGGGAACAAACTTAGACTCCCACAGTTCTTTATGGTACACATGAATGGGCAAAGGATCGTGGATAGTCCATTTCCAGCCCATCACAGGGAATTTAGAGACATAGTAGATGGCGTCCATGACATAAGCAGACAAATAAAAAGGCGGATAAACCTGCTGAGAAATATTTCGTTTAGACCGGTAGTGGAAAATAGCAGTGGTCAAATTATCAGAAAGGATTTTGGCCCAGTCTATAATTGTAGAATTAACAGCCGCATTCAACAAAGGAAGCCATTCGGGTAAGATCATATTTATGTCAGGCTTTCCAAAAAGCCTGCATAACATGGAAGCAGTAAAACAATAAGGAGAGGTAAGTGAACCCGTGATGTACATACCTTGTTTATTTTTCTTCAATGGTTCGCTTCTTTTGGTCCACTCCTTTGTGAATTCTGCCAAATTTGCATGTTCTTTGGCAAATTCTTCCATAAATTGCTTGTTGTAAGTCGCCTGAGGTTCTGGCAACTTATACATTAATCTCATATCTTCTATGGTGAATGACCCAATTAGCTCTTCAGATGGAGTTTTGAATTGCCGGTCTGAAATATCAGTGCTATCCAGCACCCATCTCACCATGTCTGTATATGGGAGAATCCTTGGCCTTGCTGCTATTCTATGCAGAAATGAGCAAGCCAAGTCTCTAAGGGTTGCTTCGGACGTATTCTTTGAACCTGCTGTAGCTGCAACTTTTATCACCACAGGGTTTTCATCTTCTAACAGATTATACATTCCTTCCCAAGTGGATATACCAACATCCTTGTTACAGGCGGTGTCTGCATATAGCGAAGCCATTTCTTTGTTTTCAGAATTTGAGCTCTTCTCCTTCTTACCCATAGTGTTTAGCGGAAGCTTTGTATAGTCGTTTGCTCCTTCGTGCCTGCGTTTTATGAATAAATGAGAGTAATGATATAAGAAAGGTGATGAGACTGTTTTGAATGTGAAATCGGATGAAATATAATATTTTAATTGTGAAACGACTTTCAATCTAAACACAATCTCATTTCACATTAATAATCAATCCAATCATTTAATATAATCATTAAAGCGTATAACGGATTTGACATATGGGAAGATTGCCTTGGGATAGCACGCCTACATGAATCTGCGACATTGCGATCTGCGATTTGCTGCGCAATATCGCAATATCACAATGTCGCAATATCACAAAATGAAGTCATCGCAGTCATAAAAATAGCGCAAAAGCGGTAATTGCGTAATAGCGCAAAAGCGCATATCGCAAAATCGCATGATCGCAAAATCGCAAAATCGTATTATCGCAAGAGCACATAATTGAAAAGAGCGCATACCGCAAAATCGCAAAAGCGCATATTTGAAAAGAGCGCAAAAGATATTCATTAATCATTTCTGTTTTCTGCGCTATGCGATCTGCGACCAATGTGTTTTATAAAGGATATATACCATTTTTGTTATAGATGCACTATCTTGTTTAAAGAGTAATTTTATTATGATCTATCATAAACTTAAGTGTTTATTAATATTCTTTCAAAGGGATTTCTATAGGTTTATGATAGAAAGTTTTATTTTAAAAGACAAACAAATCCTAATTTTTTTTTTTTTGGATTTTTAACTAAGGGTCCTCATTTATTTATTATTATTACTAATATTAAATAAAAAGGGGGGTTGTTGCTGGTCACAACAATTGGCGATTCACTGAAAGAAACAGTTATCTCTGAAAAAATAAAATGAATATTCTATCTTTAGTAAGTAAAGGTTTTTAAAGATAATGAAAACTATCTTAGGATAATTCAAATAAAATGTAACTATGAAAAAGAAATAAAAATCATTTCATAATTTCTTTCTAATTCCTTAAGAAATAAAAACATTTTGGGTTATATCAAGCTTTGATTGGTGTTAATAATGAAGTAAGTGGATCCTCCAAGTTTTGGTTTTATAATATACTCTATTGCCATAGGTATTGCCTCTGCTGCCAGCAAACGTTCATAGTCTCGACAGGGTTACCTTTAAACCATTAACCATTCATTGTCCCATCCAACTAAAATTATGACTTTTTTAAAAGATAAATTCATAAGACCTATTATCTCATGTTTTTGTCTTTTATTTATTTTTTATTTTAAGAGCCATTGTTCTGGTTTGGCAGCCAGTTAATAACAATGCCATTCACTAGTTATAATTAAACTGAACAAGCTGGCTCGTGATGTGACCCCTTGTCTTATATTTATAAGCCATTACCCTGTTTTGGTATGCAGTATTGGTAATGTCAGTTTTTATTACTCCTTATGAACATGGTAAGTCGGCTCGTAATGAGACCTCTTATCTCTTAAAATTTTGGTATAATTTCTTAGAATTACATTCTAAAAAATCACAACTTAAATGGATGGGGTGAAATAGTTTTATCCTTAAGAATCAATGGATGACAATTTTCAGAGCTTTTTGAGTTCCAAAACTTTGAAAAAAATCTTTACTTTTATAGATAACCTTTCTCTACTTGATAAACTTATGATGATTTTAGATTTTCCTCAAGTTTTCCAAAGATCATGTAAATGATTGAAATAATCTTTTCAAAGTTTAACATATTATTTTAAACTATTCAAAAACTGTAATCATTACTTTAAAAATTCTTATTTACACAAAATAAATATTTATAATATTTTACCGAAGAAATTTTTTCAAATAGTAAATAGTCAATGAGAGACTCATAAACAACCTTTATTTACAAAAAACAAAAACAATCAAAACTTTTTCAGAAAGAAATATGTACATTTTAAGAAGGGGTTACCTCCTTATGAAAATAATTTCTTCAAGATAAGCCCATTTACAGGAAGAGATTCTCTCTTACCTGTTAGATCTTGGAGTATGAACGTATTTGAGCTTATCCTCTCAATGATCTGAAATGGTCCAAGCCACATTTTCTGAAATTTGGTATGTTTACCCTTTTCTTCATGTGCTTTATCCCATTTCAAAATGAGATCACCAATTGATAAAAAATTTGAGCCGGTAGAACTTGCATCAAAAGAAGATTTTACAAGCTGTTGATGTTTTTCATGAATAATTTTTTCTTTATCCCTATCTTCTTCTAGTTTAAAGATTTGATCATACCTCAATTGAATGGATGATGAAGGATTTTCTTCAATAAACTGCACTAGGGCTAATGATGGAAGAGTTAAATTTGATGGTATCACAGCTTCTTTTCCATAAACCATATTGAAAGGTGAAGTCTCTATTGAAGCTTTTTCAGTGATACGATCAACCCATAACGCAAAGATTAAAGATTTGTGCCAATTCTTTTGATTTTGATCAACGGTCCTTTTAATGATTTTGATAAGGTTTTTATTAGTGGATTTAGCCAAACCATTACCTTGTGGATAATAATTTGCTGAATATTTTAATTTAAAACCTCTTTTGACTGCAAATTCAATTAAACTATTTCCAGAGAAGTAAGATGCTTTATCAAAAACAAGAGCTTGAGGTACACCAAACCTGGTTATGATGAATTGATCTATGAAATCAATAATTGCATCAGAATTGGCTACCTTCAACGGGATTGCCTCTACCCATTTCGTAAAGTAATCAGTTGCAGTAAGGATGTACTTGTGCTGTTTGGAAGAATGAGGTACTATCTCACCAATAATGTCAAGCCCCCATTGTTTGAATGGTTGCTCAATAGTTACTGGTTGCAAAGGAAAAGCTGGTTTCCTTTGTCTTCCACTTGCAGTTTGACAAATTTGGCACTTCCTTACGTAATCATGCGTATCTTTAAAAAGGGTAGGCCAGTAATAACCAGCATGAATTATTTTTTGAGCTGTGGTATCACCTCCAAAATGACCTCCAGCTGGTCCATCATGCAATTCCTGCGAAACCTTTTCAGCTTCAGTCTTTTCAAGACATCTTAATAAAATTGAATCATAATATTTTCTAAATAACACATTATCAATGATCTCATATTTAATATCATTTAACCTTAAAGCGTGTTTATTCTTATAGCTGAGATTAGAAGGAGCATACCCATTTTTCAAGTAATAGATAAGATCAGCATACTGAGATCCATAATTTGTAACATTTATCTGACTTACTTGAATATCTTGATTTGAATCTTGATTTTCTGGTATATTATGAGCTCCTGCCAATAATCTGCAAAAACCTTGTCCTCTAAAAATCTTAGCTGGTTTAATATCAATATCATATTCTTGCAAGGCTGTTACCCAGTTAGCTCTCTTTTCTCCTACTTCTTTTTGAATTAATAATTGCCTCACTGCAGAGAATGGGACAATGATTTTTGTATGTGTTTTCAAGAGAAAAGGTCTGAAATGTTTGATTGATTTAAACACAGCAAAGGCTTTTTTTTCAACATCGGAATAATTAAGCTCAGCTCCTTGCAGATTTGAGCTAAAGAAAGAAATTGGTGCTTCGATTTCTTGATCATTGAGTTGTGTTAAAACGGCTGCATAGGATGTTTCAGTGGCCAGAGTATACAAAGTAAAATCTTTAGAAAAATCCGGGGTATTCAATGCTGGTGCATTAATGATCGCTTGTTTGATTGAATCAAAAACTTCTTTTTCTTTATGCGTCCATTTGAATATTGAATTCTTCTTGATCATATTTTGCATAGGTAAAACAATTAAAGAAAAATTAGGAATGAATCTTTTTACAAAATTGATCTGTCCAAGAAATGATTGCATGGATTTTTTGTTATGTGGTAAAGAAATATCAGAAATTTCTTTTACTCTATCTGGATCAATATATATACCATCTTTTGACACAAAAAATCCTAAGAGTTTTCCTTCATTTAAAGCAAAGAAATATTTCTTCGGATTTAAAGAAATACCAAACCTCCTACATCTTTCAAATATTTGTTTTAAGTCATGTAGATGATTGGCTCTTTTTTTTGAAAACACTGTTATGTCATCAAGATAAACAACAACTGATTTATTGATCAGACCTTTGAATGCTATGTCCATGGCTCTTTGAAAAGTTGCTCCTGCATTTATTAGACCAAAAGGCATTTTCTGATAAGCGTAAATTCCCCATTTTGTTCTGAAAGTTGTTTTCAATATGTCATCTGGGCGAACTAAAACTTGATTATAGCCCGAAAATCCATCGAGAAAGGACATAAGTTCAGAACTAGCTACCTTTTGAAGTATCTGTTCCATGGTTGGCAATGAGAAATTGTCTTTTAAACATGCCTCGTTTAGATTTATGAAATCAATACAGATTCTTATATCACCATTCTTCTTCCTTACAGGTACCATATTGGAAACCCAATTAGAGTGCCTGACCAGAAAAATGATTTTGGCTTTCAAAAGTTTATTAAGTTCTGATTTGATTTGACTTTCGAGATTTGGCTGGATCTTTCTCAACTTCTGTTGAACAGGTTTAATATCAGGAAGCATTGGAATCGTGTGTTGAATAACCGAAGTATTATACGTTTTTAGATCATCATAATTCCAAGCAAACACGTTTTTATACTTGTTCAGCAGTTTAATGAATGCATTCCTTTCCTCTGGTGTTAAATTGAGTCCTAAGTTAACGTTTTGAGGTTTAGAATCAGAACCAAGATTTACTAATTCAAACTTCAAGGTAGAACTTTGAAGTTTCGTATTAACAACTTTCTTGAATCTGTCTCTAATGTCATATAAATCCTCTAATTTAACAACAGATTTTGGAATGGGGTTTTCATTATCTTTTGAAGCAATTTGTAAATCATGATCATCTTCGTCAATAATTTGCTCATCATATGATTTCTCTGAAGTCATGAAATTTAGAATATCTTGATCATGATAGAAAACTCTCCAGTTTGTAACATTATCTGGGACAGATAGACGAAAAATAAATTCTACAGAAAACCTGTCAGGACTGCAATCTTCAGCGGGTAGGAGTCTAGATGCAACATTAGCTAACAAGTCAGCTGATGTATTCTGATTTCTAGGAATAGGAGAAATATTGAATGCTAAAAAATGAGTGGTGAGGTCTTGTACTAGGGTTTGATAGTGTTTAAGATGTCCTGAAAGGCAATGAATAGTATTCCTAACTTGTTTAATGACAATTTCGGAATCACCAAAGACTTTTAAGTATTTAACATCTAGCCCTATAGCTTTATAAAGTCCTTGAACCAAGGCTTCATATTCTGCGGTATTGTTAGTACACTCAAATTCTAATCTGCATGACAACATGGTTTTCTCCCCATTTGGATCAATTAAGATGCATCCAGCTCCAGCTCCATCACTAGACTTCGATCCATCAAAATATAACGACCAAAATAAAGATTTATCTATTGGCTTATCTACAATCACATCAGAAATATTTACAATTCTGGAAGAATCAGACGGTGAAAAATTTTCTATCTGAGAAACAAAAGTATTTAGAGAAAAAGGTGATTGAGGAGCTTTGAAATTTCCAAGAAATGATTCAGCAGAATAACCTCCAAGAATATTGTTATTGAATGCCACAGGTTCATTAGGTTGTTCAAATTCAGTGACAGTGTTTGTCATGTGTTTTTCTCGTTCAATCTTGATTTGATTTGGTTTCCCTTTGTAGGGAAGCCACATGTGTGAATAATCAGTTGAGATGTAACCGTTAAGTTTCGCAGACCAATCCCTGCTCAAGATTAATCCATAGAATTCCGGAATATCAGCAATCAAAATATCAATTCTTTGGACAATCCTAGGATCGGAAGCTAATCTGATTGTGACTGAATTGATTTCTCCTACAACTTGAACTTTAGAGCGATCCAAATGAACGATATGAACTGCTGATTTCTGTGGTTCAATATTCAATTTAGCACAGACAGAAGTAGGCATTATATTGGAGGAAGCTCCAGAATCAATCAAACAATTGTGCAGATTTTTGTTGTACATCTCATAAGTCAAAAGAAAAGGAGGAGTTTGAGAATTTGACTTTTCCCCAATGAGCACAGTATCAGTAGCATCTACCTTATCTGGTGGCTTACCAGTTCCTCTCGCTGCTTTTGCAACTACACCGCTTGGTAAAGGAGCAATTGGTGTAGCGTTAAGTTCTTTCAATAACAACTTTTGCTGGTGTTTTAGTTTGCTGAGTTCATGTAAGGAAATGTTGGCTTTGATCTTTTTCATGTCTTCGACAATGTTGTATTCCATGGGATCTGACACTACTAAATTTTTCGTTGTTGATGTGAGAGGATTAGAAGAGGATGGCTGATTTTGAGTAAGTGATGGAGAAGTTTTCTTCACAGTGGGTTTGTCTTTGGTACTTGGAGTTGTAATTTTCTTTTTAGGAACTGTTTGCACTGGTTCTGCTGTAGATTTACTCCTAGTACTTACAGGCATAGCTTCTTCACTATCAGAATTAGGGAGAATAAAATCCCACATTCCATTTAATTCAGCTATTTCTTCATTTTTGTCTTCTTGATCTGATATTATAGATGTATCTTCTTCTTCTTCCTCTTCTTCTGATTCTGCATTAGAGATTACATTAGGGGGTTTAGATTCAACTTGATTTCTTCTGAAATTTCGGAATGGTTTCTTGGTAGAAGTTTCAGCCACTTGTTTTTTAATTTCAACCATTTCATTTGACATGGTTTTAAGAACTTTCTATAAACCTTCCATGTCATATGGATCTTTGGCCTTTTTCTTTGAATCATCTCTGAAGCTGACCTTCTTTGATTTCCTTTCTTCAATAGAATTTTTCTTTTCCAGAGAAGTGATACGTTTTTCTACTGCAATATCTTCTTTCATATTCTCAGCTAATGTAGGCTTTACAACTCTGTCCACGAAAATTGCTATGTTTGAGGGTAAGGTAGTTATATACCATTCAATTCTGACTTGTTCACTGGGTTGTGAATCTGTATGAATTTTGTTCAAGAGTTTGTTGAATCTATCATTGAATTCTTTTATAGGTTCCTTGGGTTCTATCTTAAAATTTGAGAGATCATTGAGTAAAGTTACAATTGATCGGTCATCTCCAAATTTGGTCAGAAAATGATTTGCAAAAATGTCCCAACTCGTTATGGATCCTGATGGTAATGAAAAGTACCATGATCCTGCTACTCCCTGAAGAGTATATGGGAATAATATTACTACAACATCTTCGTGTATGACTCCATTCAAATTAATAGCCAGCATAAAGTTATTGATATGTTCTTCAGCTTGAATGTTAAGATCTGGGCTAAAATTTGGAAGCCATTTTCCAGGATTGTCTGGTAAATCGTGTAAAGGTGCAGCCATGTTGATTGCTCCTGGAGTAGACCATGGTCTCTGTGCCATTATGGGGACGACTACTGGAGGAATAGTAGAAACGGGTGGTATTTGAATAGAAGTAGTTGGAATAGATGATGTTGAGATTGATGAGGATTGAGGAGATGATGATTGAGTAGATGATGTGGAAACTCCTGTACTTTGTTAAGAAGGGATTTCGGAAACAGGTATTTGAATATTAGAGGTTGAACTTACTGATTCCGATTGAGTTTTTCTTGTCTTGACTCTACTAGGTAAAGGGAATTCTTTCGGAGAAATACCAAGTTTTTCACTTTGAAGCCTAGTAAGAGGTTTGGAAGAAACAAATTTTGAAGTTACACTACCTTCAGATATTTCAGACTCTTCAAGAGATAATGAGAATCCTTTCAATTTATGAATTAAATCTTGAACTTTAGGAGACTCGGGATGTTGATTGTCTGAATGTTTTGAGATTTTGGTAGTGGGTGTCTAAATATTTTCTGCAATTTCTTCTCTAGGATTTTGAATTTCAGAAGAAATTGAAGAAGTTAATGAGGGTGGTTTGCTCTCAGAATGGCTTGTGGATAGAGATTTACTTGCCATTTATAGCTCAAGCCCTCCTTCTAGTGCCAAAAATGTTTAAGCCTAGAAAATCTCTGCTTCAAACATCGGGGAAAACCACCCGGTCGGGACCTTAAGACAGCTCCTTTTCCGTTTGGTATGGTGGCTCCGACTGGATTTAAAGGACCAGTTTCCTTGTAACTAAATGGATTGGATTGGATGGGTGAAAATAGGACTAAATTAACTGAAATAAAACTATATAATTTAAGCTAAGTACTGATAAAGAAATTCTAATACTAACCCGGGTAATTATATGTGAATACAACTTAAGATTGTTCCAATTAAACAATAACCATGAAAATGTATTATTAATTAAATTGAAATGTGCAGAAACAAATAAAGATAACTATGTTTAAGAAATTAAACAGAGTTATATTAGCATATTGCATTCATCATTGTATACCATCTACATGTAATTATGAAAAATAACGTTTCAATTATACTCAGAAATGATATATAAAAGGAAGCGTTGTGAAAAAAAATATACATATAAATGATAGCAATTTTAAAACGAATATCATAAGACAAAAGAAATCAACAGTAAACAGATAGAAATACCTTGTTCATCTTGATGACTTTCAGATGCAATCTGATACTCTATCCAGTAACTATGATGCAAAATCAAATTCCAAAGGTACAGAAATGCAACACTTCAAAGATAATTCCGCATGAAAATCACCAGATGTGATCCTTTAAAAAAAAAATATAAGACAATGGAGTACAGAAATGCAATCTCCAAGTCCAAAAATATTAAGATCCAGGACCCCTCTCTAAATGCATGAGAGGGGTTTAAATACTACTTAGCTAAATCTAAAAATAGTTTATTACAAAAATTAAGGATTCGGTTCAATGACCGTCCTTTTCCTAGGCTAAAATACAGTGAAATTAAAACTAAATATATCTATCTATGAACTTGATCTTTGATCTTGCAGGCATCTAGCATGGTTTTGAGAAGATGCGGTTGACCGACTTCAGAATTCAACTGTCCTGAGAAGACAGAGTCGGCAAGCGTAGGAGAAATCTTCTCTGTAGCATTGATGATACAATTGAGCGCACTGTGCTGACTGTGTGGCTTCACCAAGTACATCCAGTATGAGTCCCAATTCAATCTTGTCAGCCCTTGGATGGATTTTGCTCTTTCTTCTGCCTTTTGCCTCCATTCTGTTTGCAGTTGATTTTCCTGTGGGAGATATCCTGGAACAGTTTCTGGGATCAAATTAGCTTTTTGTAAATTTTCATTTACACAATCAGTGAGAGTGTTTTCCGCTGTAGCCGCCTCCTCTGCTGCCTTTTATGCCCTTCTGATTTGTGCATCCCAGTTATTGAACAATATTTCTTTATGGTTTTCATTAACGATGGGTGCACCAGCTTTTCTGCCTTCTTCTGTCTTTTGCCATGCTAGATAATCATTGATCTTTTCATTAATCAAATCATAATCATTTCGTAAATCTACGACATGATTTTTGATTTTATCGCTCTCTTGGCACAAAGAATTCCATTGCAAGATTTTTTGGCAGAAAACTTCCTCTTGTTGCAGTAGTTGATTATTCAAAGAGATGGTTTCTGAAATGAATTCTGGAAGCTTAGGATCATCTTTATGCCGATCTTGGATAATCTGTATTTGTTTGTCTTTATCAACCAAGCTTTTTTGATGTCCTATTTGCATTTCTTGAAGTTGTTGTTGTAATTCTTCAAGTTTCAATTGTGCTTCCTTATTGGCCTGTACCTGTTGCAATTGATGTTGCAGAGCTTTTACCTGTTCTTCTTTTTCATTCAACAACAGTTGTATCTCAACTGCTTTATCAATTGTTGCAGAAGCATAAGCTCCTGTTATTTGAGATAAATTAGTGAGATTATGAGTAGGCTCTGTGGCAGGATCTTTCCACAAAACATCTACTTGTTCTGGCTCAGTAGAAATTGCACTTTCTATTTTTTTCTTTTTCCTCTGTCTCTTCACTACCGCTTTGTATTTTGGGCTGTAGAATACATCCAAAGGAGGAATGTCCTCTACATTAAGTACAATTTCAGAGGAGGGTGTGATTGGTATGTGCTCTGTCACTGCGACTGTGCTGCTTGTTCCTGTATTCAAAACTTTGGTTGTCTGGACAGGGGTCTATACATTCTGTTCTTGTACATTAATCAACTGGTTGAAGGTTTCCCATTCTTTGTCTAATTCAATAATGACTGGCTGTTGCTGTACATTAGTTGGAGAAGGATTTGTCTGTTGAGAAGCAAAATTTGCTGTTGAGCAAGTTCTTTTGATTGTGCAGAATCCTTAATAGATTCTTCCATTTTATCTTCCTTTTCATTATACTTATTGGAATGTTCAGAATCTCTGTCAGATTTTGATTTAGATTTACCTGTACTTGAACTGTCGTTAAGACTAACACTAGGAGTTTGCTCCCTTGCAGGTTCTAAGCGTAGATTATCCAAAGGAATAGGAGTTAGTCTTCTTTCTCTGTATAGCTTGAATTCCTAATAATCCTCTGGAGATAGCTGCGCTTGAGCTGAATTCAAAACCTCTTTGAATGAATTTCTTGCTTGGAACATATCATCAAAAAGATCTTGTTCTCCGGAAAATTCCCTTACTTTGATTGCATTGGTAAAATTCTTAACAATATCATTTGGGTCGAATAACCTTCTCGAAAATTTGAACAGCTGTAGGCATGTAATGTTTCCTATCTCTTGAAATGCATGACCAATATCAAACAGTGAAAATGTTCCACATTTTACGGGAAATTGTGGCCAAATGCCCTTTTTCTTCTCTTTTAAATCTTTTGTTATACCTCCCTGGCCACAGGTCTGATAAGCAATTTCCCGAGCTACAAGCCTATCTGGAACATATAGGGGTAACACATGGGGAGAAGCATAACTTCCAAAAACCCTAATATAAGTGAACAATTCTTCTCCAAACCATATCGCGACGGGGAGAATATCAACCTCTGTTTCTGAGGATAACCTTGAGGCATCCTTATTATACAATGTTCTGTACAATGGCAGCATTATTCCATGACAAATTTGGTAAAAATGGGGAACAAACTTAGACTCCCACAGTTCTTTATGGTACACATGAATGGGCAAAGGATCGTGGATAGTCCATTTCCAGCCCATCAAAGGGAATTTAGAGACATAGCAGATGGCATCCATGACATAAGCAGACAAATAAAAAGGCGGATAAACCCGCTGAGAAATATTTCGTTTAGACCAGTAGTGGAAAATAGCAATGGTCAAATTATCAGAAAGGATTTTGGCCTAGTCTATAATTGTAGAATTAACAGCCGCATTCAACAAAGGAAGCCATTCGGTTAAGATCATATTTATGTCAGGCTTTCCAAAAAGCCTGCATAACATGACAGCAGTAAAACAATAAGGAGAGGTAAGTGAACCCGTGTTGTACATACCTTGTTTATTTTTCTTCAATGGTTCACTCCTTTGTGCATTCTGCCAAATTTGCATGTTCTTTGGCAAATTCTTCCATAAATTGCTTGTTGTAAGTCGCCTGAGGTTTTGGCAACTTATACATTAATCTCAGATCTTCTATGGTGAATGACCCAATTAGCTCTTCAGATGGAGTTTTGAATTGCCGGTCTGAAATATCAGTGCTATCCAGCACCCATCTCACCATGTCTGTATATGGGAGAATCCTTGGCCTTGCTGCTATTCTATGCAGAAATGAGCAAGCCAAGTCTCTAAGGGTTGCTTCAGACATATCTTTGGAGCTGCTGTAGCTACAACTTTTATCACCACAGGGTTTTCATCTTCTAACAAATTATACATTTCTTCCCAAGTGGATATACCAGCATCCTTGTTACAGGCGGTGTCTGCATATAGCGAAGCCATTTCTTTTTTTTCAGAATTTGAGCTCTTCTCCTTCTTACCCATAGTGTTTAGCAGAAGCTTTGTATAGTCATTTGCTCCTTCGTGCCTGCGTTTTACGAATAAATGAGAGTAATGATATAAGAAAGGTGATGAGATTGTTTTGAATGTGAAAGCGGATGAAATATAATATTTTAATTGTGAAACGACTTTCAATCTAAACACAATCTCATTTCACATTAATAATCAATCCAATCATTTAATATAATCATTAAAGCGCATAACGGATTTGACATATGGGAAGATTGCCTTGGGATAGCACGCCTACATGAATCTGCGACATTGCGATCTGCGATTTGCTGCGCAATATCGCAATATCGCAATGTCGCAATATCGCAAAATGAAGTCATCGCAGTCATAAAAATAGCGCAAAAGCGGGAATTGCGTAATAGCGCAAAAGCGCATATCGCAAAATCACATGATCGCAAAATCGCAAAATCGTATTATCGCAAGAGCGCATAACGCAAAATCGCAAAAGCGCATATTTGAAAAGAGCGCAAAAGATATTCATTAATCATTTCTGTTTTCTGCGCTATGCAATCGGCGACCAATGTGTTTTATAAAGGATATATACCATTTTTGTTATAGATGCGCTATCTTGTTTAAAGAGTAATTTTATTATGATCTATCATAAACTTAAGTGTTTCTTAATATTCTTTCAAAGGGATTTCTATAGGTTTATGATAGAAAGTTTTATTTTAAAAGACAAACAAATCCTAATTAAATTTTTTTTTGGATTTTTAACTAAGGGTCCTCATTTATTTATTATTATTACTAATATTAAATAAAAAGGGGGGTTGTTGCTAGTCACAACACTTCCTTATCACTCCCCCCATCTCTCTCTCCACCTTTCACTATGTTTGTCTTTCTTATTACCTCTCCACTCTCTCTCTTCATTTCTCTCCCACCTCTCTTTATCACTCTCTATCTTCACCTTCCAACTTTGTTACTATAAGCCTCTCTCTCTCCTTCTCTCCCCCTTATCCCCATCTCTCCTTTGTCTCTTTATCTCACCCCAAACATACACTCTCTCTCCATCTCTACCTTGTTACTCCCTCTCTCTCTCCATTTCTAACTCTCTATGTCTTTATTCTTCCATCCCTATCTCCCCATCCAACTCCATCTATTTATCCCTCCCTCTCTCCCCCTTTGTTGGGTCATAAAAAGGTGTCTTTTAAACACCTAATTAGCCTACATTAATTATCAATCTGGGAGCGACTTTTTATTTCAAGAGTGTACTCTGTCTGAGGCTGCAATTAACTAAGAGTAATGCTATGAATATGTAGTACATAATGCTGAATATAAGATTAAACAGATTCTTGTAATGAAATCTAATTACAGTAACATAAATAAAAATGCTCTGAAATCTTAACCACATCAATTTGCAAACCATCAATGAGCGATACAATAGCAGTAACTCTTTCCCTTAGAAATCGATGCAACTGAAATCACACTGAGGCAAGATAACCAATTTGGGGACTTGGAAGCAGTAACCAATGTCCTCTACAGTTGGTGGTCTTGTTCTTAAAGCAATCGAAATGAAAGAAAACTCAATCTACTTGCTGTTGAAAATAACGGAAAGGAACTTTCTCTAATAACAAAATCTGGAAAGGAACAACAGCTTGTAATTCCTATGCATAACAATTGTAACCCATCTATCTGCTAATCTAAAGCTATGAAAATGAACAATAAACAGAAATGGAACAACAACATGAATTGAACAGCAATTATGAACTTAACTAATCTCAATACTTCAACCCTGTTGACAGCCAATACCATGAAACAATCGATCATAAGGAATTGTAAACCAATAGAACAACAACTAGAATTGAATATAGAATAGCAAAGCTTTATAACGACGGCAAGGTAAATAAACAGTGAATGCACTTCCTGCAGATGATAAAATAGCAATGCAATTCGTTAATGATCACAATGAATCTATATTCAATCCAACAACGGTCAATTAACTCTGCAATCGTAATAAACTTTAAACACAACTTCACACAACAGTAAGTAAAGATTAGAAATACAAACAGCAAGGTAATTCCACCAGAGTAGGGCCCTTAGCGCCAGTGAAATACTGTTGTGCTACTTCAAAACTTAAGAGATGAAACGAAACGCGTCTTTGATATTAATCGAACATAAAGTATTATAGAGACTGCTCTCTTAAAGCCGAGAGTCAATAAACACAATATTACAGAGGAAATGTTTTAATATGAGAACGTTTCCACCCCTTAATCACTAAAGGACGTTTCTTTATATATCAAACCTTGACAGACAAGGCGAGGAATAAGATGAGTTTGAACAGCGATCCCTCGGGATCGAAGGACCCTGAGGGATTCGCTTCTCTTCATTTAGTTATCATCTGGTTTACTTTGACCGAAGCCGAGTTGTCCCCTGCATTTTCTTAGCAATGCGTTCGTATTTCCTTGTCCTAGGCAGGATGTGGTTTAACGCTAGAGGAACTGCAGTTGCATTCATCTCAGCCTCGCCTTTGGTACAGCTGTTCACTTCGTCTAATTCCTATTTTATCAAAAAAAAGCAATATTTAGTCATCTTTTTACAATAAACATAATCCTTTCCAATTCTACCATAATTCTTATAATAAATTACCTTTCTAAAGTAAAAAGGATTATGTTTATAGTAGAAGAATGAGAAAATACACAGTGATTTCATACATTTTTCACTGCCCAACATACCTCCCTGCTTAATCTTTTTCATGTCCTCATGAAAACTATAGTTCACATGGAGAGCAGTTAAAGAATAAGCCAGATAAGGTTTGTCATCAAAAGGCCTAAAACCATGCAGTGTAGCTAATGCCTCAAAAACATGCTCTGTCTGTCCTTCAGGGAGTTCATAAATGGCTTTGTAGTCTGAAGCAGGATACCATGCAATGGGGCTTCGAAACCTACACCCTAGCCAGAATGGTTCTTCTTTTGCACTCAGGTTTGTTTCTCACCACTGGTGTGGCGACTCATTTCTTCTTCATCCAAGTATCGAATTTATTCCTCCAATTCCTCTTCTTCATTAGTACGAGGACTTCCTCCCTCCAATTGTGGAGGTTGTTCATCCTCTAAGCTGGGAAATTCTAGGGGCTAGCTACTGCTGCCGTGAAGTCCTTCCATTGTCTTTGCACATTGTTAGTTCTTTCCAAACACACAGTGATTGCAATGGAACAACACAACACGGTGAATTGGAATAATGTCGTTAAATTTTTGTTATTCCCTAGAATACAGGGATTTGGTTCGCATACAGGTAAAGAAATATCAGGATTTGATCTGCATGCAGACATCCGCGCCCCCCCTGAAGGATAATAGGTCTTCCTCGACCGTAAAAAGAGAGGCAAGTGTGGCACAGCAGTTGTACAGCAGGAAAAATCAGGCATAATTATTATACATTCAATCAAATTATAGCAATTACTGAAATCAATGCGTGTGATAAATCGTAAATAGATATAAAATCGTTGTGTAATGATTCAAATATAAGGAGAAGGGACAGCTTAATATAAACATAAGTACAGATGCGTTTATTACCCACTTCAGACTAATATGATCGATTTATAATGATTTTCATGTATAATAGGTTCGAAATCAAAGGTTAAGGATTCATACTTTCATTTGATATTTAAATAGAGATATAGGAAAAATGGGTTAATATGACTATTGATATGTATAAATGTGACTCCAATGCCATCAATAGAGCTCTGTTGCCCACAGGTGTCCATAACCTTGACAGAGTTGCTTTCTCACCCTTGGAACCATTATCCTTTATGTTGAGGAAGTGCTTGTTAAATGTCATAACGGAGGCCATTGTGCTGGCTTGGTGACCAGATAAATCACAATGCCATTCACCGGGAAGAAGTGAAAAATGGACAGGCCGGCTCGTGATGAGACCTCCTGTTCCAAGGACTTCTTAATTTTGCAATTGTCCATTGGACCATATCCCTGGTTTGGTGGCCATGATGGGAATGCCACTTCACTTATTTCCTTATGATCATGGTAGGCTGGCTCTTGATGAGACCCCCTATCCTCCATCTGCCAAATCATAAAATCATTAGTGAAATATATAAATATTATTATTATTATTATTATTGTTTATAACACTTTCCTGCTTATATATAAAGGATGGCTCAGCACTCCTTAAGAGTAGGGATGGTGGAAGAAGTCTGAACATCTAAATAGAAAAGAATATGCCCTTATTCCTACTCCATAAGTAAAAATCAAAGAAAGCTATAGCACATGGGAAGAACCATCATGATAAGGATAATCGATCAGATTAATTCAGTGGTAGTAAGACAACAAAATCATGTTATTGATTATGTCCATTTTTCCCCTTTTTTTTTAATCATTACTAAACAACTTTATTAAAAATGACGATTTCTTTTGATTTGCTGATTACAGTAAGTTTTAATTTGTATGATTTTATATGAATAATATGTTGGCCTTTAGAAGAGTCATCAGAAATCCTCAAAAATGTTGATCTAAAACAAAAACAATCCACTCAAAAGGTGATGTTCCTTTAAAAGGAACAGCAGAAACAATCTGCGAAAATGATGTTCCTTTCGAAAGGAACAACAAAAATCTTCAAAACTACTGTTTCTTTTGAATGGAACAGCAGAAGTGTTGTTCCTTTAGAAAGGAACAAAAAAAACTCAAAACAAACGAAATAAACAAAGTTTTGAAAAAAACAGAATTTCATGAAAGAAACAACAAAAACTCAAAATAAATGAAATAAACAGAGTTTTGAAAGAATGAATTCCATAAAACAAACAATCCAAATAAATGAACAATCTTTATGTACAAAATTAAAAAAAAGAAATGATTCAATAAATGGATGCCGAGGAGGAGTATCCCCTTCAGCCAGAATTTTCATGGTAGAATCTTCCCGTAATTGTTGGTAAAAGGATTCTCGGGTAAGCGGTTTATGATACAATCGTACTTGATGATCGTTTACCTTAAAGGGACCCATCAATGGTGGCTAATGTAATAGTGCCATTGTCATGCACTTTTTGTATTTCATAGGGTCCGATCCATCGTGTCTGGAGTTTCCCTGGGAAATCCTGAAACCTAGAATCATATAAGAGTGCCCAGTCTCCTTCATGGGAGATCTTTTCTTTGATAAGGGCGTCATGCCATTTTTCTCTCTGTTTTTAGATTAACTTTGTGTGCTGAAGAGCAGAGAGCCTAATTTCATCTAACTCATTAATTTGTTGCAGTCTTTTGGCCTGGGCTTCATTTAAATCTAGACCCACCTTTTGAGATGTTCTTAATGTCTGAATTTCAAACTCTATCGGAAATCCGGGTTCTTTTCCAAATACCAATTGATATGGTGAATATCCCGTAGTGGGTCTCCACGTTGTTCGGTAGGCCCACAATGCTTCTGGCAATCTGTAGGCCCAATCACATCTGTGTGAGGCAATAGTTTTTGTTAAAATAGATTCAATCACTTTTTTCATGCTCTCTACTTGGCCATTGGCCTGTGGGTGGTATGGGGTTGTAATCTTGTGCTGAATGTGGTAGTTTTGTAGTATTTCAGATAATTTATTACCTACAAACTGTGGTCCTCCATTTGTGATTATGTCCCTTGGGAGGCCATATCGCACAAAGATTTGGAAAAGAAACTTTATTACAGAGTCCTCTATAGCTTTTGAAATAGCCTCTACTTCGACCCACTTAGTGACATACTCGGTTGCAACTAAGATGTATGTTTTTTGGTTTGATGGGGGGTTAATAGGGCCAACAAAATCGAGGGCCCAACATTCAAATGGTTCAATCACTAGTTGAGGGTTCAAAGGCATTTCATTAGACTGCCCAGGGCTACCTGCCCTTTGGCAGCTATCACAGGCCTGCACAAATTTTTTGGCATCTTTAAAGATGGTAGTCCAATAATAGCCTATTCGTAAAACCTTATGGGCAGTTCTACAATCTGAAAAATGACTGCCACACTGCCCATCATGGTATGCTTTCAAAATATCAAACACCTCGTCCTCCCGGATGCATCTTCTTATTTTCATATCTTCCCCTGTATGAAATAGGTAGCCCCCAATCCAAGAGAATCAAGTACTACGCTATATTATCTGCTTTCGTTCATTAAGGGATAGATGTTTAGGTAGTTTATCTATTGCCGAATAATTTTCTATATCAACATACCATGGGGTTTTGATAGTAACAGAGAACAAATGTTCATCTGGGAAGTGATCTTCAACTGCTTCTGTGTCTGTTGGCTTTGGCATTCTTGACAGAAAATCAGCTACAGGGTTCTATTTCCCAGGTCGATCTTTGATTGTAATGTCGAATTCCTGCAATAAAATCAACCATCTTGTCACTCTTCCATTTGTAACAGGTTTATTTGCTAAAAATTTAATGGCAGAGTGATCAATATATACTACTACAGGATACCTAGTTATATAATGTCTAAACTTATTTATAGCATGTACTACAGCTAAAAAATTCCTTCTCAGTCACAGTATAATTTAATTTAGCAGGGGATATATTTTTGCTAATGTAATAGATTGCATATGGCTTCTTGTCTTCCTCCTGCCCAAGTACTGCTCCAATTGCTGTGTCTGAGGCATCGGATGAAATTTGGAATGGAAAATTCCAATTTGGGCCCCTTAGCACTTGGGCTGTTGAAACAAGATTTTTCAGATCATTGAAGGCATTGTCACATTTATCTGTCCAAATAAAATCAACATTTCTAGTTATTTCATATAAAGGTGCAGCTATTCAAGAATAATGTTCTATAAATCTTCTATAATAACCAGAAAATCCAAGAAAGCTACGTACCTCTGTTTGTGTGGTGGGTGTGGGTATTAAAAAAATCATCTGAATTTTAGCTGGGTCCATCTGAATTCCAGCTGCTGAAATATAATGCCCTAAGATAACTCCTTCGGTCATCATCATATGACACTTCTCATGGCTTAAACAAAGTCTAGTGTCAATACATCTTTGCAACACCTTTTCTATGTTTTCTAATGCTGGCTCAAAATCATCCCCATAAGGTGTGAAGTCATCCATATATGCTTCGATCCCTTCATTTATTAAGTCTGCAAAGATGTTGAGAATGGCCCTTTGGAATGTAGCAGGGGCACTGCATAGGCAAAAAGGTAAGACTCGGTAGGCAAATGTCCCCCATGGACAGGAAATAGTAGTTTTGTCTTAGTCTTCGGGGGCAATCTGGATTTGATTGTACCCACTGAAGCCATCGAGGAAAGAAAATAATTTCTTTCCTGCCAATGTGTCTAATACCTGGTCAATGAAAGGAAGGGGAAAGTGGTCTTTTTGTGTTGCCTTGTTAAGTTCATAGTAATATACACATATCCTCCACTTTCCATTCTTCTTCAGTACCACTACTAATGGAGAGACCCACTTGTTATTAGATATTGGGTATATGAAATTAACATCCAATAACTTTTGTAATTCAGATTTCACAATATCTTTAAGGTGAGGGTTTAGTCTTCTTTGGGGTTGGCGAATGGGTCTCGCATCTTTTTGAATATAGATGTGGTGTGTACACAATTGGGGGTCAATTCCCTTCATGTCTGGATAATCCCATGCAAAGGCTGCTTTGTATTTTTGTAATAATTGGACCAACTTCTCTTCTTGTTCAGCAGTGAGATTTTTGTTAATGTTTAGAGTTTTCCCGGCTCAATTTCTACAACCTTGCTATTGTACACAGAAGTAATAGGTATTACTTGATCAGGAATGTCTTTCAAAGGATCTTCTTCTTCGTTATTATCAAATGTTGCCCTGATCACGTGACATTGTAGATGGGATCTGATTTGTGGTTTATTAATAAAACTATTGATGATATCATCCTCTGTTTGGTCTTTAAAATCAAGAGCATTTTCTATAGTTAGAAGTGATCTCATATTTTTCATAAGATATGATACAGGTTGTTTTCTTGTTTTGATTATTGATAGGCTTGGCTGGGTTGGGGGATATAAAGCTAAATTCTTGACATAGTTTCCCCTTGTTATTGTCATGTTGCCTTGTCCGCATCCAATATAAGCATCAGCAGTTGCCAACCAAGGTCTACCTAAGATTAACTGGTGTCCTTCTAGTCGATTCTTTCGATTGATAACCAAGAATTCAACAGGGTATTCCCAGGAATCTACTAATACCATTACCTCTTGTAGTGTACCCTCTGGTTTGACTACCGATCGGTCAGCCAATTCCAATAAGGTTGTTGTTGGTTCTAGCGATGTAATGCCAAGTTTTTGACAAGTGGTGGTTGTTAGGATATTTATTTCTGCTCCCAAATCAACTAAGGCATTTGGAAACAATTGCCCATGGATTTGCACTATCACTATGGGATTTCCTGGGTCTTCATATTTCACGAGTGTTTCCATCCCTAATAATAAGTCAGATAAAGTACCGACTATTTGGACAGTTGGATTGGTGGTTGTTCTCCTCTTTGGATTCTTTATGCATAATTCCTTAATGGTTTTTGCATATATAGGAATGTCTTGGATAGCTTGGAGGAGAGGGATTTTTATACACAAATTTTTTAATTCTCCTAGAAGGTAAAAATTAGGATGTTCTAATGGGCGCGGTATGATTAATCGTTTTGGGAATGGTGGAGAGGAATTTGTTACTTATTGTTGATTTTGTTGTTGAACCCCCTTCTCTTTTTGTAATGTTTTTTCTATAGGTAACGAATCTTCAATATGAACATTATTGTTTCTCTGTGTTTCTACTATGCGCCCAAACCTTAATTGAAGGTCGTTGCACTCCCTCAGTTCAGTTTCTAATTTTGGGGGTTCCATTATTTGGATAGACTGAACTCGCTTATTGTTTAGGTTTGGGTTGGGCTAGGCTGGGAGTTGTGGTCTTAAGTTGGTCTGGGGGTTTGTATAGGGAGCTGGCAGTGTAGGTTGAGAGAGAGGGATTGTTCCTGCTGGATGATTTGTAGGTCTTTTCCAGTTTGACTGCCAGACCTGACTCTGCGAAGTAGAGGGGGACCATTGTGTTGGATAGTTATTATTTTGCCAAAACGGTAGGCAGAAAGGAAAACTAGGCCAATTAGTTTGATTTGTTTGATTTGGCCAAGATGTTGTAGGGAATGGTTGTTGTGACCCATTGGGGAAAGGTGGTTAATTTTGCCACATTCCACTATATTGCTGAGCATTGTATTGAGGAGGTTGAAAAGAAGAAAATGGATCAGTTGGCATACCTGATTGTCATGGCTGCCATTGTTGGCGCTGATTAAGCAGACATACCACTTCTGATTCTTCTTCCGCCTCCTTATAAACTGCTTTTAGGCCAGGAAGCGAGGGACATCCTTCTGTAGGGTGATCTTTGGTGAAAATGGCACAGATTTTGATTACATCCAGCGGGCACTCTTTATGGCTGTGTTTCTTCCTGCATATAGGATAGAATATCACCAAATTTTTCTCTGCTTCTGCTTGCTTTTGTTTGGCTTGCATGATGTCGAACTGTGTTGTTAGAGTCCCAAGTATATCTGTCTTAAAATATTCTAGCAGATTTCCAATCTCTGCACGAGTCACACCTTCATTAGAGGTCTTGTTGTCTCTTGTAATCATATCACGTTCTGCTGATTTTAGCCTTGTGTTGCCCTTCGAACTCCTGATACACAAATCAATGATGTTAGGATAAATTTCCTGATATATATCACCTTTCCCATAATATTCAATGTTTCAACCCATTGATATTTCATTCCCCTAATTAATGTACTTTTTAGAACATTATCAGGTAAGGGTAAAGATGCATAAGGAGATCTTTAAAGATTGTATTGAAACCATTCCACATATTCTTCCAAGGTTTCATTTGGTTTTGCTGTCATTTGGAATATTTCATCTTTTAGTTTCCGAGACCTGCAATAATCTTGATACTTCTTTAAAAATGCAGCTTTCATCTGATCCCAATCAGTTATGACACCCCCACCTAATCCCATAAACCATCGTAAGGCTGCTCCTTTTAGTGTAGAAGGAAATAGTTTTAATTTTTGGCGATCGGTGGTGTAATCATTTCCCCTGCTTAACACATCGAATTCAAAAAAAAATGCATCTGGATATTTTGATGTTAAGCCATGAAATGTGGGAATATGTTGAAGGGGAATGGCCTTCATAGGTGCGTTGACTGCAGTCTCTACTATAGGATATTGCAGCGTAGAGGTTTGCTGGGGTGTCTTATGGTTCTGGTTTTAGTTCTGGGCAATTTGGTCAAATATGTGCCAATATCCTTCTGGGATCTCAAGGGAATTCCTAGGCTGACTAGCAGGAGCAGGAATGGCTTTGAAAACACTTCCCTTATCTAGAATAATAAGTATTCCTTGTTGACCTACTGTTTGAGGTGTTTCAGGACCTTGGTTTTGAATGATTTTAACGGCACTTCCCTTATCTGGACTGCTTACTGTTTGGACTATTTCAATAGGAGATTTTGGGTCTCTTGTTTCTCCTACTTCCCCTTCTCCTTCATGGAGATTACTAGAGTTCCCTTCTTGAGGGGAAATTATGCAAGGATTCTCAATTTCTTCGGAATCTTGCTCAATTCCCTCTGTTTGACTGTGTATCTTAGCAAAGGCTTCAGATGGTAACTTTGTAGCCTAAAGAGAACTAGTAGGCTATTTAGAGATAACTTTTATAAATCCTACTGATGGCTGAGATTCAGTTATTTTAAGGATTTCGAAAATAAAAGTTGTCTGCCCAAGGGTCACCAGTCCCTTAGGTTTTTCAATTTTAGGAGGAATTTTGTTTTGCTTAGCTAGTCTATTCATTCAAGAAAACAAGCCTTCATTCCTGCCTAAAGAAAGAATCTTACCTACTTCTGCTGCGAAGCGGGCTGTGAGAAAGTGTCTTTCTTGCCTAGTGCGCAGGTTCTTACCTTCCGTATTTAATACCCAATTCTTCGCAAGCAGAAGAAAATCAGTTGTGCATCACTCCTTCGAAATGGCATACACTCTCCCCGGCAATGGCACCAAAATGTTGGGTCATAAAAATGTATCTTTTAAACACCTAATTAGCCTACATTAATTATCAATCTGGGAGCGACTTTTTATTTCAAGAGTGTACTATGTCTGAGGCTGCAATTAACTAAGAGTAATGCTATGAAGATTTAGTACAGAATGTTGAATACAAGAGTAAACGGATGCTTGTAAAGAAATCTAATTACAGTAACAAAAATAAAAATGCTCTGAAATCTTAACTACATCAATCTGCAAACCATCGATCAGGGATACAGTAGCCGTAACTCTTTCCCTTAGAAATCGATGCAACTGAAATCACACTGAGGCAAGATAACCAATCTGGGGACTTGAAAGCAGTAACCAGTGTCCTCTACAGTTGATGGTCTCGTTCTTAAAGCAATCGAAATGAAAGCAAACTCAATCTACTTGCTGATGAAAATAACGGAAAGGAACTTCCTCTAATAACAAAATCTGGAAAGGAACAACAACTTGTAATTCCTATGCATAAAAATTGTAACCCATCTATCTGCTAATCTAAAGCTATGAAAATGAACAATAAACAGAAATGGAACATCAACATGAACTGAACAGCAATTATGAACTTAACTAATATCAATACTTCAACCCTGTCGACAGCCAATACCATGAAAAAATCAATCATAAGGAATCGTAAACCAATAGAACATCAACTATAATTGAATATAGAACAACAAATTTTTATAATGATGGCAAGGTAAATAAATAGCGAATGCACTTCCTGCAGATGATAAAATAGCAATGCAATTCGTTAATGATCACAATGAATCTGTATTCAATCAAACAGCGGTCAATCAACTCTGCAATCGTAATAAACTTTAAACACAACTTCACACAACAGTAAGAAAATATATAAATACAAACAGCAAGGTAATTCCACCAGCGCTGGGCCCTTAGCACCAGTGAAATACTGCTGGGCTACTTCAGAACTTAGGAGATGAAATGAAATGCGTCTTTGATATTAATCAAACATAAAGTATTACAGAGACTACTCTCTTAAAGCCGAGAGTCAATAAACACAATATTACAGAGGAAATGTTTTAATATGAGTTTGAACAACGATCCCTCAGGATTGAAGGATCCTGAGGGATTCGCTTCTCTTCATTTAGTTATCATCTGGTTTACTTTGACTGAAGCCGAGCTGTCCCCTGCCTTTTCTTAGCAACGCGTTCGGATTTCCTTGTCCTAGGCAGGATGTGGTTTAACGCTGGAGGAACTGCAGTTGAATTCATCTCAACCTTGCCTTTGGTGCAGCTGTTCACTTCATCTAATTCCTGTTTTATCAACAAAAAACAATCTTTAGTCATCTTTTTACAATAAACATAAACCTTTCCAATTCTACCATAATTCTTATAATAAATTACCTTTCTAAAGTAAAAAGGATTATGTCTATAGCAGAAGAATGAGAAAATACACAATGATTTCATACCCTTTTCACTGCCCAACACCCTCCAACTCCATCTCTTTATCCCTCCCTCTCTCCCCATCTAGCTCCTTCTCTCTACCCCTCCCTCTCTCCCCCTCCAACTCCATCTCTTTATCCCTCCCTCTATCCTCCTATCTCCCTCCCTCTCCCCTCCTCTCTCTCCCTTTCTCTCCTACCTCCCTCTCTCTTCCCCCATCTCTCTCTCTCTCTCTCTCTCTCTCTCTCTCTTGCCCCTACAATCCTCTCTCTTTCCCCATCACTCTATTCCTCTCTCGCAAGTCCTCTCTATCGTCCTTCCTCTCTCTCCCTCTCTCTCTTGTCTCCCTCTATCTTCCCTCCCACTTCTCTCTCTCTCTCTCTCTCTCTCTCTCTCTCTCTCTCTCTCTCTTCCATTCAACATTCAATCCTATCTCTTTCTATGCCCTCCAGTCCTGTCTCTTCCCCCACCACTCTATCTCTCTCTCGAACTATGTTACTATATCCCTCCCTTTCTCCTTCTCTCCCCCCTTATCTCCATCACTCATTCTATGTATCTTTATCTCACCCATAAACATAGACACTCTCTCTCTGTCTCTCCCTTGTCACTCCCTCTCTCTGCACTTCTCACTTTCTATGTCTTTCTTATTCCCTCCCTCTCCCCCCCTCCAATTCCATCTCTCTTTCCCTCCATCTCTCCTCCTACCAAGCTAAAAAAAATATTAAACTTTTATAAATTAAATTATAAATATAAAAAAATATATTAATTAACTATACAAATAATTTTTATATTATATAAAATAAAGTAACCTAATTATGCCCACCTACAAACTATTTCATCTCACACATGAAATCTCAACCAATAAAACATGTCCTAGCTCTGTTTATACAAGAACTGCTCAGTAACTTTGATTCTTGGGCATAGAAGAGTCGGTTAGATGGAAAGAGATGGGAAGCATAGTGTAGAACACACTCAATATCCAAGTCAAATACTTTTTTTAAATCCCTCTATTAGATAAATATGGAATAAGTGCAGTACTATGGTATAGGATATAGGAATTGTGATCTTAATATTGGTATGATTTTTTAGTTTAATTTAAAAGTTTTATTGTAATAATTATAAATTTGAAATTAATTTTAGGTTTTGGATTTACTAAAATACCCACCACCATTACAATATGAACAATAGAAATTATGATTTCACCACATTAATAATTTATTTTTTAAATTATTTTTAACAAAACATGGTTTACAATAATTTCTTTGTTTTTATTTTTTATTTGATATATATATATAATTTGTTTTATTTGTGTTATATGTAATTATTTTGGGGCGTGTAATTAAGATGCAATACCCTCTTCCCACATCTACCCAAGTAACCGCCCAATCATGGTAAAAATTTGACAAAAGGCTACTAATATGAGATTCAACCTCCTATATGACCTTAAGGAAGTGGAATCGATGGAAACACCAAAAACACGCCCTACACTGCATCATTGACATCCCTAGGAGCTAACAGAACCTTCTAGGGCCATGTTCCTTGAGGGGGGGACTCATTTTTAGCGCATTTGAGGTTGAGTCGTGGGCTTTTAAGGGCAAGGGAGCAGCTCTAGAGCCGTAGGATAGCCTTTTCAAGATAGTGGCTTAGACCCCAAACAAAAAATTCCCCCCCTATAATTCCGAGATTTGTGCCACATTTTCAACCCTAAGCCCTGGTCACTGCCCATAACTTCTTGTAACTTCAGGAGAGGGTAAATAACAATAAAAAAAACATATATAAGAAATCACTTCAATCAGATCTCATCCTACCCCACCCAGCCATGATAGGAATTTTTTCAAACATGTCACAAACATAACATCTACATGTATAAACCACAAAATTCAACAAAGGGGTCTCTTTCTTATCTAAGAATGGCTAAGTAGCATTGCTCCCATACATTATAAGCTATCATTCAATCAATTTAACCATATATACATTGTAAATTCATTTACAAGTAAAAACATGGAGAGAGGCATACCTTATCACTATCACAATACATGCTTATAACCAGTGTAATACCAACAAAAGTACCGTGGATACATCAACAATAGAATCCACATATAGGCCATTGCATATACACATCAAATACCAAGGCAATGAACCTTTCATTAATGAATGTAAAAACCAACGCGGAATGGGACTTCACATTCCACCTGACCATATACATGGCTGAACCAAATCTCACTTCAACCAACCACCCCTGTGCCATATTCCAAGCATGAATGTGGGACTTTATCAAACACATAAATCAACACCAAAATAGGGGTCCAGAGACCACACAGTCTCAACCACAAACAAATGATTCCACCTCACGGTCGAACATCACTAACCATCACTGATTGGTATCTATCCACGCTACTACAAGGCTCCAAAGTGTTTGTTCCAACCATGGCTTCCAGGACTAGTAAATCAGCCCCAACTATTACAGGGATTCAAGAGATTTTGTCCAACAAGGGCGTCCAAGACTAATAATTCAACCGACCTAGGGATTCCAGAGATTTTGTCCAACCAAGGCTTTCAGGACTAGTAACTCAACCCATAGTTGTATGTTAGGCTTCCAGAGTGTTTTTCCAACCAAGGATTTGAGGAACTAATAACTCAACCCAACAACTACAGGAATCATGAGAACCAACCAGAAAATAGTCAATGGAAATAAACCCACAATCACCGTGGCTATCGAGGAAATGGAAAGGCTAGAAAAATCCATATGCATACCCATGCATACCAAAACTAGTGAAGAAAACATACATGCAACTCGGTACCTGCACTCAGAACCTATTGTAGATGTTGATTCCAATGTCAACTTCCGCTTTCCTTCCTTTCCTTTGCTTTCTTGATCCAAATCTCCAATTATGCCACACTCTACAAGAGTTCTCCAAGAATAAACTAAGTGCTCAAGAGTATGAGAGAGAGAGATATAATAATGAGAAATCCATAACTGAACTGACCAAGCCTTTCCCACTGATCCTCATAAGCCTTTTTATTAATGAGGCCTCTAATTTATTCATTTTCCATTATTTTCGTTCAATTTCCTCCTCACATGCAACCTGAGACCTTTCACCTTCCTTTTCTCCTAATTTACACTATTTTCATAAATAAAATGTCAACTAATGTCTCATGCCTTTCCAAAGCCTTTGCCTTTACCTTTGCCAATTTCCTTAGCCATAATAACCGAAATGAACACCCACTAGGATGTTTTTCCCACCATTCAGCTTGGAATACGTGTCCTATCACCATGGTCTTATATATATTTTTACATGTTTTTTTACTAGGGTTGTTACAGAACCCTCCCCCTTAGGGGGGAAAATGTCCTCGGTGTTCAATGACACCTACAAACTAGCAAGCCACTAAAAATAAATGATACTACCTATGGAGGTTTATAACACATCTCGTTGCAGTATTTACAATTAAAAAACCTGTTAAAACATGATAATCATACCATTTACTGGAGATTTATAGCACATCTCATTACAATATTTACAATCACATCCACATATAATTATGCACATTTGTTTTAGCCAGTAAATAAACATATTGTTTGTAGAGATTTATAAACCAACTCAATACAATATTTACAATAATATGCATACATACACATATACACATTTTCTGAACCAGCAAATAGACGGATATGATGCATGTATCAACAACAAGGGAGTCCAAAGGATCACACATCCATCCTCAAAGTAGTACCAGGATTCACCTCCTTCCTAGGAAGTCCAAAATCCACTGTCAAACTCAATTCTCCATCCAATGTCCAGTGCTACAATCCTATGGCACTTGTCCACTTAGTGAACAATTACTAGCTCATTGTTCTAGAACACACTCCTAATGTGCATACGATTCCATTCGGAAATGCTAATGACAAAAAAAAAAATCAACCCCGACCTTCCTTTCTCTGCTACACAATCCCTCGAGCATTCCACTCACCCCTTCTGTGCAGTCACTCACCTTCCAAGTTTTGTTGGCACCCCCATCCTAGGTATTCCATCCCTTGGCACATTAGAGGAAATTTTATCTTAAAGTGCACATGAAATTTTCACATAATTTCCATGTCATAATATGTAAACCAATCAAAATCCTTTAAATTTAAAAATAGGTACATGTAAATATTTTGGAGGGAAGAAAAGAAAAAAAGGCTTTTGTTAATTGTATTTTTTGCTTATCTCCTTATAGTTTTACTCAAATTTCAAGTGTATACACTCGTTGGATGCAGAATTCCACATCCAACAAGTAGCCATTATGCATACTTTTGAGAAGACCCACATTGATAAAATATCAATATACATTAAAAAATCATGTTGAATACGTTTTTTTTAAATTGGAAGAGAAATTGTAATTTAATCTCATGACAACTTGTATCAGTTAAATAAGTCATAAATATTGAGTTAGCTTAGGAATTTCAAGTTTCTAGGCCTAAGAGGAGGCATGTAAAGTTTTCCCATGATTTTAGGGGGTCCAGTTATAGTTATTTGTGATTTGTAATTAGTTAACTCAAGAAATTAAGTTAAAATCAGTTTAACTAGTTCTAACAGAGAGATGAGATAGTGATAGGTCCAGTGAATTAAATATGATTTAATTCAAAAGTGGTGATCAATCAGTTAACTGATAATTTGGTATAAATAATTGTTACATGTTAGTTATAAGGAAGTCACAATGGAGACAAAGGTTAAAAGGATGATAACCATCAGTTGCATAATTAGAAAATTGTAGAGGTCAGTTACAGAGTCACGAGGATGCGTATAATGCATTGTGAAATCAATTAATTCCGAGGAATCTTCTATTTAATATGGCGACAATTCCTCCAAGAATGTGTGAGAAAGGATGATTGAGAAAAGGCCAAGAATTAGTTAAGTACTTGATTTATTTTTTCTAGATCAAAGTGAGACAGTTGGTAGAGTGCAAGAGTTTCTCGATGAGAGAAAAATATTGTATTTTTTCATGATATCTACTTTATACAGTATACATATATTGGGGTTTTAGGTAGTGTGATTTCCCTAGATATGTCTTATGTTGTGCGATCAATTGATTTCTTTCTGTTACTTGTTATGTATTGTGTGATTGTGTTTTGTTTCCACAAACTGTATAAAGATTCATTATTTTGTTTTAGTACATTACAAGAACAGATTGAATATTGTTGAAATATTTTCTACATTGTTGTCCCAATCATGGAATGTGGATTTTTTATAGTTCCTCAAAGTAAATCCTTTGCAAACATCATTCTACAGAAGTGCTCCTTTAGGGAGTCTAGTGGTTATTTATTGCATGATATTCTGGGCACCATGTTGCAAATGGTGAAGTATTATGTGCCAAATTTCACCAACATTGCAGCTCTACACTTTCTCTGCCTTTGTGCTTAATTCAACATAGTCTTCCACATCTAGCGTATACAGGTTCTTCACCTGAACCTTGATATGATTCACCTGTCCCATGGTTACGTGTCTCGGGAATGTTTGTACTTTGTTGATGATCACATCATAACCATGTTCTTCCAAATATGCAGCAAAGATGGAATTTTTCTTGAGGCCTAGAACAAACATGACATCCTTAAGCCTGAGAGGGAAGCTAGACTCCCTCTAAAAGGTGACTATACCAATCTTGTTTGTGTTGTACCTTTTGTTGTCCCCCATCTCGATGTGCATCTAGATATCTCTCTCCTCCAAGTCACTGAAAAAGTATCTACACCTTGTCATGTGGAACGATGCACCTGAGTCCAAGTACCACACGATCCCCATCATTGTGTTGACCATGGATGTGGTAAGGGTGAATTCAAGCTCAAACTGTGAATCCAAGGCTTCACCTGCTACTCCTCTTGAGTTCTTTTTGCTCGACTTTTTGTGTGGACACTTCATGGCATAGTGCTCAAATTCATGACAATTGAAGCATTTAATTTGGGAAAAATGTTTCTTCTTTACCCCTTGGTTGGATTTTGGTTTGGTTTGAGATCTCCATCATTGTACTGACCATGTATGTGATAAGGGTGAAGTCAAGCTCAAACTATGAATCCAAGGCTTCACCTACTACTCCTCCTGATTTCTTCTTACTCAAATTTTTGTGTTGAGACTTCATCGCATAGTGCTTGAATTCATGACAATTGAAGCATTTAATTTTGGACATATGTTTTTTCTTGCCCCCTTGGCTGGATTCTGGTTTGGTTTGATATGTCTTCCCTTTTTTCTTCTTTCCCTTTCCAATCAATGCAAACTTTTCATCATCCTCACCCTTGGACGAAGTTCCATCTCTGGTATTCCACTTTATTTCCTCTTGTACCAAATTAGTCCATAAGCATTCCTAAATCAGTAGTCTCTCCCTCCCATTCACGAAATCTTGGTCATTATGCCAGCTCTTGGGAAGGCCTACAAGGCATAGGCTTACAAAGTCATCTTTTGCAACATTTACACCAACCCTGCTAAGTTCATCACCAACTTGTGTGAACCTGCTCAGATACTAGAAAATAATGTCATTCTTTTGCATCTTGATATTTTTAATTTTATCCTTAAGCGCCAGTTTCCTATGGTCACTTCTTTTCTTGAACAATTTTTTCAATGCTTTCCACATTACAAATGAATTTTATTTCCTGTGGAGATTTAAGGCAATGTGATCTCGCATTCCCTCCAAGATTATTCTCCTTGCCTTGGCTACATCTTTCTTCCACCGAGCAAGGTTCTAAGCATCAAATGCAAATGGTTTTACAACATTTGTCTTGTATTCTAGCAATCCATTTTGATCCAATACTTCCTCCACAATATCCTTCCATGTGATGAAATTAGAGCTGCCTTCCAAGGCATACTCTAGTCTCATCCCTTTGAAGGTAATATTCCTAAATCGAAAGATATCTTGCTACGTTGAACTACAAATTTGATCCTCCTAAGAAACAAAATCAAAATTCCTATTCTAATGTGAATCTTGTGATGATAGAATGTAGAAATTATGATGTATATTTGCAACTACTCATGAAATTTTAATCAAAATCAGAAGGCATAAACCTACTCTACTACTTTTTGGAATTCAATTCATAATTCAGAAAATCAATCACAAACATGCAATGAGAAATAATAGACATGCCCACAATATTTTTCCAGGAGAAAGAAATCTACTAAAAAAACCTTTGGATTGTTTCATTGATTTGATGAATAGAGATGTACTACATTTTCTTTTCTCAACTAAGCACAATCTGCAATTGAATAACCTATCTCTTTGCTCAATGAGAAGCTCTGACACAGACATAGTCAATTTCTTCCTCTGCTTGAACCCCTATTTCGTTGCGCAATTAATGAGGAAATTAGGCCCTTATTATTTAGGAATTTCCTCCAAAATGCTTGCATAATTCCCAAGGTTGATTAATGACTACATACAATACTTGTACAATTCCCAAGATAAAACATAGAATGTTCTATGTTGATTATATTTAAACAAAACTAACTATACTTAATTATAACTAAACATAATTGAAACAATAAACATTAAAGATTTTTGAAACAATAAACATTAAAGATTTTAAAAATAAATATTTTTAAGATATTAAAATACTATCTAATTTTTATAGAATTTACAATAATACTCGATAGAAAGAAATTTTACATATGCAAATTCTTCATTGTTTGAGTTTGGTTCAATATTATTGATTTATCTTAGGAAAAAGGCTTTAGTTTGGTTTAATATTATTTATTTATCTTGTGACAATATATCGTTGGATATGTCAATAGTGTTATAATTATTTTTTATTTTAATTTTTAATTTTATTTAAAATATATTTAGTAATTAATAAAATTTTAAAAATTAAAATTTAATAAATATTTTGGTATATAAATAATTTATAATAATTAATAATAATAATTAATATAATTATAATTTTTATTGGGTATTGGGTATAGAGTAGATGGTGATAGGGTGTTTTATTTAGGTATTATGTGGTAGAAAGTTTATTGGTAGGAAGTTTTATGGGTAAAAATCTTGCCATGCTAACCGATCATGTGGCCTAGGCTAAGTGCAATCTTGAAGTGATTTTGATGAGATTTCCAACTATTCAATCCAAAAATTAAACATACTAGTCATCTCAAAACTCGTATAACCTAACAAACCAAAAAAAATAAAATCACTATAACAAATTATGATAACTAATTATATTTTATAAAAATTCTTTATAAATAATTAAACTATTGACAATTAATTTTATCTCACTAACTAATGCAAAAAGCCTAAAAACTATACCTATAAATGGCAAAAAGCCTAATAATTTTAGTAAACTTTTAAAAAATGAATTTATGATAATTAATATTAAAATGAAAATTAGTAATAATTATTTATTAAAAAACTATTTTTAATATTAAATTAGTAAATAAATATCATATATGTTTTTAATATATTAATAAAAAGTTAAAAATCAAATTAATCTGCTCACTTAGAGATAGCTATTCTCTATGCCAAATGGATAATGAGAATATATTAGTGTATATTGTAGTGGAGTCTTATTTCTAGGATTATATATTATTAAATGTGAAAAAGTATATATTGTTATTTAATCTAAAAAAATTTACAGAATAATTTAGAATTTGGCAAAGATTTTTAAAAATTTATCAAAATTTTGTTTGTAGTTGTTAATTAGTATTTCGGATGTTCTAAAGGTTTTTTTATAGTGCTAAATCCACTTCCATAAAAACTAGTTGTAATAATTGCATAAATACAACACATGATTGATACAACACATATAGAGAGTTCATGAGTGGAATCAACGTGGCATATGATAATTCTTGATGGGCAAGGGACAAGTCATTTTCATTAATGCAAAACACATTTTGCAGGTTGCTGATGTCATCCATGTGTAACTACCCTTTTGTTTACGAGGTAAATTGTCAATGTCAAGGGGCCATGAGTTTCTCGACAACGGAGTCAGACCCCACGTCGCATTGTTTTGAAAATCTGGGTTTAGGATCCTTTTTAAAATGCGCTCTATTAGGGTCCGATGGTCCGTCCAGATTGTTTATTAGAATTAGTGGATACATGTAAATGTCATTCAGCAAGCAAGAAAGTCATTGTAAAGCTTAATATTACAATACATATTTTGACATAAATCATTTATCAAATAAGTTATTGTTTCGTGACGCGTGGATACCTGGCCAGGCGTGTACAAGGGGAAAAGTTTCCAGACCACTTCACATTTTCAGTCACGTTTTAAATATCGCTGGCACAGTCACCGCCTCACATTTCTTCCAGAAATCACAATAGATACGCGCTTCGACCATACATATAAATGTTCGCTTCCAAATCTTAAATCCGCAACACATTGCATCTTCTTTTGGCTTGAGATTTTGAGTTCAGCAATTACCAATCCCTAGGGTAGCGTAAACAAACTGCAACATATCTACTTATACATTGTGATTCATCGTTTTCCCTGCAACTGCACAGCGTTGGCATTGCGCCGCTAGTTATGGAGAAAGGCTCCGGAAAGCACCTTTCACCGTCTCCATCAGACGAAGATCGCGGACAAAGTTGCCGCCAATTTAGCGGAATTCGAATGCGAAAATGGGGGAGTTGGGTGTCTGAAATCCGCATGCCCAAGACCAGAGAGAAGATATGGCTGGGCTCATACAAAACCGCCCAGCAGGCCGCCCGTGCTTACGATGCCGGAATTTATTGCGTGAGAGGCCCCAACGCCAAATTCAACTTCCCCGATTCCGTGCCCGCCATTCCGTCCGCGTCTTCACTTTCCCGTGCGCAAATTCAGGTTGCTGCTGCCAAATATGCCCTCGACGTAATCCCTTCAACTTTGCCCTCTCTGCAAAATATCACAAATATTAAGAAGAAGGTGAGTGAGAAGCCGGCATCGCCATCACAATCGTCTTCGGTTTCAGAAATGGAGTGGGCATGTGACATTTGGCAGATCTCCAAGGCGCTGGACTTGGGGTTGTGGGAGACTTCGTTCGAGGAGAATGGCGGACTGAATTTGGAGAAAATCCCGTCGATTGAGGAGGCGTCAGTGTGGGAGTTCGTTCCAAGCTGGCAGGAGGAACAACCAGACGAATTCATCTTCTTTGACCCCACAGATGTGTGGAACTTTCGAGACATTTGAAAATCGGGAAAAGGAGGAAATGAAGACAACGTGATCCGTTTTTGGTTTGTCGCGTCGCCTGGCAGGCAACGGGTTTCGACCAATTGTCAAAATCTGTTTGTCAATTTAGAGGATATATTTACGCCTAAGGCGTTCTATTGCGGAGTTTTACTTTGGGACATTGTTCAAAGATTCATGGTTCACCAGCTGTCTTATTTTAATAATATTTTTTTTGATTGGTGGACCTGCTTACCTCAAGCTTTCTTGTTTTGTACCAAAAAAGGTGCAAACGTTAGTTGTATATGTACATATTAAACATTCTATAACGGAGGTTTTTCCAGTTTTTCATGAATTGTTTTTTGGCCGTGAAAATTATGGAAATTTGGTTAGATTTAAAAAAAATTTGGCAGGGATTTTTGTAAATTCACTTTATAACTATCAAACTTTAATATTTTGAGTGTTCTAGAGATTTTTGATGGTGCTGAATCTATTTCCACCATCAAAATCATGATTCAAACAGAAATATATTTTAAAAAAATTTGGCCCAGATTCTGGGCAATTTCTCCTCATTTATTACTCATTAGACAACTCAGTTTTCCACATATATATATATATATATATATGGTTGAGAGTTTTTTTAAATATAAGTTTAAAAATTAATATATACAATTATATATATATATATATATATTTTAAATTATAATTTAAATAATTAAAAAAATCATATTTTACATAATTAGAATTTATTATTTTATTAAAAAAATTAAATTACAAATATATTTTAGATATATTTTTGAGATGAGAGGTATGCTCACAAAGGTGAAGAAACTAGTGAAATGAATCACATAGCATGCATCATTACTTCCTAGACTTGCACCAGATAACAAGTCACCCATCCCAAAAATCTAAATTATATTAATAATTTTTATAAATTAGGTCTAAAAAATTTTAAATCATATTTTATGGTGTTTTGTTAAAATACTTCTTAATATAAAATTACTAATTCAATATCTGTCAAAGTGATATATTAAACCTAATAAAAATATAATCGTGCTGAACTAAAAAAATAACTTTTATAAATTAAATTATAAATATAAAAATATATTAATTAACCATACAAATATGTTTTATATTATATAGAAAAAGTAACCTACAAACTATTTCGTCCAAGGGATGAAATCTCAACCATGAAAACACGTCCTAGTTCCGTTTATACAAGAACGGCTCAGTAACTTTTATTCTGGGAACGAAGAACGGGTAACACCGAAAGAGAACTCGATATCCAAGTCAAATACGTTTTTAAAATTCATTTGTTAGATAAATATGCAATAAGTGCAGTACTATGGTACAGGATAGGGGAATTGTGATTTTTTAATTTAATTTAGAATTGTTATTATAATAATTGTAAATTTAAAATTAATTTTAGGAATTGCGTTTACTAAAATACTCACCACCATTACAATATGAAAATTAGAAATTATGATTTCATCACTTTAATAATTTATTCTTTTAATTATTTTTCACAAAACATGGTTTACTATTTTTTTTTTTTTTTATATGATATTATTAAGAATATATTATTAGGTTGATAGGCTTTTTCTTTTGAATCAACTTATTTTGATTTTTCTCAATACTTTTTATTTAAACTTGACATCTGTACTTTATATCACTTTGCCTTTAACCTCAACTTTTGTAAATCATATAACTATGTCATTTGTTCAAATTATATAATTATGCCATTTGTTAAAATACGGTTCCATATATTTCACCCTCGCTCCAAGATTGAATAGTAGATCGTTTTCGCTATGACTCCAAAGCCCACTATCTCAGAGTATGTATGCCTATCCTAAATCTGTTGCTAGATGGGAACAACCTACCGTCCACGCCCCCAACGCGGGTGAACTCGATGCTTCTTTTTATATGTGTAGGACAGGATGTGACAGGGCTGACGACGATGAAGGCCTCTGGTATATTACTCTAAATGAATGTCTTTTACACGGGATGGTCGCTGTTGGTCCGTGTGCCCTGGGCACTTTGCATTTTTTTAGGGTTTCTAGGGCTGGATTTAGTTCTGTCTTTGAAAATATCTTAGTCCTTGAAATTTAAATGGCAAAATTGTTTCCTACATTTTGATGTTTTACACGGTTAAAATTTTGGTTAAAAGAATGAATTCGAATTCGCCTCTTGCCTTTCCTAACAGGTTAAAAGAAATCATTCTTCACGGAGATTGAGTGCTCCAGCAATTTTTTTTATTTGCTGGTTTTGGATGTTGTGGATTTTGTGGTGTTTCTTTATGTTGAGGTAGTTAGGATTTCTCTGGAAAATAAACAGGTGAATATTGTCATTTCCATTCCTTGATGACGATTTCTATAGAGATTGGGGATCGTATGCAAGTATGCTTTTGCATCTTTTGAAAACATCAGGTGATCTTGTCATCCCTAGAATTCTTTCTCATCTCGTTTCTGAATGTGTTGTAAATTTACTTCACCCAACTTACTTGTCTTTGGACCCAAATATCAAAGATTTCATTGAGTTTGAGAAAATCAATCAGATTTTCTTTTTTATAAATTCCTTAACAGATCCCATACATTAGTGCTATTTGATAAGTTATCGGAATAACACATCAACACATCCGGCGCAACCTGTGTGCCAGGGAGCCGTTCGACAAAACCCTCAGCTAACGGATAAGAAAATAGGGTGTAAAACTATGGAATAAGGTTTCGAGCTTTATAGGTTGTGCTGCCTGTCTTTGTAGGTGATAATATCGTGGGAGGAGCTTTCGTGTCTTGCCCCTAAAAAATTAATGGCACACACTTTCTTTGCAAGTTCTTGGTTTTCTTTGCTATTATGTTTATGTTTTGAAGCAGTTCCCCTATTTTCGTCATTTGGTTTGTGAACTTCTTCAGCAATGAGTGATGCACATGATGTCCATCCTCTGTTCCTAAACTTTGGAAATCCTTAACAAGAAGATTAAAGCAACTCGAGCCAAAGTTTATGAAGGACACGATAAATTTGTCGTGGATGCAACAAGCCATGGGGTTTTTATTTGCTACACACGCAGAACTCAAGTCCCTTATTACAGATCTCCAATTCCATGTAGAAGAATGGGATGAGAAATTGGTGGATGAATACCTGGATGACATTGTAAAGCTTTTAGAGATTTTCTTTCATTAAACTATGAAATTTCAAAGATTGGATGTTTTCAACTTTTATTTTACGTTAACTATTTTTGGAGAAGTTCTACTTTTTCAATTGGATTCTCCTCATCTTCAGTGTTCTAGGTATTCTTCTGATTTTTACGCATGTGATGTTCCTTTTGTAAGCTTAATACACTGTCACTATGAATCCCAAGTGTTGGTATGGTAATTTTACATTAAATTAAGTTCCACCAATATGTTGAAATATTTGGAAATTCCGAAACAAAAAAATGGAGAATAAAACTCCCTTCTTTAAGACAGAGAAAATATTAAAATTTCATTCACAGTGACAGAGTTTCCACACTTAAAACAAGCTTCTATTTCTCCAAAAAAAAACTGTTACAAATTCTTCCTCAACACAGAGGGATTACAACTGCTGGACTGCTCCTAAGCACAGTGCCAAAATAACACACTCTGTCTCTCTAAAACATTCACTGCTTTATATACAAATATTTCACACTACTGTGCATTCTCTGTTTTCCCGCATTGCTACGGTTCTCAATTCTGTTCTGTGTAATAATAAAACCAAATTACAACGACACTCTTTTTACAATGCGCTGGGCATATATATGTAAAACTTTATAATATAATATATATATTATAAATATCTTATATTTATAATATATATAATATAATCAAAGTAAAAACAAATATTACTGTGGTAATAAACTTTAGCCCATGTTCAAATATTTAAAACAAACGTGCGGGAATATAAAATTAAAATCAAACTATGTCAAAATAAATAAATAAATTGTATTTCCCTTTGTTTTTCTTGTTATGCTTTTCGAGGGCTCCATGGAATACTTTCACGTGAGCTCTCATACTCCCCCGAAATCCTTTGTGAGTGGGCCCAGCTGAGGATGACATCAGCTTTTCGTGGGTCTCCACTCCTCCAGCTGATTGGCTTTTCTAACCGCTACGGAAAGGCTTGTTGCCTCAACTCTGTTGTATTAAATATGTTCGGTGGGTTTTTAATGTGGTTGTTGTTGCAGATAGGATGGAGTTCTTCCACCGCTTTTGCATTCAAATCACAACTGTTCAACTTCACATCTGCCATAACTCCGTCGTTCTGTTGTCTCTTCATTCCCTTCTCAATTAATTTTGTCGTCTGTTGAGCTATGTGGGCAATTGGAATTAATTTCCAACACTCCCCCTTAATTTCAACTGCTGGGTTTTCCTGCATACCCAGACATTTCCTGAAATAATTAAAACTGTTCTGAGCTAATGGTTTTGTGAGGATATCAGCAAATTGATCCTATGTTCTGCAGTGTTGCAAAAGAATCTCACCATTGTTAACCAATTCACGTATGAAGTGAAACTTGGTGTCTATGTGCTTTGTCCTTTTATGAAAAACATAATTTTTAGATAAAGCTATCGCTAAGCTATTATCACAGTAAATCACTGTCCCTTTTATCTGTTCTTGGCATAAAATTTTCAACATTCTTCTCATCCAAACTGCTTGACATGCTGCTGCTGTAGCTGCCTCATACTCTGCCTCTATTGTAGATAATGCTACAATGGGTTGTTTCTTAGAAGCCCATGAGATGGCTCCTGAACCCATGTGAAAAACATAACTGGAAGTGCTCTTCTGATCATCTACACTTCCAGCCCAATCACTGTCAGTGTATCCAACTAAATCTGAATTTTCTGTAGCAGTATATAAAATACCAAACCTTTTAGTACCTTTAACATACCTCAGAATTCTCTTCGCTGCCTGCCAATGTGCATCCTTTGGCTTCTCCATGAATCTGGAAATCAAACTAACAACATGCATTATGTCGGGCCTAGTTGCAGTCAAATACATGAGGCTGCCAACTATGCTCTTGTACAAGCTAGGATCAAAATCCTTGCTGTTGTCCTCTCTGTGGGAGTGATTACTACTTTTCTCTCCTGCATATTAAATCTTTCCAGCACTTCATTAACATATTTTTCCTGTGAGATAAAAATCCCATTTTCATCTTGTTCTACTTCTATTCCTAAGAAGTATTTCAACAAACCCATGTTAGTCATTTCAAATTCTTCTTTCATGATTGTTTAAAAAATTTCAATAAGGTAATCATCATTACCTGTGGAAATAACATCATCAACATATAAAACTACAATCAACATTTTACCATCTTTTTCTTTGATGTAGAGGGTGGGTTCTCCCTCACACTTTTCAAATCCATTTTCGAGTATATAGGAGTCTATTCTACTGTACCACGCTCTTGGTGCTTGCTTCAGCCCATAAAGAACTTTTTTCAACTTGCACACTTTGTGCTCTTGGCCTTTCTTTTCATAGTCGAGAGGTTGTTCAATGTAAACCTCTTCCATTAACACTCCATTTAGGAATGCTGACTTCACGTTCATTTGGTAAACTTTCCACTTGTTTTGTGTTGCTATGGACAACACTGCTCTCACGGTTTCCATTCTAGCAACCGGTGCGAAAGTTTCCTAATAATCTATCCCATGTTTCTGCTTATAACCTTTGACAACAAGTCTTGCCTTGTGTCTCTCTATTTTTCCTTCAGCATTACTCTTGGTCTTATAGACCCATTTAACTCCAATGACATCTTTACCTTTTGGGAGTTCAAACAAATCCCAAGTCTTGTTTCTTTCTATGGCATTAATCTCCTCATCCATAACTTCTATCCATTTCTTATTCTTGATAGCTTCTTCGAAATGAACAGGATCATCAACATGACAATATAGAGAAAACAAAGAATTGATACCTTAATTTGCTATATCTTGTTCATATATGTCTTTTAAATTTCTAAACTTCTTACCTTTTTCATTAGATGTACAAATGCCTAAAGAAGCACTTTAATTTCCTCCTTGTGGTGTGCTTGGAGAAGCACTTTCATTTCTCCTCAAGGGTGTGCATTGCTGCTCTTTTGTTGGTGCTGCTGTTTGGGGATGTATTTCAGCCAACTCATCATCATTTTCATCATGAGATCAACAGTGTTTAACATTCACTATTTTCTCTATGCTTCCATCCCAAGCTTCCTCTTCAATGAATTGAACATCTCTGCTCATAATAAAATTCTTGGTGGATGGGTTGTATAACCTATAAGCCTTGGATTCCTCACTGTATCCAATGAAAATACATTTCTCCCCCTTTCTGTCCAACTTCCTCCTTAGCTGATCCAGTATTTGTGCATAAGCCACACATCTGAATACCTTAATGTGTGTGACACCTTGCTTTGTGCCACTCCATGCCTCTTTCGTCACTTTTTTCATAACTGCTTTTGTAGGGAATCTATTTAGAATGTACGTTGCACAATGTACAGCTTCAACCCAATAATCAGTAGGAAAATGCTTTGCCTTTAACATACTCCTTGCCATGTCCATTATGGTTCTATTCTTCCTTTCGGCTACTCCATTTTGCTGCGGAGTGTATCTAGTTGTAAACTCCTTATGAATACCATTTTCTCTACAAAAATGTAGGAAATCTTTAGAGATATACTCACCTCCTCTGTCAGTCCTTAGGACTTTGATGTGTAGCCCACTTTGGTTCTCAACAAGTGCTTTGAAATTGCAGAACCTTTCAAACACTTCACTTTTGTTTTTCAAAAAGTAAACCCAAGTTTTTCTTGTAAAATCATCTATGAATGTTAACATGTAGTGGCTGCTAGCAAGCGATGGAGTTTGCATCGGTCCACACAAATCTGAGTGGACAATCTCTAAGGGTGCCTTTTCCCTTATGCTTTTCCCAGAAGGAAAACTTTCTCTGTGTTGTTTCCCCAAGATACAACCTTCACAAAGGCTGTCCGGCTTCTCTATCAATGGTAAACCTCTTACCATTCCTTTTCTGTTCAATAAATTAAGACCTCCAAAGTTGAGATGTCCAAATCTCAAGTGCCACAACCAATTTTCATCTTTTGGTTCGCTTTGGATAGCCTCTTTTTCTACTACTGCTATCTTTTCTTCATTCTTCAAATCTGCTCTCATTCTAAGAGGGAACATCCTGTTCCTTGTCATCTTAACTTCAGCAATACATTTTTTGCTAGGTGGTTTGTCCATGATGGTACAAACGTCATCCTCAAAGAAAACATTATACCCCTTTTGAACAAGCTTTCCAATACTTAAGAGGTTACACTTCATTCCTGGAACATAATAGACATCTGCTATGGATTTCTTTGCACCTTTCCTTGTTAAAACATTTACATTTTTTTTTCCCATAACAGAAACTTTACTATCAGTTCCTAGTGTGACTTGTGACTTCACACTTTCATCTAACATAGAAAACATTGCTATATTTCCTGTCATATGGTTACTGCAACCGGAGTCTAGAAACCATAAATCCTCACTTTTTTCTTCAACCATATTACAAGCTAAAAATAAATTATCTTGGCTGATATTTCCTCTAGTGAAATTTTCACTAGTTCTATTATTCATATCATGCTGCTTCTTTCTACATTCATTAGCATAATGACAATATTTTTTACAATAGTGACATTGGACATTAGATTTATTATACCTTTGTCCTTGAGAATTCTGCTGACCACTCTGTTGGCTGCTGCCTGGCCGTGGCTGTGATTTTGACTGTTGCACCTTCCATGTGAATGTGAAGGGTTGTCCCTTCCACCTCTGTTTTGGCTTCTGCCTCTTCCTCTCTTATTTCCTCTGCCTTGCCCTCTTCCTCTTCCGAAATATATCTGGGTCTTAAAGGCATGCTCCAGATATGAGTTTTCACTCCTACCCAATCTCTGATCATGAGTCATCAGTGATGCATGTAGCTCATCCACTGTGAAATTTGTGAGATCCTTAGTCTCCTCTATGGTGGTGACAATCACATCGAATCTTGAGGATAGACTCCTCAAGAGTTTTTCAACAATTCTCTTGTCTTCAAGAGTCTCTCCGTGAGATCTTATTTGTGTGACCATTCCAATCACATGAGTGAGGAATGAGTCAATAGTATATGACTCTTTCATATAGAGAGTTTCAAAGTCTCTCCTCAGCAACTAGAGTTTTGTTGTCTTCACTCTTTCCATGCCTTGATAGGCTGTCTTGAGAGTTTTCCATGCTTTTTAATATCTCTTGGCTGCTGCTATCCTCGGAAACACACTCTCATGCACTGCTTGATACAAAAAGAAGAGAGCTTTGGAGTCTTTCTTCCTAATTCTTTTCAGCAACTCTTTCTCTGCTTGAGTTAAATCTTCAAACTCTTATTCATTGGCTGGCTCTTCAAAGCCATCCTCAAAAAATTCCCATAAGTCTTGGGAGACAAATAAAGCTCTCATAGTTATTGACCAGTAGTCATAATTCTTCCCATTAAATATTGGGAGATGGATATTTCCCATACCCATACCAATGTTGGCTCCAGCCATTCTGCACTCTTAACTATGATTCAAAAACACTTGACTTTGTATATAAAATGACTAACTATTCTGCAACAGTAACACACTAAACTGTATAGAGAAATACCTCTATATTCTTTTTGGCTGAGTCTTCACACTGTTGGAGAAGCTGCTACAACAAAGAACTCCTTTCCTTCAACTTCTTTGATCTTCAAAGAGCCTGGACTAGCTCTGATACCATGTTGGAATATTTCGAAATTCCAGAACAAAAAAAATGGAGAATAAAACTCCCTTCTTTAACACAGAGAAAATATTAAAATTTCATTCACAGTGACAGAGTTTCCACACTTAAAACAAGCTTCTATTTCTTCAAAAAATAACTGTTACAAATTCTTCCTCAACATAGAGGGATTACAACTGATGGACTGCTCCTAAGCACAATGCCAAAATAACACACTCTGTCTCTCTAAAACATTCACTGCTATGTATACAAATATTTCACACTGTTGTGCATTCTCTGTTTTCCTGCACTGTTGTGCTTCTCAATTCTGTTCTATGTAATAATAAAACCAAATTACAACTACACTCTTTTTACAATGCGCTGGGCATATATATGTAAAACTTTATAATATAATATAGATATTATAAATATCTTATATTTATAATATATATAATATAATCAAAGTAAAAAAAAATATCACTGCGGTAATAAACTTTAACCCATGTTCAAATATTTAAAACATACGTGCTGGAATATAAAATTAAAATCAAACTATGTCAAAATAAAAAAAAAACTTTATTTCCCTTTTTTTACTTGTTATGCTTTTTGGGGGCTCCATGGAAGACTTTCACGTGAGCTCTCATACTCCCCCGAAATCCTTTGTGAGTGGGCCCAGCTAAGGATGACATCAGCTTTCTGTGGGTCTCCAGTCCTCCAGCTGCTTGGCTTTTATAACCCCCGCGGAAAGGCTTGCTGCCTCAACTCTGTTGTATTAAATATGTTCGGTGGGTTTTTAATGTGGTTGTTGCTGCAGATAGGATGGAGTTCTTCCACCGCTTCTTTATTCAAATTGCAGTTGTTCAACTTCACATCTGCCATAACTCCGCTGTTCTGCTGTCCCTTCATTCCCTTCTCAATTAATTATGTCGCCTGCTGAGCTATGTGGGCAGTTGGAATTAATTTCCAACACAATATCCCGACACGGGTTATGTTTGTTCAACTAATACTCAAGGAATCTAATTTGACATACCCAGATTTGGGATTCTGATGTAACTTTTAGTTGTAATACAGAAAGACAAGTGTCTGGAGCTTATACGTTTCCCAACAAAGTGGGGACTTGTTAACAAGAGTAGAAGACATGGAAGTGATCCTGTAAGAGCAGAAATGTTTGGGCAATTGACAACCAACCTTGAAGCAGCATGGTCCAAACGGAGGAAGCAAGGTGGGATTTTAAATACGTTAATTATAATACTTTTCATTTCTTACTTAGTAAGCACATTTCTATTACATGACAACACAATTTCTAACATATACTTACATTTCCGAGATCAAGGGAAACTTCCTAAACACTATTGTGTCAATGTAATTCTAGTAGGTATATGCTATGTCATTAGTTACATTCAGTGATATTAAAATTTACTCTTAACATAACACCATGCGAGAAGTGAGCTTTGCTCTCTATCTTGTGTTTAATGAGTGACAATTATTCTATCTACTGTAACAATCTCTAATCTTGAGCAGTCATTTCATTATGCCAATTTGAGAGAGTCCTTTCTTTGGTGTCTGCATCCCTTTTGGGATCTGGAGCATACATCATTGCCATTTTTCTTTTTACTTCTTGTTCTAGATGTTTTGACCAGGGATAATATGGCAGAGCCCATGCGGGATATCCTGAGAGCTCTTTTAGAAGCATATGTAATTTTATGATGGAATGGATGTCTGTTTCTATCATTTCTTATGTATCTCTAATCCATATATAGTGCCAATGAAAAAAATGCATTATGAACTCTCAAGTTCTTGTGCAAGTGAGTCTACCTGTTGTCCGAAGGTTTGTAAAGGTCGTTATTGAACAAGCCATTGGTGTGTATGTTATTTCAGGAGTTAGGTCTGATCAACAATTAGTAAAGATAAACATTTTGATTTGGATAATTAACATTCTTCAAGTGATGATGTTATTATTTAAATGCATGATTGCGGCTCATCATCCATATGGTTTGATATAGAGAGACACATTTACTTTGGATCTCTGATTACTAGGAGGCACTTTATTGATATAGAGAGACACATTAAATTTGGACCTCTGATTACCAGGAGGCACTCTATAGAGTCTACAACCATAATCAAAATGTTTGATTCTTGGGGGGGTCATAATCACGCCACACAATTTATCCTCCAACATAATTGTGAAGTTGTGTCAGGCACTTTCAGCTAGCCTAGGATCTCTGGTCCCTTCATATTATTACCTAAAATTGTAAAATCTATATGAATACATCTAGGATATAAGCCACATAGGGCTTACTGAATAGTGCAAATCTGTCTTAATCATGGATCTGTTATGTGCTGAGAGGTATAAAAAAACTGGAGGTGCCAATTTCATGATTTTCATTCTCACTTCGTGTATATAAATAATTGTTGTGAGGTTGTGGGTGTGGTATCAGTGAGATTGGATCCTTGAGGTTTATATTGGCACTTAGTTTTTTGATACTTTTCTGTGCATACTTGTTTTGGGGTTAAGATGAATCAATGTTAACATATTCATATGAGTTTTAGGTTAGCCATCATAAAATCATATAGAAACAATATGTTGTCCCAAGTGTTACATATCACACATGAAAAGTGTTGATAGATCCCCCTACCTCGCCTGTAGAATGTGCCTATTGGGACAATTACACCATGTGAAGGGAACCAAAGAAAGAAATATCAGGACCCTAAATACCTTGGATGAGACAATTACACCTCAGTTTCCTTTTATTCTAGGACATGCAACGCGAACAAGTTGTAGTTGCATCTATGGAGGAACTTGTTTTCCTATTAGACTGAAATTATTTTGAAATGCAGGTGATGAATGATGAGCTTGTGAAACTAATGGGAGGAGAGGTTGTAGAACTAGATTTTTCAAAAAGTGGTCCTACTATGATATTGATGGCGGGTCTACAGGGTGTTGGAAAGACGACAACTTGTGCAAAGTTGGTTCTTTATCTAAAGAAGAAAGTATGCTTTGAAAATACTTGGCATTGCAACATTATTTATTTATTGAGATTATAATCCCAACCCATAAATCGGAATCTTGAATATGACTTTTGGGTGTAGGGAAAGAATTGTATGTTGGTTGCAGCTAATGCATATAGGTGTGCTGCTATTGACCAACTTGTAATTCTAGGAAAGCGGGTCAGCTTGTGGATACATTCCACATATAACGGCCCAACGGGTTAACAATGAAATTTGTAGTTTAATTGTCTTCTAATGCATTCCTTGCTACGCTGAGCAGTTAAATTCATTCTGTTGTGTCATTTGTTTCAAACATTTTAAGGGTATTTTAGATATTTTATTGTTGAACTGAACATGAATTTAATGAATATAGATCCCAAATCGCGCTCTCTGCATTTTTCTTTCCTTTTAAAAAATGGTAACAAATGGTGCAAGACAAATTGAGAAACCCATCAGCGAGCTGGAGGCCACTGTAGCCAAATCTGGAAAAAAGGGTCGCAGTGTTGATCAAGTTTCCTTTCATTAGTTTGGAAAAATCAAGCGAAAACCCAATAACAATGTGACGACTTCTGAGGACTGGACTTACAGCTCAGGTATATTGTCAAACCATGTGGTGTAATGGTGTTTGTATCCATGACTCTGAAACCATGTGGTGTAATGGTGTTTGTATTCATGATTATGTTTTTGAGGAGAATAGCATGTATTTTCTGTTTTTATGGCAAGTAGGGTATATGAATGATATTTTAATGTCCACAAGATTAAAAATTGTTTATAGAACTTAGAAAATAAGTGTTATATTGGGGAGTTACAGGTTTGAATTTGGGTCATGTGCCATCAAGCCAATAATATTTAAATAATACTTTTAGTGTTAGTATTAATCATCATGTACTGAGTCAATAATTAGTTTATTGTTTTTTTGTCATGAAAATAAAGTGATATTCAATGGATTAGATGAAAAGGCTCTGAGCTAAACATCATGTACAAAGTCAATAATTAGTTTATTATTTTGTTGTCATGAAAATAAAGTGATATTTAATGGATTGGATGAAAAGGATTTGAGCCAATCATTGACTTAGTGCATAGCTCTGAGCCAATCATTGAGTGCATCCTACTTGTTTTCATTGACTTAGTGCATAAGTACTTGTTTATAAGTGACCATATTTTAGGGTCAGATATATTTTCCAACCATGTGGTGTTAACCTAAAATCAATTAGATTCTAAATTTGATAAATATGAGTGAAGTTAAATAGATAAATCTCTAAAAACATGTTGCATGTTTAATATCTATCCAATTTCTAAAAAAAATTGAGTTTGTAATGATAATAATATTATGACACTAAAATTTATGAAACCATTGTCAATTCCTTAATATCTATAATGTTTTGAAATATTCTGAAATCTAAATGAACCTAACAAAAACCTAACCTAATGTTAAATGTGATATTATGAATTTGAGATGTTTGGGATAGTGAAAACTTCCAAGTATCCATAATTTTTTGAAATATTTTGTAAACTACATAAACCTAACCTAACCTAATGCTAAATATGGTATTATGAATTTGGGTTACATGAGACAGTGTTTTTGGGTCATTGAGACACTGCAATATCATTCGTTATGAGAATACCATGAGAGAGTGGAATTTCATTTATTATGAGAATACCATGAGAGAGTGGAATTTCATTTGTTATGAGAATACTAGGATCTCATTTATTATGAGAATACTAGGATATAATATTTGTCCATTCCCGAGAAATATATTGCATTGTATATTTTGTTAACGTAAAAATAAAAATAATGTTCATTTTATAAGAGTGTCAATTTAGCTGTATTTTTAGCATAGTAGTTAAAGCTCTTTACTTAGCTATTTATTAGATTATTATTAAATTAATAAAGTTTTACAGTCGTCTATTTTTTTTTCTAAGTTTGACTACTTCTATTATATCATATAAAACAAAAAATTACAGGTCTCTTTCTCTGGGTTTGGCAAGCAAAATCCATAGGGAAGTTTCATTAGTTTTCTAATAGAAATTGGGTTTCCCTAGCTAGGGAGACTAGCCCTAAGAAACCATAGTGACACTACTGCCCGTAGCAGGAAACCAGCAGATTTAGTGAAAAAAAATAAACAAGAGTCATATAGCAGACATTGCCAAAACATGAGCAGACTAGAGAGTATAGAAAAACTGAAAATAGGGAAAACCTTCATCATTTTTTCCGGAGGTGGGAGCTTCTTCTTCAATCCTACAAATATATAAAACGTCATCGTTCTCCTTGCTCAGTGTGTGGCGTGAAGTCTGGGGACGTGGCGACGCGGGAGAGTCAAGATTCTCAGAGGAGGCAACTTGCAGACCAGAGTGCTCCGCCTTGTTTTCTGCCTCATAATTTGAGTTTCTACCATCACTATTGCCTATTTTCTGCTGGTGTTATTACTCCCACTAGAGGCACTTTGTACCAGGAGAGCTTTCATCTTGCGAGGGATGAAAGCAAGCTCGGGCGAAATGGTTGATTTACGCGGCCTCTTCTTGCTATGGGAGCTGGATGGCACCATAGGAGGAGCGGGAAGTTGCAAGGAAATCTGGGTGGTTAGATTGAAAGGGGAAATCTTGTTCTGCTCTCCCCATCCAACCAAAATATCCAAATCATTGCCCAGGGTTTGCCACAAAGGAGATCTGGAGAGGCGGCCATGCCCTTGTGCCCTTCTGCATCTCATTCGATGACACTGAGGCATAATGGTCTGAGGAGAAAAAGTGCAGGACCAGGAGAGATCAGTGGAAAGTGCAGGAGAGTAATTTCCACTGGAGGGAAGGCTAGGGCTAGATGAATGCGGACCATGCACCAGAGGCAGAGGGGAATTAACAGAAAGATGCACCGAAAATAGGAGAGAGGATCGAAGTGAGGGCGAATAGACAGAGGAGGTTGGATTAATGGCCATGGCATGTGACCTTAATGCGCTGCAGTCCGGGTACGTTGAAATGAAGGTGGCGGAGGTCAAGTTTACGTCTCCCTCACGGCAACATTTAACTTTGTGTTGGTCTCCTTGTGCAGTCACGTGGGGCGCCAAGTGTCCCTCCACATGGAAGCCTTGTGGCCTATGATCTCACTGACCCGCATCTGAGGTTTACAGTCGTCTATTTATTCATTCATTCATTCGGTGATTATTAGGTCAGTTGAAGTTTATAAAATTTTCACTTTTAATTGTGATTCTAGGATTTTTTTTTCAAGTTTTATAAAATTGTCAGTTTTAACAGTGATTACAGGTTGTTGTTTTTTTTAATGTTTAGCATTCTTAATCAGGGCTTATTGACGTAAGAAAGAAACATAAAAGACATAGTTGAGAGAAACTCCAGCCACAACAGTCTCCATGAAAGAAATGGAGATGGAGTCTCGCAAAAAATATATGGTGATCTTCATGGTCTCATTCGCAGCAACTGTGATTGATATGAGCACATGTTCAGCAGTGCAGCACGTTGTTGGAGAGGATAGAGGATGGGATTACTCAGATTTTCAAGGCTGGGCTTCTAGAAAAATCTTTCAGGTTGGAGATAATCTCTGTAAGTATTAGGGTTTATAAATGTAAATATATATGCAATAGAGATATGGGAAAATATGGAAAATTACAAAAAATTATTTTGCATGTCATGTATATTAGAGATATTTGGTAGTTGTTTCAACTTGTAAAAATTTTTGGACATATTTCAGCCAGTAATGTAGTCCACATATTTACATTGTAATCATCATATACATTTGATCAAGGTTTGCCTATGGCTCTACACAATAGAATGTGTTAGATCTCAAGAGCCAAGAGGAACTCGAAAAGTGTGATACAGTAAACCTACGAAATTGTACAATGGACGGCTTGATGCAATTGTTCTCTTCAAGGCTGGTAGCAGGTACTTCAATAGTGGAAGAATAAAGGATTGTAGAAATGGGACGAAGTTCCATATCAACGTCATATCTGATGGAAAGAAAAATGGATCTGAAAGTTTTAATGCCTCATCACATGGCACGATCAATTATGTTGCAGACCATGATTTTAATTTGGCTTTATATGGGATGGAAAGTGGAGTAGAGAATTTTAATTTGTTATCAGATGGCATGGAGATTGGGGCAAATAATTTGGATTTGGTATCAGATGGGATGGAGTATGGTCATGTACAAGGTTTCAAATATTCTTCGTTTTTTCCCTTTGAGGTGAAGCAACATCCGAGGATGGGAAGAATAAAGGAAGCCGAAGGTCCTATGTATTCATCAGCATCTGATGTTACTCTGTCCCACCTTTCTTATTCAATTTCTTGGGTATAAATCGAAAGCCCAAGTTTTATACAAATCCTGACTGTAGGTATATGTGTCATTGATAATAATAATCTTGTGATTAGGATAACAGAAGGCATATATGGAGGCTCGCAAGTTTCTATACAAACATTGGCATCTTTCTTGGACATTAAGAAATGAAGTGCTCCTCATTCTCGACATCCTAGAGACATCAAAGAAAGTGGAACATATTAAAATATCTACACAATAATTACAACAATGTACAATGGCTTGCCCAAGGGCTAGATCCACTCATCATACAACTTAGTGACTTCTTTGAGTTTGTTTTGAGCGCAAGGAATTCATTCCTCGATAGTCTCAAATTGTCCCCAGTCAAGACATATTATTATAGATAGTCTATTATGAGAATATCAGTAAAGTTTTCCCTAGTCAAGACACATTATTATAGATAGGTCATAAGAAAATCAGTAAACCTCACCAAAATCAATTGTTTTATCTCTATTCATTTACATTTCTGGAGAAAACTCCATCCTCCTTTACAAAATGAAAATACAACAACAATGCTAGAATGCCCATGTGGCTGTTAGGGATTATATGAACATCTGGCCCAACCAATGGATTGTATGTATGGGTGTATGAGTTTCGTAACATATCATTACACACACACACACACACACACACACACACACACACACACACACACACACACACACACACACACACACACACATATATATATAAGTTCTGGCTCATCTCAATGTAGAATGGAAAAACCATCAGTGTATTAGTGGAATGCTATTACCAAATTTGTATGAAAGTTGGTTGAAATTATAGAAATTTATTGAGTCAAAAGGTGCATTTTACAACTGAGTATGGAAATTTATATTGTGTCCAAAGGTGTATTCTACAACTCACTATGAAGGCAAGGTGTGATTTTTTCTATACTCAATATGGTGTTGACATGTGTTTTTTTTTAATTAAAATAAATAATTTTTTAGTCAATCAAAAAATCTAATTTTGTCTAATTGACATGTATTTTTTTAAAATTAAAATAAATAAATATTAGTCAATAAAATAAATAAATATTAAGTCAATAAAAAGGTCTAATTTTTTTTAGTAGAACTCGATAGGCTAAAAATATATTTTTTTAGAGTGTAGAACTTGAGAGATTAAAAATCGAATTTTTTCAGGGTGTAGAATTTGAGAGGTTGGTATTTCAAAAAATTTAATCCCTCATAAATAAGGAGTTAGATGAATATAGAATAGTTCCAATAAATTGAAAAGAAATATGTGGAATTTGTTGACATGATGGAATTAAATTAAAATGCATAAACATTAAAACAAACATAATTTTTTTTATTTATTTGTTTATGGTTTTCAATAATGGTGTGCGTAATAGTTAGTTTAATTAAAGTTGGAATTTAATGTATGTCTTTTCATCTTCAAAGGTTGACCTTGCTACTTTGGAAAATGCAAAATATATCACATACATATCTACAAATGTCTTTCTTATACAGTCCTTCAAATTGTCAACCCATCAAAATTTCTTGCACCTTTGGGGTAACTGGCTGTGTATATATATATATATATATATATATATATATATATATATATATATAAGTTTTTGTAATCCATAATGTTAAAGAGATGCTTTTAGTATGATGATGTGATTAATCCAAAAAATCATCTCTTTAATATATATAAATGGTTTTCTTTGTGGTATATGTAAGTATTTTTAGGCCTGTAACAAAGATGAGAATAAGAGTGTATGATATGTGCAAGTATTTGGAGTGTTCCTTGTAATATAGTTAAGAAAGGGTGGGAGAAGATTGTACCAAAGTTAAGAAAGGATAAGAGAAGATATTAAAGAAAACATGTTAGTTATATGTCTTACTATATAAATATGAACTTTTGTGTGAGCTCAACGTATTAGGACAAACATATATGGGACTGAGGGTGAAGTTGATATATTAGAGAAAATATATATATTCCAAAGAGCATATTCTAACTTATAAACAAAATAATATTTTTCATCTAAATTTAGCTATACAATTTCAAGCAAAAATGTGATTTTATTGTTTACATTTCATTTTTTATTACATAATTGAATTCAGTACCCTAAAAACCCTATAGAGCACTCAAATTATACAAATTAAACAAATTAAAATAAAGTTTTTAAAAATATTTGCTAGATTTTATTTAAAATTAATAAAAAAATGTCATGAAAAATATCATTTCATCTATAAATTAAACTACACTTATTCTAAAATAAAAGGAAATATTACAAATAATAATTATATTAAAAATTTATATGCAAAATATTTCCAACAAAAATGAAAATAAAAATGAAAAATATTTTAAAAAAATATTAATCTCTTTCTATCCCGCCATTTTTTTATATGAAAAAGAGTGAAAATAGATGTGAAAAAAAAAATACTAAAAACTATATCTACAACAACCTTATAACATTTCTTCCAATAAAGATAACTACAGTTTTTGTTGGGATATATATATATATATATATATATATATATATATATATAAACATTTTTCAAAAATTATAATTAATTTAAAAAGAATGTTTTTTTTAAAGTTTATTTTGTAATATATTGTGACATTATTCTAAATTTTGTTATGATGTTTTGTACATATTTATTTTAAATTATAATTTTAAAATATGTTTTATAATTTATTTTTTTATTAAATTTAAAATGTTATAAATGTGTTTAAGGTAATAATATTAATTTTTTTATTAAATTTAAAAGGTTATAAATATGTTTAATGTTTTTGTTTTTTAAATTAATATATGATATATATTCATATTAAATTAGGATTTCAAAACATTAATTATAATATAAATAGTTATAATTTTTTTATTTATTTAAGTTACAATGATTTAAAACATTATGTTTGAAATTTTATAATTTATAAATAAAATTATAAATTAACTATCATTTATACATTATAAATATTATATTTTCTAAAATTAATTTATAAATTTAACTTATATATTTTTAATTTATAAAATAGTATTGTTAATAATACTATATCTATGCATAATGTAGAATAGACATTGTAAATTATTTTAATGTAGATTCAAAATTGCTCATGTAATTTACTAAGACTCAAATTTACTTCACTCATCTACTAAATAAAATTCACGACCCAGAACACATCAAAAACATGCATCATGATTCAACACACATACAAAAAGATTTATCTACGAGAAATCAACTTCTCAAAACCCCTTCCTAAAACATGCATCATGATTCAACAGACATACGCAAAGATTTATCTAGGGGAAAGAAAATTCTCAAAACCCCTTCCTATCTATATTGCATTAATAAAAAAATCTAGATGAATACAATATGCTCTGCTCAAGATTGACTTCAACTTGCACCTATATCTTCATTGACTTCAACTTGCACCTATATCTTCTATCCTTAGCCTGATTGAGTGAATTTGGCCAACACTTGGCCAATTTTCAAGCCCTCCAAGCTCTTATTTCCTTGTGTTGTTCCTCAAGGAATTATCCCCTATTATTTAGGAAACTCCTCAATTTGGATTGCGCAATTTTTTAGGTCCTTCTTTGACTACATGTGTCACCTATACAACTTGGAATAGTTTACAACTCATAGTGCATTACCCTTGAACTCCAATCTCAACTGGGTAACTCAAAGTTTGTGCATGCATGAGTTAATTTAGGTTGATTGATCGATTAACTGGTTAAAAACTGAAGTTACACCCCACTGTTGGACCTCCCACTAGTTCCTCCAATAGTTCAAACTAATTTAACTAGCCATAACCCAATTAAAATGAATTAAATTGTTACAACTAAAATTAACTCAACCTAGGCTCCTAAAATTTAGGAATCACTGCACACAACTCAAGTTCATGCCCTCCACTAGAATTAACTAAGCTAATTGAGTGATAACAACTATATCACTTCAGTTAACTCATTCAAGTTGTCTGTTGATGTGGAATTTCGAATTTCTCCTAATTTAATCATGGGAAAAATTAAATGAGAAATTTCTTGCTACATTTTCAACATTCCCTCTCAGCAAGAAAGGGATTATCAAATACCCCAATCCTGCCCATATAGAACTTGATTTTTCCTCTTAACAAAGCCTTTGTCAAAATATTTGCATCATGTTCCTTTGTAGGAAAATATTCCAACAACATAATCCACCTCTGCACACAATCTTGTAGATCATTATACTGGATGTCGATATGCTTGGATCGATCATGAAAAATTGGATTCTCAGAGAGTTTGACAAATTTTATTGTCATATTAAATCATAGTAGAATACATCATCTGACCAAATAATGCAAAAAGAATCTTCATCATCTAGATAGCCTCACATGCTACTTGAATGACAACCATGTATTCATCTCCTATTGAGATGAGTGCCACAAATATTTGCTTCCTGTTGTACCAAGAAACCAATGTTGACTCGACAATGAAAATTTCTCCTGATGTGCTCTTCATATCTAATGGAATTCTTGCCTAATTTTCATTTTCACCAAAGTCTAATATAATTAGTGCCCCTGAGGTATCTCAACACATGTTTTGCTACCTTCCAATATAGTTTGGTTAGATTAGAAATTGATTGAATAAGTTGTTTAATTTTATAACACATGTTTGTTTGTGTGTTCACTAAGTACAGAAGGGAACCCACAAGTTGTCTATAAAGAGTAGCCTCCACTTCCTCACCTAAAGTGGCACACTACCTCCAACTGCATGCTAGAGGAGTTTCCATGGGTTTGCTACTCTCCACGAAGAACTTCTTCAGTATATCATTAGCATACTTTCCTTGACAGACAAAAAATTCCCCATCTCCTTTCCATACTTCAAAACCAAGGAAATAATGCATGAGTCCCATGTCCTTCATCTCGAATTATCTTGCAATATCCTCTTTGCAAGAAATGATCAACTTCTCATCACTATTTAAAATCAAATCATCGAAAATAATACTATAATAAAAAATTTACCTTCAATGACAATATGGTAAAGGTTTGCATCTACTTCACTTTTGGTGAAGCCCAACCTGGTGAGATAGTTTTCGATCATGGTGTACCAAGCATGGGGTGCTTGTTTCAATCCATAAAATTCTCGCTTGAGTGTGCACACATGTGACTCTTTGTCGAAAGTCTCAAATCCTTCCAGTTGTTCAATGTACACCTCCTCCTCAATCATTCCATTGAGGAATGCTATGTTCACATCCATCTGATGAATATTCCATCCCATTTATGTTTCAAGTGATAGAATTAAAATGATAGAAGAGTACCTTTCTACTGGAGCAAAGGTCTCCTGATATTTAATTCCCTCCACCTGAGAGAATCCCTTGGCCAGAAATCTTGCCTTTTGTTTCTCAATACTTTCATATGTTTCTTTCTTCACCTTCTATATTGTTGAGGAGGTAAATCCCCTCTGTGGACAGAGGCGATCCCTACTAGCCCAGCAGGGGTCTAGCAAAAATCAAACAATGTTACGACGCAAGTTCCTAGTTACGAATGAAAAGACTAGAGATAGAAGCCTACCTGGATTCCAATGCTATGATCTGAAGAAGAAGCATCCCCGTTCCTCAGCCTCGGCAGATCACAATCCCTCCACAATCTCCGCGGATGAACACCTGCACATGGAAGAAACAAACAGATACAAGCATAAAATCTGGCATACGTAACTAAACATTAGTCAGAAAGGATGTTACTCATATTAACATGATAGAAAACAGAGTGGAACCATAATCGTAATCATCTATTAAATAACAAACGAAGAGAGATTACAACCAAGTTCTGACGTCGTGGTCTCCTTCGGATGGTTCTCCAGTCGTTCACGTCTCGCAAAGCTCGCCAAGGAAAGGGAAAACCTCTCCAGAGTCTCTCGACGATGGTCTCCTTACTTGAGTCGGCCTTAAGGGAAAAAGAGGGCTCTTTACAGCACAAAGGCTCTTGGGAATATGGAGATTCAAAGCTTAGGCACTTCAAGACTAGCTTGCCATGGGATTGAGCAGGCTTTTATAGATGGGGAAGGAGGGAGTTGGGATCCCTATTATCGTGGGATTGGCCCTATCAACAAGGAAGGTTCCATGGGAGGTGGAAAAACCACTTCCCTTCCATAGAACTCCCGCAGCCAAACCTCCCAACTCAAGATAGGCAATGGTTTCTGAGTTTGTTGGAACTCAACTTCTGCCATCTTTATTTAAAAAACAGTCCCTAAATTGGGTGGCGCGACTACTGCTTTATGACAGAGTGCCAGTTGGCGCGACCTCTTTGCAGGATTTTCCCCATTGGCGCGAGTACTGAACTGACTGCCCACGCCAATGCAAAAAAGGATGTTTTTCATGATTTTTGCAAGGAGATGTCTCAAGGGAAAATGAAGCTCATGCTTAGAGGAATGCATTGATGATGTTTTCAAGGCATGAAAATGTTCACAGGTCACAAAATGGGTCCTCCATTGTGCGGGACGGGGAATGGTAGGGACGGTGACAAATTACTGTGTAACATATGCCCCCTAAAGTATGAGGCCCGAGAGAGAGAGGGGTGAAATGCTTTACGAGAACATGTTCAACTGAAGGCCCGCCGTCGAAAAACCTGCGCAGAAAGATACAACTGATATCTCAAGTACATGATGTATAAGTGGTATGGACGCAGCCATCCGAAACAGAGTATGCTATAATCCGGATCCAGGGTATGGGCGCAGCCATCCAACTAAGATCAAATAAATAGACTCAGGTATGGTCGCAGCCATCCAGTAAGTGAGTCATGTACATAATGATAATAATCCACAATCGCAGCCTGGATTACAACAGACACAATCCAGGGTCTTGCGCTCCATCTCGACCCAACAAAGTACAAGTTCAAGCATGTGAATATATGAGCTGAAGTCGAACATGCAAGAACATCGTCTGATTACCAGCCAATGATGAAAGCTGTTAACAGACGCGAGAGAAACCACCAATAATGACAATGGTCCTCAAGGTACTACAGGTACAATCTACGGCGTGCGAATAAATGAGTTGGCGTCGAACACCCGCAGAATCACTCGATCGGAGGCCAATGATGAAAACCTCACGTCGAATGCGACGAACCTGCCATTGAGGCATGCAGGCTCCAAGGTACCATAAAGGAGTCTCTAGATCAGCTTCCCGGATAATGAGCTGATGTCGACAGGAAGTGACCTTGATCGAAGGTGGGCCATAATGATTCCCACATCATCGACACGAGACAGAGGAACATGATGTTTTTTTGTGAATCAGGATCGTATGAGAATCAGAGGAAGGTTGATATTTGTAGAGGCCAACTTCTCTTGAACATATAAACGGCACGACAGTGGACTTGGCAGTATTTGACATCAACGGATCAGAGGTCATGGTCACGAGGCAGTGAACAGATGAGAGGTCAAAAAAGATTACCCAAACCCATGGAGGCAAAGTGAAGCAACGAGATGATATGTCCCCAACCCGACACAAATGCGTACAAGTGCCATGTTCAAGAGCCGACACGACTATGATGACAACGACGATGGTTCCACTCCTTTCCCCACCATTTCCGGCAAGTACCCCAATTATTTTTGATTAGAAGCTTCAAGGATAAGATATGCTTCGTTAATATAAGTCTGGCCCGGCGAATCCATAGTGCATTTAACGAGTCCTAGGAAGGAGGAACTCGTAGAACGTCATTTCGACTGATCCGATGTCACTGTGGTTTTACGAGTCTCGACAAAGGAAGAACTTGCCTTTTCATGTTTAGAGAGTTTGAAAAGACAGCGGAAAAGTAAACTCCAAAGGTCCCTTTTCGTAAATAGTTCCTCAGATCCGAAAAGGTAGAAAACTATGTCCGAGAAAACCTCCTAGTCGCGATAGGCTAGGGTATTCCTTTTTCGTAAATAATCTATCCCAGCCCGAAAAAGGGGTAAACGTATACTGGGTAGATGTCGTTTCGTGGCCACTTTAACGAGATCGAAACGACAAGGGCCTCGGCAATCTTTTCATGTTTAGAGAGTCAGAAAAGAGCTGAAAGATGACTCCTCCTGGAGGAACAAGTGGTATAAAGGGTAGCAACTGGTTCCGGTAATGGTGGAACTGCTCAAAACATGATAAAAGTCAAGAGGCTAGCTAACAAGACCACTCATCACAGCGGTTCCTCAGGAATGGGTAAAACAACCAAGTGAAGGCATATGATCGGCCAAGCAGATAGTGACGATGGAGTGAGAAAACCAAGGCTCATCTGGCAAAAACAGGCTGATAAAATGGCAATCACAAGAGGTAAAATGGTAATGGTTTCATTTTTACACAAGCTTGAAATCAGGAAACTTTGCTTGAAGTTGGTTTCATTTTTACACAAGCTTGAAACAAAGATAAATTATGCTTGAAACCGGTTTCATTTTTACACAAGCTTGAAATGGAAACAAACTATGCTTGAAAAAGTAAGCATGCCCCCAGCATGGTGACTCAATTCGAGGTACATGCCCCCCAAGCTTCAGTCCATATGAAAGGCAGATGGAGTGAAGGTTCAAATTACGAGATCAAAAGACTCGACTGGTATTTTACGAGAACTTATCAAAGACTCGAATTGAACAGGAACATGTTTCATTATTTTAACGAGGTTGACACATTAAAAGAACTATCCTCAGGACACCTTGTTTCATGGTTTAAGGAGCTTGGCACAAGACAAGGAACTCTGCTCCAACAACCTTGTTTCATTTTTTAAGGAGCTTGACACAGGAAAAGAACCATGCTCCGACGACCTTCTTTCATTTTTTAAGGAGCTTGACACAAGACAAGGAACTCTGCTCCGGCCAGCTTGTTTCATTTTTTAAGGAGATTGACACAAGAAAGGAACCATGCTCCGACTGGCTTGTTTCATTTTTTAAGGAGCTTGACACAAGAAAATGAACTGTGCTCCAACGGACTACTCATTATGACGAACAAGAAGTCATGATTCCCAAGAGTTCCGAACCAGGTGGGAGAACAACATCTTGGAAATCAGGACCCAATGCCCCCAGCACACTATGCACGACAGCATCATCACTGAGTACAGGCACGGGGTAGGTAGACACATAGTTGACCTGCGGTGGAGCAGATACAACGGGTGAATAAAAACTAGGAGGGGGTGATGGCGGACCAGTTGCCACATTAGGACCAAAGAACGAAAGCTGATCAATGGTCACAATCCGTCCCTCATGCGGAAAACAGACCACACGAAAGAGGGAGGAGACGAGCGCTCCCATGGCATAGGTGTAATCACGCCCCAGGAGCAGATTGAAATTGGGCCAGAAGGCCTGAACGACCATCACGTCCATATGGACTAGCTTTACCTGAGTTATTAACCCAGAATCCTCGAAGGATCCAACCCTCTAACTCGTCCTTCAGCAGCCAACAAATTCTCGCGAATAAAGAAGCGCGCGAACCGCAAGCTGTAGTTGAGGATAGAATACTGACAGAGGCACCTTCGTCTATAATGGTGCTGGGTACAACCAGACCAAGAGCCTGTACTGTGATCTCGAAAGGCACGTAAGACGGAAGGCGAAATCCTGCAAATCGACTCCAATCAAAGGAAGCGACCAAACTACTCAGAGGGGCTACCATCGAACCGAGAAGGTCTTCCCCTGGTGTTACAGAAGAAGGAGCATCCTCCATAACCTCCATCTCGAAAGTGGGAGGGGTATCCTCCGGAGCCTCCATCATGGGAGGCAGAGGAGGAGCTTCCTGAAGTACAGGGACAGGAGAATCTTTCTCCAATTCTGAGGAATCTGAAGAAACAAGAAGAACCTGAGGGGTGTGAGGTCCACTCTCGACAGAAAAGAGCTGGTGCACCGCGGACGGAGACAGCTCAACCGATCCCACGACCAATGGTTGGTCGGGAACGGATTCCTGAATTTGAATTTCCGAGGGAGCGGGATTGACCAAGGATGACTCTTGACCAATCATAGGATCAGCTAGTGGAGGAATCGAAGAAAGATGTTTATAACCAGCTGGAAGGCATGGTGTAGAATTGTTCGAGTTGTCCAAAACTCTCTTGGCTTCATCCATATATGGACAAAGGTGAATGGCATGGTGCCCTTCACACAACTTACAGGGATTGGTAATCTTACCCTGCTTCTTAGGAGCCTTACCAGCACCAGCTGAAGACGTACCCCCAACTTGACTCCCGGAAGCCAAAGGCAACGGCAGATGACCATTGGACCATACTTCGAGCACCTTGGGAATGCCAGGGAAGTCTCGAAGAAGATGGTCTCTCGTGCACAACATGCAAGGGAACTTGACTTTCTGTGGAGGGTTGGTTCATTAAGAGGAGATATTTCGTAAAACAAGTACGCACTTTTTAGCCTTCAAGCATCTGGACTTCTTCTTTGTCTTCTTTATCTTCTTCTTAGCCACCTGGTTACGTGAATCCAGACTTTCACCAGGCGAAGTAGAAGAGGAGGACGTAAATAGCGAAGAAGGGGAGAGGTCCACCTGAATCAACATGATGCTGTCTGTGAGAAACCGATTGAACAAAGATGGGAGACATTCGGGACAACCGAGGTTGAGAACAACCAAACAGGCAACCCAACAGTTAACCCAGGAAGGGACAACGTCGCCATGTAAGGAGCACCAACATTTCCAAAAGGAGGAAAATGACCAGGATTCCCTTCTGAGGGGATTCCTTGGTTGGTGAAATCTGAAAAAGTTGCCATCAAAACTCAAAACCACACACGGGCTGAAAAAAGAGTCAAGAGCACACGATCAAACGGTCAACAAGCAATATCTAAGCGGGCGTGTAATCGTGGGTGATTAATTTTTTACCACATTGAAAAGTAAGAAACTCTATCGTTTCATATTTTAAGAGTCGAGAAACAATAGAAAGATGACTCTATCTCTTTCAGATTGGATACAAGCGTGAAAGGACAAGCGCTCGATGGTCTTTTCAAGTTTAGGGAGTCAGAAAAGACCAAATGACTGCTCAGGAAAAACTAGGCACAAAGGGTGTACCAAATATCCGTGAACTGCAATATACACCTTGGTTTCAATAATGAAACAAAAATCGACCAAGGACTTTCCGTACGTGCAGGTAGTCTCCCCGAATGCTGTGTTCGGGGTATCACGGGTATAGGGCGGTAGACTCGGCTTCCTTTGGATAAAGGATTGAAAACCTAGAGGGTTCTCCCTTTATATACGCAACGGTACGGGGAGCACAAGTCCGTACTAGCGCTGTCTAAAGCCAAAAGGCGAGCGACAGCTGTTAGGTTTAACGACGTCGGAACACGTCTCTAGCCTAGACCTTCTAAAAATGTTTCGTTAAGTTCCAATGCTGCCTTAGGTTAATTGAATAAATTTTACAGTTGATCTTCAATTAAGTTTCAATTTTCAGGCCCTATCGTATGTAGTGTCTTAAAAGACTCCTAAATGCAAAGCTATATGCCACAGTCCAACATTTCATTCGATGAAAACTAGTTAGAGAAGAGTTGAGAGCTTTTACACAAACAAAATGATCGGAAGACAAACAATGAGACCTCTAATGCAACTAATGAAATTGAAAACTTTTCATTCAAAACACTAATCGCTAGCAAGATGGAAAAGATCACAATTTGCGCTAATTAACAAAAGCAAAAGAGATTTTTTTTTTTATTTTCAATGTCTGATGGCTAATATGCACTAAACAAACTTGAAAACAAATGGAACAACTTGAGAAACGATATTCGAGAGAGCAAAACAAACAAATTTCACTCAACAACACAAGCAATCAGATCCCCAAATCGACCAAAGTCTCTCAAAATGAAGAAAAGACTCAAAAGCTTCCAATGGACCGTGTGATCTAGGTCCGAGGCAAGACCAAACGAATTTCGAATGAAGGAATGAACAATCACCCAAAAATCGCAACAAAACAATGAACAACTACTTAGAGGGTGTGGAGAATCAATCAGACAGTTGACAGGACAATCAAAACACCAAAACTCCCAAGGAGGGCTCGATGCACTAAGCCACTAGATGCCCTAGGGCTTAAAACGTGAAATCGATAGATAAAAGCAAACAACCAAAGGACAGAGGTGAATTCCCAGTCAAACAGGACTCCAACACACTCAGGCAGTCGGGAAATCAAGAAGAAAAACACTGACCAAACCCAGAGATCTCAAAAATGAGGAAACTAAAAAACCTTACAGGAGTGGCGCGACTGTAAGGATGAAACTGGCGCCAGAAAGCAATTGGCGCGGGCTAAACAAAAGCAACATGCACCAATTGGCGCGACTGTCGGGTTAAAAACCGCGCCAGTCGAGTTTCTCAGCCAAAATTAAAAAAAACTACTCCAGAAGCAGATCAATGCAAACTAAGCAAACCAAGAAGCAAAAACAGTGAAAGAACCCAACCCAGAAGGTTCATCAAGCAAGGAAAAACATAAAATAATCAAAGAGAGACAACACAAACGAGACAGTGAAATCTGGACGATCCCCAGCAGAGTCGCCAAATTTTTGAGGAGGTAAATCCCCTCTGCGGACAGAGGCGATCCCTACTAGCCCAGCAGTGGTCTAGCAACAATCAAACAATGTTACGACGCAAGTTCCTAGTTACGAATGAAAAGACTAGAGATAGAAGCCTACCTGGATTCCAATGCTATGATCTGAAGAAGAAGCGTCCCCGTTCCTCAACCTCGGCAGATCACAATCCCTCCACGATCTCCGCGGATGAACACCTGCACATGGAAGAAACAAACAGATACAAGCATAAAATCTGGCATACGTAACTAAACATCAGTCAGAAAGGATGTTACTCATATTAACATGATAGAAAACAAAGTGGAACCATAATCGTAATCATCTATTAAATAACAAACGAAGAGAGATTACAACCAAGTTCTGACGTCGTGGTCTCCTTCGGATGGGTCTCGAGTCGTTCACGTCTCGCAAAGCTCGCCAAGGAAAGGGAAAACCTCTCCAGAGTCTCTCGACGATGGTCTCCTTACTTGAGTCGGCCTTAAGGGAAAAAGAGGGCTCTTTACAGCACAAAGGCTCTTGGGAATATGGAGATTCAAAGCTTAGGCACTCCAAGACTAGCTTGCCACGGAATTGAGCAGGCTTTTATAGATGGGGAAGGAGGGAGTTGGGATCCCTATTATTATGGGATTGGCCCTATCAACAAGGAAGGTTCTATGGGAGGTGGCAAAACCACTTCCCTTCCATAGAACTTCCGCAGCCAAACCTCCCAACTCAAGATAGGCAATGGTTTCTGAGTTTGTTGGAACTCAACTTCCGCCATCTTTATTTAAAAAACAGTCCTTAAATTGGGTGGCGCGACTACTGCTCTGGGATAGAGCGCCAGTTGGCGCGACCTCTTTGCAGGATTTTCCCCATTGGCGCGAGTACTGAACTGTATGCCCGTGCCAATGCAAAAAGGGATGTTTTTCATGATTTTTGCAAGGAGATGTCTCAAGGGCAAATGAAGCTCATGTTTAGAGGAATGCATTGATGATGTTTTCAAGGCATGATAATGTTCACAGGTCACAAAATGGGTCCTCCATTGTGCGGGACGGGGAATGGTAGGGACGGTGACAATTTACTGTGTAACATATATCCATCTCGGACCCCTCGCTGATCTGTCCTCTGGTCTTGGGACCACTTCTCAAACATTGTTTCTAACAATGGAATCATATTCTTATACCATGGAATCAACCCATACTGGTTGTTGTACTTATTCCTCGAATGAGGAAGGTTTCATCTCTACCACCTCACTCAACATAGCCATGCAGCCACTGTACCAATCTGGTGACCTCATCTACCTGCACCCGTGATGTGGGTGCTCTCACATTATCTCTAGCATCATGCAATAATCTATCAGCTTCCCCGGTTCGCTTCATTCCTTCTCTGGATGTCTTTGCTTGAGTGGGTGTTTCCAATCTCTGCTCCCCTCGATCTGGTTGCTCCACATCTTCTTGAGGTTCTTCCTTTGGAGTCAAAAGCTCCCGATTTGTATGCAACTGAAGCTCCCATTAAAGGGAACACTTCATTTGATTTTCTTCATCGAACTTCACATTTATACAAACAATTGTCATCCCGGGAGATGGAAGGTACACCCAATAGTTTTTAGGTATATACATGTACCCAGAAAATATTCCCAACTCTGTTGTCAGCTCTAGATTTTTCCTTGATTCCTTGGAAACATGATAACAAACTAATGATCCAAATATCCTAAAGTGTGACACATCTGGTTTTTTCCCTGAAAAAACTTCTTCTTGTGTACTCATGCCAAGAATATAATGACTACTCTTCTTCTGCAAATAGACCGATGTGTTGCATGCTTCAGCCCACAAGTGCAATGGTAGGCCTTGGTCATGCAACATCACCCTTATTTCTCCCAAAATACTTACGTTCTTCCTCTCAGGCACCCCATTATACTATGGGTTGTACGGTGTTTTCAACTCCCATCGAATTCCTTCCTTTGCATAGTTTTTTTTTTTTAATTCATTTGACATATATTCACCACCATTATCGCTTCTAAGAGACTTCACTTTCTTTCTAGTTATTTTCTCAACAAGTGCTTTAAATTCAACAAACTTGGAGAATGTATGATATTTATTATACATGAAGAAAATCTATCACTTCCATGAGAAATAATATAAAAATATAACATAATATTTTTTCTTGGCCATGGAGGCTATCGATAAAGTTCCATAGACATAAAAGTGGATCCTTTCAAGGATTGCATGCGCCCTGCTATCCTGATCATTGAAGGTGGATTTTGTGTACTTCCCCAAGGTACACTTTTTGCATGTATTTTCATGCTCTAGTGCTCCTTTGGGGAGGCCTGTGGTGATATGTTGCATGATATTAAAAGCTCCATGATGCAAATGGCCAAGTCTTCTATGCCATAATTCATCGACATATCAATGTTGCACCTTCTCTGTCTTTGTGCTCAAAGCAATACAATATTCCACATCCAACCTGTAGAGTTTCTTCACTCAAACCTTGATCTATTTCACTTGTCCCGTGATGATGTGTATCAGAAATTCCTTTCCTTTTCTCTATATCACATCGTATCCACGGTTTTCCAACACCGTATTGAAAACCAAATTCTTCTTTAGACCCAGAAAAAACATCACATCCATTTAGGATGAGAGGGGAGCCAGACTCCCTCTAAAAATTAACTGTACCAATACGGTCATGCTATACCTCCCATAATCTCTCATCTTGATGTGCACCTAGAGGTATTTCTCCTCCAAGTCACTGAAAAATTATTGGTTTCCTGTCATATGGAATGAGGCACCACTATCCAGATACTAACACACTACCCATCACTTTGCTTTCCATGCATGTAATCTGGGTGAAGTCAAACTAAAATTATGAAGCTAAAGATTCACCTTCCACTCCTCCTCCGGGCTTATTTTTTGCTTCTTGTGTGGACACTTCATGGCATAGTGTCACAGTTCATGACAATGAAAGCACTTGATTTTGGACAAGTCTTTCTTCTTGCTCCCTTGAGCAAATTCTCCTTTGGATTGTGATTTCTTCCCTTTCCCTTTATTTTACTTTCCATCCAAGGCACTGTTCTCCTGATCATCACACTTGGATGGGTTTCATCTCTGTTGTTTCTCGTGAATTCTTCCTGCACCAGAATACCACAAATTTTCCCCATTTTGTAACTTCTACCTCCCATTTACTGAATCCTAGTAGTTGTTCCAACTCTTGGGAAAGCCTATAAGGGTTAGGATTACCATATTATCTTCTATAACCATAACAAAAACGTTCCCATGTTCATCATGAGATTGTGTGAACCTGCTCAGGTATTGTCTCGCCCTTTTACATCTTGATATTATGAATCTTATCCTTGAGTGCCAACTTCCTTTGGTCACTATTGTTTTGGAAAAAATATGTCAATGCTTTCCACATTGCATATGAAGTCTCTTTCCCATGGATATTAGAGACAATATGGTCTTGTACTCCCTCCAATATGATCCTCCTCGCCTTGGCTACACACTTCTTCTATTTTGATAGATTCTGAGCATCAACTACTGTTGGTTTTGGGATATCATTATCAATGAATTCCTTCAACCCATTATTTTCCAACACTACCTCCATGCGGTCCTTCCAATAAAGATAATTTTAGCTTCCCTCAATGACATACTCAAGTCTTAGTCCATAGAAATTCATCCTCTGTCTCTGAAGATTTGATCCTGCAAATTTTATCCTCCTATAAAGAAAACTTTAAATTCTCTTCTCTACTATGAATGTAGCTATGATACCATGTAGAAAGTTTAATGTAGATTCAAAATTTCTCATGTAATTTACTAAAACATAAGACTCAAATCTACTCCACTGATCTACGGAAGCAAATTCACGGTCGAGAAAATATATTGAAAACATGCATCATGATTCATGACACATAGACAAAGGTTACTCTAGGGGAAAGTAGCTTCTCAAAACCCCTTCATGTCTATATTGCATTAATCAACAAATTTATATGAGTACAATATGATATGCTCAAGGTTGAGCTCAACCAACACCTATATCTTCTATCTTATGCCTCACTGACTAAATTTGGCCAACACTTAGCAAATTTTCAATCCACCCAAGCCCCTATTTCCTTGTGTTGTTACTCAAGGAATTAGCCCCTATTATTTAGGAAATTCCCCAATCTGGATTGCACAATTCCTTTAGGTCCTCTTTGACTGCATGCACCACCTATACAACTTGGACTAAGTTACAACTAATAGTACACTTCCCTTGAACTCCAATCTCAACTAGATACTTGAATTATGCTCATGCATGAGTTAATTTAGGCTGATTGATCATTTAATGGGTTAAACACTAAATTTACACCCCACTTCTAGACCTCCCACTATTTTCTCCAATAGTTGGAACTAGTTTAACTGACCATAACTCAATTTAACTAAATTAAATTGTTACAACTGAAATAAACTCAACGTAAGCTCCAAAAATTTAGGAATCATTGTACACAACTCAAGTTCATGCCCCCAACTTGGATTAACTAATATAACTGAGTGATAACAACTATATCACTTCAATTAACTCATTCAAGTTATCTGTTGATGTGGACTTTCGAATTTCTCCTAATTTAATCAAGGGAAAAATAAAATTAGGAATTTCTTGCTGCATTTTCAATAGACATAGCTTTCCATCACTTTTGGTAATAAATATATTTCCCTTGGATGTTGAGGATAATTATAAGCATAAAATTATTATTTCTTATTTGAGTTGTTGTATATCATATAAAATAAGGGTAATAGTTGCGATGCAACATAGTCCCTACCTATATGCTAATTTTATTGCATATGCTTCTTCCACACAACCACTTCAGTGTAGATTTCTCTGCATAACGAAACTTTTCATTCTCACATGTGGCATTGATTTATTTTTCACCTTGTGTGGAGAGGTTAATTGTGTGGGAAAATCAACTTCTCTACACAATCATTTTTTTCATTAATTGGATCTGTATTTGTGGAGGACATGTTCTTTGGAAGTGTAGAGACAACATAAAATATGCTAGAATGGGCAATGAGTGAGCTGCTCAGACATCCACATGACATGAAGATATTGCAAGAATAAATCAAATGGGTAGTTTGGAAACATTGACAAGTTATTTAATAGAATCTAATGATGGTGAAATACCTTCGGTGCATAGTGAAATAAATGTTAACATTATACCTAACAATGCTGCTAGATTTTTCTCATGAATCTCTATAGGTTGTTACAACAAGAGGATACTATATCCCTAAGAAAACAATGGTAATGGTGAATGTGTGGGCTATAGGAAGGGATTCCAATGTGTGGGGGGAAAATGCTTCTGAATTTAAGCCTAAGAGATTCATGAAGGACGAACATGTCAATTTAGCAGATAAATTAAACTTCCATATGATTCCATTTAGTGCAAGAAGGAGAGGATGCCCAATCTACCCCATGGTTATTCCCACAATTGAACTCACATTGGCCCATATGATGCACATTTTTTAGTGGAGAGTTGAAGGCGATTCATTGCGGTTGGATATGACGAAAGTGTGTAGGCTGACGATTCCAAGGCAAGTTTCGCTGTGTGATTATCCAAGTTTGAGGGTAGGCTTTCCACTACAATACAACAATGAAGCGTAGGAAGACACTAGGTACCACGTGGCTTTATGTGTAGTGGCTTTCCCTTTTTTGCTAGTACGCTACAAGCTATTCTAATATAATTTCGCTAGTCATGCTTTTGTTACAAGTTATTGTAATTTAGTTTATGGTATTTTAATATCGCTAGAAATGCTTTCGCTACATGCTTTTGTAGTTTATTTTATGGTAATTACATTCCCTTGCTTACATTACCATTCTGATTTCAACACTTTACCTTGTCGTTGGTGATTGGGATTATTGGCATAGTTTGAATATTAATAATATAACCAAAAATCAACAAAGTGCAGATGCAGAGTACGAAAAAGGCCTTTATATGGGGGAATGAGTGAAGAGGTGGCTTTGAACTCCACTTAAAGAAATTCGTCACCACACAACACTCCTCTACACAACTCCATGGACTCCCGTGACAATAGATGATGATGATTAATATATTGTACCTTACTATATTGATTACTATATTTAACGTTACTATATTAATAACGTAATATATTATTATTATTATGATAATAATGGTATTGGTTTTGTATATATATATTTCTTATGGAAATTAAGGGGGATTTTTTAGTCAGTTTACTGACCTACCAAGATTTTCTTCATTTCCTAATGGAAACTAATATCTTGACAAGACTGTACAAACAAAGCTCAAGCCAAATATCAAGTACTGACACAGCCACAAAGCTTCTTTTTAAACTTAAAAAAACTAAAACATGGAACAACAATAATGATTTCTTATTTTTTTTTGGTTTCTTTGGCATAATTATGAAACCAAGCCACATAGTTTTCAAGAAATATTTCTTCCTACATACAATAAATTGATTCTAGATAAGGCACAAATAAATATCTCTTGCACCAACGACCACATTTGGTATTTACACAACCCGTTTCTTTCCCAAAATCCCAGTTTCCAATCCCACATCGTGTTTCTTTCATAGTCTTTAGTCTCATCTTGCTTGGGGTCTTCCCAACCTCGGTCGACAAACTAATACAATAAAACCCATAGAAAGAAAGCCCAAGAAGGCTCTCAGCCATGAAGGTGTGAGAATTCCATTTCACAAAAATCCGCTCTGTGGAGAGCTGACCCCTTGGGATGGAAGACACTTTGTAGTGCTTGTGGTGTTAGGTTCAAATATGGTCCTTGAAATAGGTTTATTAAAGGAAGTTTTTCTAGCAAGGTACATAGACCAAATTGATGTAAAAAAGGATCCCGTAACCTTACATATTAAGCAAAATATGGACTGGAGTTTGGTCTAATTATCTGTAGTGAAATTAGTGCTTAGATTGACTAGAATACAATGTACTTCACAAGAATATGAGAGTTTGTCATAGAAATATCAAAATAAAACATGGACTATAGTTTTGTCTAATTATATGTAGTGAAATTAGTGCTTAGATTGACCATAATACGTTGTACTTCACAATAACATGAGAGTTTTTCATAGAAATATAAAAATAAAACATGGACTAGACATGAATGAAGTAGAAGCTTTATTTCACAAAATTCAATATATGTAGTTTTTTTTTTAATAACTTTTACAAATGTTAGTCTTTTTACAATGCATGAGCCATGATTATTTGAGTATGTTAAGAAGTGAGTGTAATCTATATAATTGAAAACTCTATTGTAGAAGGTGCATAATCCATAGCTCAATTATAGAGTGGGGGGATTTTTGGTTACATTGATCTAAATAGGATGAATTAAGAGGGAAGCATGTTCTGCATGCAATGATTGAGGGATCCAAGCAGGAATTATCAGACACATTGTGGATGGTTTCAAACATCGTATATATTTTGATGTATTCTATGCCAATAAGCTAATCCTCTTAGGTGAAGTATCGTTTGATGATTCACTGTGCAGAGGAGAAGGCGTGTGCGAGAGAACCACATCTCCACACATAATTTATGAACTGAAATCAGTCTTGAATCAATGGGGCCCACACATTATCATTCAATTATTTATTGTGCGGAGGAGAAGGCACGTGTGGGAGAACTGCATCTTCGTACATAATTTCTGAACTAGAATCGATCTTGAATCAATGGGGCCCACACATATTCCATGGAATGTTTTATTGGATCTCTTTCATCATGGAAGATGAATATGTCCCTAAGAAAGTAGGTAGGTAAAAATACATGCTTATACATAAATTTTTCTGTCAATTCCAGCTTTCCACGAGATTTATTCTTTGTATCATTGAAGGGAAATTATATATATATATATATATATATATATATATATATATATATAATGCATTTTATATGGAGCTCCGTACAATGACGTAATGAACTAATTTATTGTGTTGAGCTTCGCACTCTTGCACAAGTAAAAGAAAAATGTAAATAGTTTAAGTCCACGTAATTGATTCCCAATTAGGACTACAGATGGGTGTTATTGTTGCTCAAGTATGTTATGTGACTCTCATGTTCTATGTACTATAGTGGACAGACAAGATGCTAGTTGCACAATGGGAGAAGAAATCGACAATCCAAATCGATCATGTGAGTGAGGAGTATGAAATATGGAATCCATTTATGAATGAATTATTACAATTCAACTAATTTTAAATTGAAAATTTACCTCAAAATATAGGTCAATAATTATACTCATCATGTTGTGATAATGATGCAGTATACATAAAAATTGAGAAAGCCAGAGAAAAATAAACAGAGGCAATTAAATGCAATAGAATTTTAAACTGAAAGTTAAACTAAATGAAGCTCCTCCGCACAGATAACTCTTCGCATAACCATGGTAATAGTTGCAATGAAAAATTATGTAGTATGAACTACAAGAGGCATTGCAACATCCCATACAAACAACTCCTCTACATAAATAGCTCTATGCACGCAACATCCAATACAAACAACTCCTTCACACAAATAGCTCTCTGCACAACCATGGGAATAGCTGCAATGAAAATTTCAAATAAAATTTGTAATTTTTTGCCCACACCCCCCAACCCATGTAAGGGACTTGCAACATTGGGCAGAGTGGTAGAAGTTTCAAGCATAATAGTGTCATGCACAAATGTGTTATTGTTAGAACACTCACCAATTGAATCACGACTCACAAAATTATTTTTTTGTTTTTTATTTTTCTTTTAAATGAATTGTCAGGCACTAAAAAATAATAAAGATGAAATGCCTTCCACCAAGGGAATTATGTCCCATCAAATCTCTCGAAGACAATTGAAAATTAGAAATAATATTTTGAAGAAATTTGAAAATTAATTTTGAATTTATGGAAAATAGAAATATTCAACATTTTCATAAAATTTTAGTTAAAATGACAAAAAAATAGAAAATTAATGCAGACTAGTAATTGGGTAATAAAGGAAATTATATTAGTGAAATTTGTAAGTTCCTTTTTAAATATTCTAATTTAAATACATAATTATGTAGATAATTATAGTTAAGGTTATAATATTTTGTATCAAATGTTTAATGTTTAATTTGTTTAACAAAGAACCCAAAAAGAATAAATAAAAATAATTTTTATTAAACATAAATAAATAATATATTAATTAATTTAATTAAATATTACTCATATTGTTTATAACTTTTGAAATATTTTATTTTAAATAGATAATTATGGTTAAGTCTATATTAATCTCTATTTAACGTTTAAGTTGTTTAATAAACAACCCCAAAAGATAAATAATAATATTTTTTATTAAATAAAAATAAATATATTAATTAATTTAATTAAATATTGTTTATAAAATAAAATTAATTAATTTATATTAATAATTTAATATAAATAAATGTATTGAAAAATTCCAAATTTCTCGGTGAGGAAAAAATGAACTGTGGATTGTTTGTTAGGGTCCTTTCTTCATGGAGATGTTATCTGGTTGTTGCCTCTTGACTTGGTATAGTCTTAGCCTCCAAGGATGGGTTGTGGATAGGGGATACTATTTTATGCTCTTGAGATTGTCTCAGCGAAGGGGCATTATGGTTCTTGTTGCTCAAGGAGGCATCGGTCGTACACATTCTCAGGGCTTGTGTTAGGCTTAACAATTTAACTAATTATAGGCATACAATCGAAGCTCTTATTCATGCCTTTGTTTGCTCTATTTGGGCAAGGTTAGAAACAACATGATGTGGCAGAAATATGTTGGAACGGGGTATAGATGTATCTACTGATAAGCGATGTTGTCTAATAGTGGGACCACTGCTAATATTCTCCATTTTAGCTTTCATTTTTGTGCACCAGTTTTTGGGTGCATGCCCATCTCGGTTGTGTCTCAAACCCTGGTGCGGTACACATTAGAGAAATTTTGACTTAAGTGGGCCTCAAAACATAAATGTACAACCAAAATCAACTTTATAAGAAAAAATAGGATTCAATATGACGATGAAAACCATGTGGGATGATTCACCATTTTTGGAGTAAAAAAGTAAAAAGATAAAAAAATAATAAATTTACTACTTTTTCAAGTTGTATTTTCAACTTATCCCCCTATGATTTGACTCAAATTTCTAGTGGGAGCACTCATTGGATACATAGTTTAACTCCACATCCAAGGAATACCCATGTTGCATACTTTTAATGGACCATACTACACAAAAATTGAGAAATACATGAGAAGCATGATTCCAAAAAAAAAAATTACTACTTTTTCAACTTGTATTTCCAATTGATCTCCCTACACTAAAGTAAGTACGTTTGAAGATCCAACAAAATATATGCAACTTGTTGGAATTTTGAATTTTATAATTACTACTCAACCTAACATAGATTTTGTTGTAGGGTTACTTTCTAGGTTCATGCATTAGCCATGTGAGGGTAATTAGAATGTAGCAAAGTGAGTGCTCAATTATTTCAAAGGCACTCGAAAATATGGAATCAAATTCGAAATTTGTAAATGATACCTTATAATCTGCAACAAATTGACATTGTGAAACATATGAATAGAAATTTGCTTAATATGGTTAGATCTATGTTGTTTTTTAAGAATATTCAGTTGATGTTTGTGGGAGAAGTCGTGCTTTGTGCAACATATATTAGAATTCGTTGTCCTTATTATGCTATCAATAACAAAACTCCTTATGAACTTTGGTATAATAGACTCCCAACTTCTCAACATTTCTGAGTTTTTGGATCTAAATGTTATGCTTTAATCTCCAAGCAACAACAAAATAAATTAGGTGTAAGGAGCCGAAATTGTATATTTTTAGGTTATTCTAATACTTCCAAAGCATACACATTGTATGATGAAGAAAATAAGGTGGTCATCCTTTCCAAAGATGTTATTTTTCTTGCATCAGATAAAGATAATTCCATTGTTGATAGGAAAATGACTCATTTGAAGAAATTTGCATCCAAACAGTTCTATTTTGAATCTAATAATGATGTTCCACAAACTAAAGAGGGGGTTCCCATTCTAGATTAGTCTATGGTTATTCCATCTTTGACTCATGAGAATATTATTGCTGAAAAAAATTTGGATGATAGTAATATTATTTCAGGATCATAAATTTCTCTCGAAGAACCTATTCTTGAGCCTATTTTTCAAGATGAGCAACCATCACAACCACTTCAACAACATTTACGAATATCCACATGTGCTCGAATATTTTGAAGTAAGTATGATGGCTTTGAAATAAGAAGTTCTTATAAAGGTGATTTAGGTAAAATTTATCATGATTGTGAATTTAATCATTCTATAATTAGTGAACCCAATCGTTTTTAAGAAGATGCTAATTGTGATGAATGGAAAGATGCAATAAAAAAGGAGTAGGGTGAACTTATTTAGAATGGGACTTGGAGGTTAGTGGATCCTCCTGTTGGTATCAAAACTATGAGTTTCAAATGGGTGTATAAGATCAAGTATAAGGTATATTGTTCGTTTGATAAAAACAAGGAAATGATTGTAGAAAAAGGCTACGCTCTGAAGGAAGGTGTTGACTACACAAAGACATTTTCTCCTATAGAAAAATGGGGCACAATTAATTATTTTCTCTTGCAGCTTAAAACAGCTAGAAGATACATCATATGGATGTAAAAACATCATTTTTGAATAGCGATCTGAAGGAGGATTTTTATATGTTTTAGTGTAAACTTTTTGTTGTTAACGGTAAAGAGGAAAAGGTATGTAAGTTGGTGAAGGCATTTTATGGACTTAAACAAGCATCCTGCGCATGGTATGAAAATTTAAATTAATGTCTTCTCAAGTTGAATTATAAGTTGTTTTATCTGGCTGATGCAACCCTTCTTATTAAGAGGATTGGAATGTCAATTGTATATCTGGTTGTGTATGTAGATGATTTGTTGATCACAGGAAACAATGATGACTATATAGCATCCATTAAAAGAGAATTATTGGAAGTTTTTGACATGAAAGATTCAGGTTTATTGCATTATTATTTAGGAAATGAAGTTGATTAGACACCTAAATATTTTTTAATTTCTTAGAAGAAGTACATTGGACAACTATTGGATAGATTTGGGATGCAAGATTGTAATCATGTTGCTACTCCAATGGATAAAACTTTGAAGCTTACTTCCACTGAAGGAAGTACGTTTGAAGATCCAACAAAGTACACACAACTTGTTGGAAGTTTTAATTTTCTAACTACTACTCAACTTGAAATATCTTTTACTGTAGGGATACTTTCCAAGTTCATGCATCAGCCATGTGAAGGTCATTGGAATGCAGTAAAGTGAGTGCTTAAGTATTTGAAAGGCAATCGAACATATGTCATCAAATATTCCAAAGTGAAAATCATACCTTATAATCCGAAATAGAATGGCGTTGCAGAACATATGAATAGAAATTTTCTTAATATGGTTGGATCTATGATGTTTTTTAAGAATGTGAAGTTGACGGTTTGGGGAGAAGCAGTGCTTAGTTCAACATATATTAGAAATCATTGTACTCCCTTTGTTATCAATAACAAAACTCCTTATGAATTTTGGTATAATAAACTCCCAACTGTTCGACATTTCCGAGCTTTTGGATCTATATGTTATACTTTAATTCCTAAGAACAACAAAATAAATTAGTTACAAGGAGCCAAAAATGTACATTTTTGGGTTATTATAATACTTAAAAATAATACACGCTGTATGATGAAGTAAATAAGAATTTAATCCTTTCCAGAGATGTTATTTTTCATGAATCAAATAAATATAATTCCACTTTTGATAGGAAACTAGCTCATTTGGAGAAATTTGCATCCAAAAAGTGCTATTTTGAACCTGATAATGATGTTCTATGTATTGAAGGGGGTTCCAATTCTGGATAAGTATGTGGTTCTTCTATCTTTGATAAATGAGAATATTATTTCGAAGAAAATTTGGATGATAGTAATATTTTTTCAGGATAAAAAACTGCTCTTGAAAAACCTATTCTTGAGGATGTTTTGAAGATGAGCAACCATCACAACCACTTCAACAACCTTTACGAAGGTCCACACATGTTAAGAGATTTCAAAGAAAGTATGATGACTTTGAAACAAGAAGTTATTCTAAAGGTGATTCAGGTAACATTTTTTTTCGTGATTTTGAATTTAATGATTCTATAATTAGATAACCCAATTATTTTGAGGAATCTATTAATTTTGATGAATAGAATGATGCAATGAAAAAGGAGTATGATGCACTTATTAAGAATGGAACTTGGAGGTTAGTGGATTATCCTACTCACATTAAATCTATTGATTTCAAATGGGCATATAAGATCAAGTATAAGACACATGGTTCGCTTGATAAGTACAAGGCAAGGCTTGCAGCAAAAGGCTATGCTCAGAAGGAAGGTGTTGATTACACAGAGATATTTGCTCCTACAAAAAAATGGGGCACAATTATAACTTTGTTTTCTCTTACAACTCAAAGTAGTTGGAAGATACATCATATGGGTGTAAAAAAAAAAAAATGAACCAGCATCTGAAGGAGGATGTTTATATGTTTTAGCTTGAAGGTTTTGTTGATAAAGTTAAAGAGAAAAATGTATGTAAGTTGGTGAAGGATTTGTATGGAATTGAACATGAATCTCAAGCATGGTATGAAAAATTAACTGAACACCTTCTCAAGTTGAATTATAAGTTATTTTCTTTGGGTGATACAACTCTTTTTGTTAAGAATATGGGAAAGTCATTTGTATATTTTCTTGTGTATGTTGATGATTTGATGATCACAAGAAAAAATGATGACTAAATAGTTTCTGTTAAGAGAGACTTACTGAAAGTTTTTGACATGAAAAATTTGGGTTTATTGCATTATTATTTAGTAATTGAATTTGATCAAAAACCCAAATATATTTTTATTTCTCACAAGAAGTATATTGGACATCTATTGGACAGATTTAAGACGCAGGGTTGTAATCATGTGGCTACTCCAATGAAGTAAAAAATGAAGCTTACTTCCTCTTAATGAAGTACGTTTTAATAAATAACAAATTACATGAAACTTGCTTTAAGTTCAAATTTTCTAACTACTACTCGACCTAGAATAACTCTTGTTGTAGGGATACTTTCTAGATTCATGCATCAGCCATGTGAAGGTCATTGGAATGTAACAAATCGAGTGCTCAAGTGTTTGAAAGACACTAGAAAATATGAAATAAAATATTCCAAAGTTGCAGATTTCCATCTCACTGACTATTCAGATTTTGATTTTGATGGAGATAAGGGGAATGAGGTCTCTACTTCTGGTTATTTGATGAATCTTAGATTAGAAACTATCAGTTGGATATCACACAAGCAAATTTTTCCTGCTGATTCTACCACTGAAGATGAATATTTTACAAAAACTCAAGCCACAAAAGGAATCATTTGGATTCACAAAATACTTGAATACTTGTAGGAGAAACAAAAGGCTTCAACTCTTCTACTTAGTGAAAACTCTTCTGCAATTCATTTGGAAAAGAATCGAAAGTTTCATGATCGAAGCAAGCATATTAATACCATATTTCTCTTGATTCGAGATTATGTAGAGGCAAAAGTTATTTATTTGATACATTGTCCTACTTTAGAGAAGATCACAGACATACTTACTAAGGCACTAGGACATGAAAGGTTTGAAACATTCTGAATGTTACTTGGCATGTCAGATGCCCCTTCATATTAAGGGGGTTGATGGTAACTAATCCTTTAGGATTATGTTTGTAAAATAGTAATTAGTTGTTTTTCTTAAATTTCAGTTAATAAGTTAGTGAGACAGAACAATCTCGTACCTACCCTGTGTTTGTATAAATGAATGTATTGACAATAAATACAATCGCTTGTCCATTCTAGAGTTTATTCCACCCTGTGTACATAATCTATAAAATTTTACTGCTCTAGGGGTTTTTATGCATTCAAAAATGTGTTTTAAACCACAAAAAATAACAATATTTCTATATATTGTATCATCTGATTCCTCTGAAAAATTCATTTCGTCTATAATGATATTAATTAATTATAAAGAAAGAGAATTTTTATGATATTAATCAATTGTGAACAGAGAATAATTATAAAGGAAAATCTTATTTCCCATCAATCTCATGCCACAAAGATAGGAAACCACTAATTGGTGCCATCTAATTAAAGAGTGGAAAAAATCAATAACTTCCCATATTTGATTATTTTATTTTTTTTAAATATTAAAGTATCATCTAGTTGTTATAGAATTTATGATAATAATAGATATTAGCACAACCACATTTAATAATGAGGTTGATATAAGTTGGTCAACGTAATTTCCATATGTCGATTATAAAAGGTGGAAAATATTGATGATTGACATACATCAACCACACTAGTAAATGCGGTTGTGCTAGTTATATCCGATGTGTGTGGGGTGGATTTTAGTAAATGTGGTTTTTTCTAGTTATATATGATGTTTGTGGGGTAGATTCGTTGACTATGGTTGACCATGGTTGATAAGGGTTGTTAATATTGATCAAGGTTGACAAGGTTTACCATGGTCAATATTAAATTAATGTTAATGCTACGGTTGCATTAATGTGAAAAAAATGGTTACTTTAATGATTTATATGGTTGATGGGGTTGACCATATTTAAATTGGGTTGAAAATTATTGACCATATCCAACGATATGTATCTCGATTGAACATTATAGTTGACCATATTTAACCATAAAGACCTTAGTTTACCATGTTCGAACATTCTAACCATGGTTGGCCATTAGAATTTGATCAAGCATGGAATGTTCTAAGCACGGGGGATTTACTAGGGGAGCAATACCATAGCACATGAGTTCATATTAGGGGATATATATTGAGGGACAAATGACATAATATATTGGGGGATTTATAGGGGATAAATGGGTTTTCTATTGGTAAGTATAAAAAAATGGAACTCAAAGTTAATGAAAAAATAAAAAAGGCTATAAAAAATGTTAATGAAAAAATAGATACCTACAATATCTAGTGAAAGTAGGGTTTTTTTAAATTGGGAAGTCGTATTGGGTTTGTATTGGTAAGGGGTTAAATAATGTGATTTTTAGAGGTATTTTTCAATATGTGGACAAATTAGGGTATTGTTTAGTATGCGATGAACGCATGTTCATTGAGTGAATCCCCATGGTTCTAAGTTTACTATGCTTAACTATGCTTCATCATAGGACCATGATTAAAATAAAAAATATTAATATATATATATATATATATATATATATACCATCTAATTTTTATAGAATTTACTGTAATAATAGATATCAACAAATTTTATGTATGTAGATTCATTTTTTTAGTTTGGTTTAATCTTATTTATTTATCTTATGGAAATATATGGTTGGATATCTCAATAGTGTTATTTTTTTTTAATTTATTATTTTTTTATTTGAATTAAAATAACAAAGCTATTAGATTAAGCAAAAAGTCTAACCCCAACCCCTTGTGGTTTGATGAAAATAGTAACTTAGCTAATAAATTCACGAGAAAATCTGAAGACATTATCGAGAACATATTTGGCACTGAGCTCCTCAAACTTTGCAGTTCCCAAGACCTAATTATTTGTAATGGTATTAACAAGCGGCCCCTCTCTGGTCAGATGACATGCTTCCATGCGTTGGGTGATCTAGGTGGATATTGGTGGCCACTCGCCTATTCCACTTGGGGCCCCACCATTGCCTCTTTCAATTTTTTAGTTTCGGCACAAATTACTATTTTTAGCAGTTTTTCGGGTCCTGAACTTCCGGAGCCGTTTTGAGGCCCTAAACGACATTTTTTGGGCATCGCGCTTCTAGCGAATATCATTCCGTTTCGGAATGGATATTCGTGGAAAAAATTGTAGTCCTTGGATAGATATTTCTAATGATGTATCATGTGCGTCAAATGGAGATAGTATGCCAAAGTTACGTCCCTGGGAAGTTGAAACACCAATTTACCCAAACGGGGCCCATAGTTTTGGCGCTTCATCTCCTAGGGTTAGGTTTTTGGGATGTTTAGGGTCCTCCATTGTTTCTCAATAATAAATAGGCCCTCGCGCCTCATTGTAAAGCAGTTCAGAGGTCTGTAGCCACCACATCTCTTCTCAGAGATAGCTACCAGTACCCTAGCTAGTTTTATTTCCGTTGTCTGTAAGCAAATTTCAGTTCTTTGATATTAATGAAATGAAGTATTATTTCCACTGCATCTCTGTATTTATGGTTATGTGTTTATTCTGTTGCGTTCCTGCATAAATCCGGATCAGTGGTTTCAGAGCAGTCTGCTTTTTCTCGATCCTTCTTTGCATGTCCCCAATGAGGTCGAGGTATAAGAGTTAGGGCTCAATCTAGTGGAACCTTTGCAAGATCAGCCTCGCAAACCCTGACGGACGCCCATGGAGGACGAAAAGAAAGATGACGGAGCAGGAGATCCTATCAAAATATTGCTTGAGGAGGCCCTCGAAAAACAAAGGAACACAATGATGTATAACTTTTCCCAGATCCAGCAGCCACTCTAGGGGTGCGACTCCTTTTAACGTACAAGTAAATTTTGACATTCCCATATTTGAGGGTCAAATAAATTTAGATACCGTAGACAGATGGTTGAATCTATTAGAAGGATATTTCTCAGTTCATGACTTTTCCGACAGGGATAAGATTATTTTTGTACTCCTCAAAGCTGCCCCCCATGTCAAGGACTGGTGGGAAACCCACTGTGAGAAAAAGGACGAGACATAACCCTCTCTGTTCTCGGCCGTACCCACTTGGAATTCTTTCCGAGATGCCGTCAAGGAACAATATTATCCCGTGGGGAGCTATGAGGACAAGTACATATAATGGACCACGCTGCGGCAACAAAGGCATCAAGATGTGCATGAGCTAACGAATATGTTCCATACCCTACGCACCAAGTTGGGTATCAAATATTCAGAGAAAAATCTGGTGCTAAAGTATCGCAGTTGTCTGCACAGATACATTCAGGAGGAAATGGAGTTCCTCAACATCTCCTCGCTTGGTACGACATACCGGTATGCCGCCAAGATTGAGCAGAAATTCAAACAAAAGAAGCGAGACTTTGGATCTGTGAATCAAAAGCAAGGGAAAGGTGTTCCCAAACTGCAGAAAAAGGATAGAGCCAAGGCATGGCGACTCAAGATAACCTATCGAAGCCACAAGAAAAGAACAACACCGCAAAGGCAAAGAAGGACACGGGAAAGTGGTGTGAGTTCCATAAGAGCTCCACTCACAACACAAGTGAGTGTCGAGCCAAGCAGTAGCTGGTGGCCGAGATGGGGCTTCTGAGTCAGATGCATGCTCCGACTCTGAATCAGAACCTGACAAGGAGAATGACAGAGGGAAATAGATTATTGATGCAGAGCCCAATGCCACTGTTGCCACTACGAAGATCCAGAAGGAGGAATCGAAAGATCTGGAGGAGGAGGAATGTCTCTTCCACTCCCAGATGTGGGTAAAGGGCTCCCCGGTACAGTTCATTGTCGAAAATGGGAGCCAAAAGAACCTCATTTTGGAAGATGCCGTGAAGCGGTTGGGCTTGCCGACCACAACTCACCCACATCCATACACCATTGCGTGGCTTCACCAAGGATGAGATCTCCGCGTCAGCCAGCAGTGCCACCTTCCTTATAGCATCAAGCCCTTCACGGATGAGGTATTATGTGACATTGCTCCTATTGATGTTTCTGATGTATTATTAAGACAACCATACTTGTGGAAGCATCATGCTGTGTATGAGTCTCGACCTCGCACTGTTATTATTACTTTGGGAAATAAGTTGTACATGATACCAGAGGTACCACCTCCTGCCGTTATCTCTTTGGTTACTACAAAAAAATGCAGTAAGCTCATTTCCCAAACCAGGAAATTCGTTTTCCTGATGATCCGCCCCCAGGGCAAGAAGAAGATTGTGGCCACGACCTCCAGACAAGGCTCCTCTGCACGACAACAACAAATGGATAAGGTTGTGGAGGAGTACGGGGACATATTCACCTCACCCACAGGGGTTCCTCTGCACTGTCAGGTCAAGCACCCGATTGATCTAACCCCAGGTGCGCAGCTACCCAATGGACCGAGCTATCAGTGCTCTGTTATGGAGAAAGATGAAATCAAGAGGCAGATTCAGGAGATGCTGCATAAAGGTCACATCCGACCAAGTTCATCGCCCTGTGGGAGCCCGATCGTGTTGGTACAGAAGAAGGATGGGACGTGGAGACTCTGTATTGACTATCAGGCGCTGAACAAGATCACTGTCTAGAATAGGTACCCTATCCCATGGATTGATGACCTTCTGGACCAACTCAAAGGTGCAAAATATTTCAGCAAGATTGACTTGAAGTCGGGGTATCACCAGGTACCGATTGAACCCTCTCATGTGTGGAAGACCACCTTCAAAGCCAAGGAAGGCCTTTTCGAATGGCTAATCATGCCTTTCAGGTTGACGAATGCTCCCGCAGCATTCATGAGGATGATGGATGACATCTTGCAGCCATTCACCAACTCATTTGTAGTGGTGTACTTGGATGACATTCTGATCTTCAGCCAGACTTGGGAAGAGCACCTTCACCACATCTGACAAGTCCTCCAAACACTGCGGCAACATAAGTTGTGTGCCAATCTGGAGAAGTGTACTTTTGGCATGACCCAGGTTCAATATCTGGGATAAATTATTGATGAAAGGGGGGTGCATGTGGATCCAGCCAAGATCCAAGTCATTCGGGATTGGCCAACCCCAACTAATATAACAGAGCTTCGCAACTTTCTGGGTCTTGCTAATTTCTACCAGAGGATTGTGTTGGGATTCTCTCATATCACTTGGCCCTTGATTCAAGTCACCAAGGGAGGAGCAAGAGCAAAATTCTTTTGGTCGGAACCTCAACAGAAGGCATTCACAAAATTGAAAAATCGCATCTGTTCTGCCCTAGTGCTCACTTTACCAGACTTGCAACAGCCATTTGAGATCGAGACACATGCCTCTAACTATGCTATTGGGGTGGTTCTTACTCAATAGGGACATCCAGTGGCATATCACAGCGAGACATTGTCTGACATAGTTTGCAAGTATCCCACTTATGACAAAGAAATGTATTCCATTGTGCAAGCTTGTCGACAATGAAAGCATTACATTTTGGGGAAGAAAACAATCATCCACATAGACCACTGGCCTCTGCAGTTCATACAAACACAAGGGAAGTTGCAGAATGATCACCATGAGAAGTGGTCCACATATCTGCAACAGTTTCATTTAAACATCAAGTACAAGAAGGGTAACACCAATAATGTTGCAGACTGCCTCAACCGACCACCGATCGTGGTGCTCACCACCGTGCTCAACTCTTGTGGGCATGAGACTTCTGATTGGCCACTTCTCTATGAGAGTGACCCAAAATTCGGCCACACTTACAAGGCACTCTTGGGGGGTACGCAAGTTCCAAATTTTCACCTCCAAGATGCACTTTTATGTCACCTAGGACACCTTTGTGTTCCTTCAAGCGAGTGTGCCAAGATGATATGGGAAGCACACTACAATCGAGTCGCTGGGAATTTCGAGGTCGAGAAAACAATAGCAATCCTACGGAAGTATTTCTATTGGCCGAACCTTCGAAAGGATGTCGAGAAGCACATCAGATCCTTTACTCCTTGTGCCATTTCCAAACTGACCATCAAGAAGCAAGGCCTATATACTCCGCTACCTACCCCTAGTCGACCTTGGGAATCCATCTCCATGGATTACATGTTGGGCCTGCCTTCTACTAAGTAGGGAAATGACTGTGTTTTCGTGGTCGTCGATAGATTCTCAAAGATGGCCATCATGGCGGCCTGCAAGAAGAATATCACAGCATAAGCCACTGCTAAACTCTTCTTTGAACGAGTGTGGGTGTAGTTTGGGATCCCACAGTCTATCATATCAGATCGGGATAGAAAGTTCGTCAGCACATTTTGGTCCAGCCTCTGGTCAATGTTGGATACCAAGCTCACCAAGTCCACAGCTTTCCATCCCCAAACAGATGGCCAGACAGAGGTCATCAACAGAATTCTTGTACACATTCTGCGCATGTACAATTCAAAGCATCCACGCACATGGGACGAGAGCCTCCCATATGTACAACATATTTATAATCGGGCTCTCCACAGTTCAATCGGCCATAGCCCCTTTCAGGTGGGCTTGGGATTCTAGCCACTATGTCCTATTGACGTGGCCATACCATTTGCAGTTGCTCAGGCCGATTCAGCTCATGTCCAGTCTGAAGTTGACAAAGCAAGTAGCTTCATCGAGTGAATTCAACACATCCACCAACAGGTTCATGATATATTGGACAGAGCCAATGCCAAGTACAAGCAATGCCATGATCAACACCGAGTGCCACACAACTTCTAGGTGGGCGACAAAGTATGGCTACATTTGCAGAAGGAGCGCCTCTCTGGACCCCACTGCAAGCTTCGCCCGCTCCGATACGGGCTGTACACCATCACCAAGGCTGTAGGGAACAATGCCTTCAAGCTCAGTATTCCACCATTCCTTGGTCTGCACCCAGTCTTCAATGTGGATCACCTTCATCCTTACTTCCCACCTCTACTAGACACCTCAGACATTGCAGAACAACTCACATCAATAGAGTTAAACCCAGACTGCATGGAACAAGCCACCACAGGTTGTATCAGGGACATGAAAATAAAGAGCACTCGCCAACATAACATCCAACTGTATCGGGTTGTCAGAGCTGGCCAACTCCTGCACCAAGGCAAGTGGTTCACCAGGGACCAAGTTCAGCAGAAGTTTCCTCATCTCATGGAAGAATTCAATGCAATAGGGACCATTTCTTCCTAAGGGGTGAGGAATGATCCAGGTGGATATTGGTGGCCACCCGCCTATTCCACTTGGGGCCCCACCATTGCCTCTTTCAGTTTTTCAGTTTCGGCACAACGTACTATTTTTAGCAGTTTTTCGGGTCCTGAACTTCCGGAGCCGTTTTGAGGCCCTAAACGATGTTTTTTGGGCATCACGCTTATAGCTAACATAATTTCGTTCCAGAATGGATATTCGTGGCAAAAGTTGTATTCCTTAGATAGATCTTTCTAATGATGTATCATGTGCATCAAACGGAGATAGTATGCCAAAGTTACGTCCCTAGGAAGTTCAAACACCAATTTACCCAAACGGGGCCCATAGTTTTGGCGCTTCATCTCCTAGGGTTAGGTTTTTGGATGTTTAGATTCCTCCATTGTTTCTCAATAATAAATAGGCCCTCGAGCCTCATTGTAACTCAGTTCAGAGGCCTGTAGCCGCCACATCTCTTCTCAGAGATAGCTACCAGCGCCCTAGCTAGTTTTATTTCCATTTTGTCTGTAAGAAAATTTCAGTTCTTTGATATTAATGAAATGAAGTATTATTTCCACTGCATCTCTGTATTTATGGTTATGTGTTTATTCTGTTGCGTTCCTGCATAAATCTAGATCACTGGGTAATAATGTCGTGGATTATGCGATCTCTAACATCCTCGTCCTCAACCATATTACAAAATTTGAGCTTCTTAATGGATTCGAGTTTGATTATGGACATAGACCTCTGTCTCTATCCCTCAATATTACTATGCATACCACCCACATGCAGTAGACCAATGAAAGAAAAAAACACATTCACTTCAATAGAAGTAAAACTGGCCTCTTCTTAAGGGATTTAGAGAGGGATTTAGGCCCCATGAACTATAACAATAACATTGATAAAATTTATTACCATTTCACTACTATCCTTTCCAACACCATTAGCAAGTTTTCTAATGAGATTTCATTGAAGCAGTCTAATAGAACTTCCAATCCATGGTATGACAAAGATTGCAAAATTTCCACGAAAGTGATTAGAGACGCTCCTAATGAAATCATTAAGCTTCATAATATCAATATATACAAAAATATCATTAAGAGGAAGAAAAAAACATATATTAATAAAAGAAAGGATTGTCTTCTTCACCTTTCTAAAGTCGCGCCCAAATTGTAGATTTAGAAGTGTCCTCAGACACATAACTTTATTGATCATGGAAAAAGATTACATAACAAATTGCAGGAGTTTACAAATGTAAACTCTCACTCTCACACTACACAATTAAATTAGGAAACTAACCTATTTATAAGCTCTATGTTCTAACTTAATCTATTTATGGATCATTTGGAAAATCAAAAAGTGTCCATTTACAATAAATGACCTTCTAACCATTCTACTAACTTTATTCCTATTTTAGAGCCTAGGAAACGACTCTATTCTAGAGTCCTATTTTTTACTAACAAAATTATAATTCTAAGTATCTCTAATATTTATTAAATATTCTAATTTAATAAATATATTTATCCTAACTTTACATTATTTAATTTATGTAATTTTGGATTTTTAATTGCCTTTATGAAAGAGGCTAACATAAATTTTTTTTGTATAATGTTCTTGTCCATAAAACCAAAGATAACCATTATATCCCCTTAGAAAACTTGGACAACTACCTTAAGAAGTTGTATGACTCTCCGGACACAATGGGAACCACCTTAATCACTCCAATTAAGGAGGATGTATTCTCTCTTGATGACATTGAGTTTGGTATTAATAAGCTCACTAATGGGAGAGCTAAAGATATTGAAGGATACCAAGTTGAGATTCTTAAAATGGGAAGATATATCCTCATTCCTTATCTCCACAACCTTCTCAATTTGGTTGTAATGCATGGATTCCCTTGGATTTGGACGCAAAGACTTATTTTACCTATATTTAAAAATGGGGAACAAGAGTGTTCCATCTAACTACATGACCATTATGGTTATCCATATCGTGGCTAAAATTTATGGGCTCATTTTGGAGAAGAAGTTTAGCCTTTGGCTTGAAAGCTAGGGAAAAAGAGCTAAAGGACAAGCTGGTTTTAGGAGACATCACTCGACTATTGACCATCTGGTCACTCTTAGAATCATTGTAGAGAAATGTCGCAATAGTAAAGTCGATCTCTTCTATTGCTTTGTGGACTTTAGAAAATATTTTGACATTGTTCCTCGAGATAAACTTTGGGAGAGATTTAAAGAGATCATGGTCCCTCCTGAGCTGAGGATTGTTGTGATTCGTCTCTACAAGAACCTCACTTCCAAGCTTAAGGCCAACGAGGGGGTCTAAAGACATTAAATGCAATATTGGAGTTAGGAAATGGTGTCCCCTATCCCCTATCCTTTTTGGCATATACATTGATAAGCTAGAGGAGTGTCTAGAATCTGCGGGGTGCAAGGGCATCGAGCTTGCTGGTGTTCTCATTACTCTTCTCCTATATGCCGATGATATCGTTTTTCTTGCAAAATGCCATGATGACGTTGACAAACAAGTTCATACTCTTCATGACTACTGCTTCAAGATGGGTATGACATTTAATACCAACAAGAATAAAGTCATGATCATTAAATCCAAAAATCTCACCCATGGTAGTTTCGTGTACAATAACCAGTGCTTAGAGTAGTTTTCTTCTTATAAGTATTTGGGCATTGACTTCCCTCATCATCCCAACTGAAATTATAACATCGAGAAAATGATTATTGGGGGTTGTAAAGCTTTTTATGAGCTTTAAAATAATTGTGAGTAGGTCAATCTTTACATTTGGAGTAAAAAGAGGTTCCTCTTTGAGACCCTTGTCACCCATGTTGTCTTATACGGATGTGAAGTTTGGGGTTGTATTATATTTAGAGAGTCATGGAGGAACATTGAGATGATTCAAAAGAAATTCATATCCTACAACCTTAAGATCAAGGTAAATAATCCCTATCCTATCCTATTGATCAAATCTGGTTTGTCCCCCATTGAAATTACGACTATGTTTAGATATTTGATGTATAAGAAGAAGCTTGACAAAATGGAATAAAGAAGGCTCCCTAAAATTGCTTTTAATTGTAGTGAAAACCTTCACCTTCGCCTCAAGCGCGAGTGGCATAAGGATGCCCAGTCCTGACTCAATGATTGGGGAATTAAGGAGGAGCTTAGTATGGGAAGAAAAGATAATATCAAAAATACTATTACCTCCAATTTTAAGGACAAGTTGTGGGAGGATCAGGAGATGGAGGGTAAAAGGAAGCTAAGATACTATAAGGAAGTGATCAACCCTACCCTCGATAATCATAATTATCTCTGTGTGTTGTCCAACAATAATAATAAAATGCACATCACTTTAAGATAATAACTAATTCTCATGAGCTGTGGAGTGAGACCTAGTGGTGGTCTACTCCCAAGACCCCTTGGAATGATAGAATCTGTGAGATTTGTGATTCTAAGCAGGTGGAAGATGAAAATCACTCCCTTTTAGACTTCCCAACTCTTACTCACATTCGCTCTCAATTCTCTACCATCTTCCACACTTCCAATCTTCTTGACCTTTTAAGCCAACCCACCTATAGTGATCTTGGAGCACTTATTTCCCTACTCGTTGACCATAGAAACAAGATTTTGAAGAATCAAACTTAGATTCTTTCTCCTCTCTTAAGGTCTGATAGACTGCATTGGTCTTAATGGACGGTAACCACCACCACCATCATCATCATCATTAAAATTTAAAAAATTAATGTCAAATAAATATTTTTGATATAAATTTATTTTATAATAATTTACAATAATAACTAAGATAATTAAAATGTTTATTAGGCATAAAGTATATGGCAATAGAGTGTTCTGTTAAGACACTCCATGTTGTAAAGTTTATTATATTTTATAAAAAAAACTATATACATGCTTAGACTTTTGACTCATCCTAAAAACTATAACCTATCATAACTAATGACCCAATTTTATGGTAGAATTTTATAAATAAATATATATGAAAATATATTTAATATTATTTTTAAATATGGGAATAATGTGTTTGATATTATTAATGTAATAAAGTTTTAGATATGTGAATGATATATTTATTAATATTATTAATAAAATAATTATATTAAAGTAATATGAAAGTTTTATTATACATTAAATAATTTTTTTATTTAAAATTAATTTATGATAATTAATTATAAAAAAAAGGTAATATTAAATTTAGTGAATAAATATCATAAAAATATTTAAAACATAATTTTGAATATATTAATCAAAAGTCAAATTGATCTGACCAGATCGCCATATTCGGTATGGGAGATGGATAAATAAAATGAGAGTAAGTGTGCCATGATGCAGAAGGTGGTTGTAATAATTGCATGAAATACAACACATGATTGTTGGGTGGAATATGCAGAGAGTTTATTGTGTGAAACGTTCCTCAACGTGGGATATGATAACTCTTGATGGGCAACGCACATGTCATTTTCGTTAATGCAAAACACATCTTGCATGTTGCTGATGTACTACCATTTGTTTATGAGGTAAATTGTCAATGTGAGTCAGACCCCACGTTGCACTGTTTTGAAAATGTTTGCTTAGAATCTCTTTTAAAATGCGCTCAAAGTCAAGACGATTATATTCCGGGGGTCCGATGAGATTGTTTATTAGAATTAGTGGATACATGTAAATGTCATTCAGCAAGCATGAAAGCCAATCTAAACCACAAACTTTTATTTAATTCACATTGAAAGCTACCACGAATGATTGAAGAAAATATCAATGATTTTTCAGGATGCACTTATACTTAAATTTCGATCCTTGATTTAACTCAGATTCAAGGTTACTATTTGATCGATGATTTCAGTATGAGGAGTTGTTTATATAGTTACGTGATTAACAATTTTTATAATTATGAATTTAAAGGGATGTAATTCATAAAATTTAAGTGAGTTAAAAAATATTAAATTTTAAATTTATTAATATTTTAAATAATTAAAATTTACAATTTTATTTAACATTAAATTAAATTATATCTTTAATTATATGGGAATATATTTAAGCTGAAAGCGTTATCTTTGCTTTGCTAGAGTGAGGTGAGCCAACACTGTTCACTTCACCCACTCAAAACCATTTATCATCACCCTTCTATCTAGTAAAAAAATTGACAAATATAACTCCCAGCTTCGTCTTCTAGTTCGGCGGTCTATCATTCAATTCGTCTTCATTCCGTCTTCATTCCGTCTTGAAATACACGCCACAAAAGAGCGTGAAGCGAAATGACTCCATTTCTTGTTGAGGTCTCGAGTTCGACCCTTAGGGGTCAGTATTATTTTATTTATTTACAAGAAAGGGTCCCCAGTTCGTCAGACAAATGATTTCTATCTCCAGTTGAGGTCTCCAGTTCAACACTTCACTCAGCAGTCAATATTATTTTATTAATTTACATCAAAAGGTCCCCAGTTCGAACCTGGGCTCACACAATTGATTCAACTTAATTTCCTGTTGAAGTCTCCTGTTCGACCCTTCCTTCAGGGTTTTGATCTTATTTTATTTCCAACAAAGGTCCCTAGTTCAAACCTGGGTCCAGATAGTCGATTAAAATTTGTTCAAAATTTAGTTCAGACATTAAAATTGAAAGCTGAATCAAATTTTGCTACAGCATCAAAAGATACAGCAATATTTAATCGAGACATCAAAAATCGAAAAATTCAGAAAAGACATGCCATATTCAAACGGAAACATAAATAAACAGTACACGCCTGGTAGGACTCGCACCCACAATCACCTAATTAGAAGTCAGACGCCTTATCCATTAGGCACAGCAGAGCAGTTTGCTGAGTATCCCTGAACACCGCAACCACAAACACCGACTCTGCAATCAATTAGATGGAGTTGTCTTTAGTGCGACTTTTTGGAGTTTCAGGTGCCGGAATCCGGTGAAAAATATTGAGGTAAAATCTTGATTTCTGTTATTTAAACTGGTTTTTTGACTGTATATATGGATTCAGCATCCTAAAAAACCCTAGGGCACTTCAATTGTGGAAGGTTACTGATCAAACTTCTATTTTCACTAAATTCCTGCCGGAATTTAGAGAAATTAGACCAGTGATTACCCACTTTTCGCTTGTGAAAGAAAGCAACACAAAAATAATCCATCGCATATTATTTAATAATCAGGGAAAAAAAATTAGTGCTTTACAAACTCTTATAAAAGAGTTAACGAAAGAACCATGACACAATACCATCAACCATTCATTATATGCCATACTCTTGAGAGGTCCATAGATTCGTGTGTGACATGCTCTTAAGTATATAGGGAGGTCAGTTTTTCACAGAACCATGACACAATCCATCTATCCTTTCATTATGTGCCATACTCTTGAGAGATCCATAGATTCATGTATGTGCCACGCTCTTAACTGTAAAGAGAGGTCAGTTTTTATCAAATATTTATTCTTTTATTTATTTGTTTTTTTTAATATTTATTTTCTTATTTATTTGTTTTCTTTTGTATAGATAAAAGAAATTATTAAATAAATGATAATTCATTTTAATTTTATAAAGGTTTGGTTTAAAATATAATGATTTAGTTTATAAAAGTTATTTATCATATTTATAATATTAAAGAATAAATCAAAGAAGTTAGGAAAAGGAGCCATCAAAATGTAGTTTACATTTTTCCATCAATAATGTTAATGTAATAAAATTAGGTTTAGATTAATTTAAAAAATTTAGCACATTCTTATCATGAAGAATGAGAAATCTTCCAACACTATTTATATGTGGATTTTATTGGTGTCTATCATCAAACTAAATCTAGGTACTAATTTTATCAATTATTTCCTTCTCTAATTTGAATCCTTTAAATTTAAGTCTTCAAACAACCTCCTTATCGTCTAATAATTCCCTCCTTATGCTCTCTAGCTCCTTTATCTTTATTCTCTGTAGCTTTTATCATCCCTTAACCTTTTCCCATGAACTCACTTTGTAAACATATACTGGATCTTAATTTTGTTTTTTTCCCAAAAAGCTAAAACATTATTGACTTCGAAGAAGCATCATCAAAACTTCCATTAGGCTTCCTAATCAATTCTACACATTTCTCATCTTCTAAATAGCTTGTGTTCAATTTAAAGGGATTGGTCTTTTTAACAAGCTATAAAAAATTGTGAATATATTTTTGATAAATTACAAAGTTTGAAGAATTTGATTTGTAATAAATGTTTTTTCAAATAAATGTTATGACAATTATGTTACTGTAACTTTCCTTTTCAATTTAATCTCCTATTACATTCTTTAAAATATATATAGAAACTAAAATTTCTATGTATTTCACTTTATTATTGTTTTTCACATTCCCCACTTTCAGCGTTTAATTTGCAGCTAGTTTTATTTTATGTTGACAGGCGCAAGGTTGGACTCGACAGCTCCAACCAACCATAAGGCTCTATTTTCGTCGTCCTCCTCCAAATAGAAAATTGACCCCTGGGTTCGAGTTCCAGGCCCGCGTGATTGCAACGCTTTCAACACTAATGATATCTTTTATGTCGGCTTCACCATCGACGATACCGGTTCGGGCTTTGGGCATAGCAGGGTTTCACAACCTCAACGTCTCCCTCATAGAGCTCCATCGACGTTATCGTTATGTCCATGGTCTGCACCTGCGTCGACTTGAACCACCTCCAACCAGGAAATCTGAAACAACGCCTTCGGTATGAGGATTTGTTTTTTCCTACGACCTAAACCACAGCGCCTTTAATGAAACCAAGCTCGAGAGGTAATTGAATCTGGGGGACATACTCAAGATGCGATCGTTGTGCTTGTCAAGCAAGGTTTTATCCCATGCAAAACCCTCGCAGTTAACCTCAACGCCAACAAGATCCTCTAGCCATTCGGAATTTGTCTATCCCCAGGCAGGGTTTCAACCATAATGGACTCTTCCCTTGGACTCTTCCCTTTCTGTCGTTGCATCATATTTCTCTTTGGGTACTAGAAATTCAACTCTGCCCTCACGGGTGGCTTCTTTGTCACTTTAACGTCGACGGAGATATTCTTATGGTGCACAATAGGTTTTTTTTGTGCCAAGCTCTATAACAAGTGGTCCAATTAGCGGCAGAGTTTTCCACATTTGATAGATATTTTTGACTACAAGGATTTGGAGATCTATATCAAGATGTTCCAATTGATGTATTGTAAGGACTTGAAGTGGAAGCTTACCAAAGAAAATGTCTTGAAAGTTCTAGACATTCTCAAGGTTTCAACTGCCGTAGTTTTTTATGCGGGTATGTCATCATGTCTAGATATTTGGAAGTGGTGCCTTGGTCAATGATTGGAAAAGGGATGTTTATAGTAATCTTGATTCCTATCCTTGATCAATGATTGTAAGTGTTCTCATTTGAATGTATATTTTATTCCTTTAAAACAAAAGAGGGTTCATTTTTTCCCCAATTGATAGTTTCTAAATTAGTTTTACTCATTGTGGCAAGCTATAGTGGCCATATGCCTTAGAAATGGTATGATATGGTGGCTAGATTTCTTAACCTTGATGCCACAGGTAATTTGGCATATATATTTCTTTATCAGATAGATGGGAGTGCTCACTATAGACTCTCAACGCCCAAAAACTTGCGAGGTACAACCCCAACACTGAAAAGGGACTTGATATTTAAGAGGGTATTTTTTTTTTTCAAATATTTCTTTCCTTCTTTGATTTTGTTAAAAAGGGTAAAAATAGATGTGTCCCTAATAGGATTTACATTAATTTCAGTCAGGTTAAAGAAGAGTTGCAATATTTATTTTTGTTTTTCCCTTTGGTGACATTGGAGTACTACATTATGTATGTTGATGGATGTCCCACGAATTCAAAAGTAGAGAAGCAACATGTGATTCATTGTTTGGAGGTTTCAATTAGAAAAAGATCATCATAAGTGTCGGAATGATGTGGGTCCAATGAGCGCATCAATGATGGAAATTTACCTCAAGACTTGGGGTTCCCACTGCATTTGAATACATTTTTTCCTTATTTAATTTTACTCAAGTTAATGTGAGTTGTGTTGATGTTTTTATAAAATTGGGGCACAAGCTTGGAAATTTGCACCAATAATTGAGTTGGCCTTCTGTTTGATGTGATTGATGTGACTGATATTAGAGAAAATGGGATGTATATTACAAAGCAAAGGTGGAAATGAGGGGTGATAAGGATATAAATTTTTTCTATGTTATTGATGCAACTCGAAACCCAATTGATCTGAGGATTGTAAACATTTTTGGTGGAGAAATTGGACTAACGATCTTGCAAGTAAAAGAAATTTGTATCCATACCAAATCTCTTCCAAAGAGAACCCACCATCCCGTTCTCCTTTGTAATATTTTAAAATCAAAGTTAGAGTGCTTTCCCTACCATCCCGTTCTCCTTTGTAATATTTTAAAATCAAAGTTAGAGTGCTTTCTCTACAATCTTAGATTGATTAAATCCTATTCCTAAATAGTTTATGCACCTCATATGTACATACTTACTCATAGGTGAAACTGGAAATAAACATTGTAACTTTTTGTTCTATCTATAATGGTGCCACAAATTTTGTTTGTTACTCTATTTTCCTCTAGATTGTAAATAATTAGGGTAAACATTATACATATCTTCCATTTAAATTTTGATCTGTAAACAATGGAATGAGTGATAATTTGAAATAAAGGTTATGACATTATTTTGATGGTTCAAAATTTAGAAAATGGATCATGGAGTGTCGTTCTCATCCTCCTTGTAAGTATAGGCGTTGAAAAAATTAATTCGGGGAATGCATGCCCAAAAGATGCGGATGGAGGAACATGATGATTTGCGGTCCGACACCTTTATAGTTCTTTGTACAATAGTAGCTAAATCATATTCCCTTCATACTATGCATATTATAAGGTACAAAATTCACTCACTTTCATTTTTCATTACATTGTATTACCTTCTGTAGGTTTCTGCAAAATTGTGTATCTAGGTGGAAAAATCTCAAACTTTACGCGGGGATGCCCTTTTTTGTTTCTTTCCATGCATCTAAAATTTCACATGTCTTAGAGCTCAGTGGATTAGAGCTGGCGTTTTTATCACCAATCAAATTTTGACAATATCTATAAAGATTAGAGGGTGGGAGAAAAAAATATATTTTTTTATATAATAAGATGTAACAATTTAAAAAGGGTTTTCATCGAGAATGTGAATAAAAGCGATGGGCAAACCAGTGGTGGCGAGAATCCCCACTATAAATTTCCTATCGTTGAACAGAGGCGTGTCGGAATATGTTAGTTGGCTTTAAGCAATAACCTCTTCCATTTAATAAAAATAAAATTTCATATATATTTATTGGCCCTGTCACTATCAGAATTTACTTCATCCTTCCAAATACATGTAAAACATTGAATTCGTAGCAGGAAATATGGTGCCATGGAATAAGGGTAAACAAAAAATGAGCAAATCGGTTGAATGAAAACCCATTTCCCAACATTCAGGTAGAGAAAATTATTACTTGGGAAATAACTTAAAATATGCAATATTTAAGGAATTTTAAATAACTTTTTGAGATCCAGATGAATATTCTCGGATTGAGAAATTTCAATGCAATATTGAACGTAAGCTTGTAACTATTTTGTTGTCTGCTACTTAATTTGTCTCACATTCATGACAACTCTATTTTTTAAGCTTATTTTACTAACTTTTTATTATTTTCGATGTTTGATACTTTGAGGGGTCTGTAGATAGCATTAAACACAGAATTTTGATATGATGAACCCAACAAAAAAACAACAAAATTGTTGATGCATTAAACCCAGAGGAAAGCTACCAAACTCGTCATTCAAGAAATGAAAATAAATATTTCACCTCTTCCTTCTTCTTCTGTTTTTATTTTTACCCTTTTTAGATTTAAGAGGCATCGACTTTGTATCCTTTTATTTGTTTTGGTGGTATTATGAAATAGATGGATAGAATGAGCAACTGGAAGAAGGCTACAATATGATGGAATGTATATAGCTCCAACTTCAACAAGAACAAGAAAAATGATTAAATGTGGTGCTCTGCTTTTCTTAATGGAGCCATGAGGGTCAATCCCTAAAACATAGAAGTTGTTGATGATGCCATGAATGTATCCCTTACAATGCCTGAGGCTGAGCAACATCTATAACATGAAGAGCATTGCTAGAATGTGAGCACACATGGTGTAAACTATTGGGCTTACAACTTTGAACAAGATTTGGAGAGAGTATGTTAGGATCACTTTAAGAGAAGGTGTTGGAGTATTGGCTTTGGATTTAGTTTCAGGGTTTCAACACTTAATCTAAGCTTTAAGAAGATTTTAATAAACATATTGTATTTGCATACACGAGAACCTACAATAGGGAAAATTCATTATATATGATGGTACTATGATGCCTAAGACTTCTATTAACAAAACACCAAGTCCAAAAGTAATATATGTTGTAAATAGCTCATGCAATGACCCTACAAATGTTGTCTTTACTATGAGTGGAAGAGGTTGGAATTTATCAGTGAATGGTTTTCACCTTGCCATAAGTTAGGGATTGCAGCAAAGCATGGCTACTTCATGAGGCAATCTATTGACACTTATTTTCTCATGTTTTTTTTATCATCTTCTAGTTCATCATGAATTCTCTCTTATAAAAAAAAATTGTATTGTTCAGGTGGAGCCAAGATTCTAAATGGGAAGCAATGATACCCACTACATACTTTGACTAGAAGAAAAGAACAAATATGGTTATGAAATAATATACTGATACCATTGATGGTTCTTCCATAGAGGATAAAGAAAGTGATTTGGTTTGGTATCATGAGGGATGCTAATCCAGATTTTGGATCATGGATTCCAAGGAACTTTTAGATCATCTAAAGAGTGTGCTTGCAATGTTTGTGGAGGTTAAAAGTGGCCAACATATTATTGAAGTTAAAACCTAGGTACAAAAAGTACTTATATTCCTAGTTAACATGAATTTGTGAGAAGCAGGCTTTATTTTTCGTTTTACTAATATGTGAGAATGAGAAAGTGCTCAGTTGGTTTTTTATGAAGTAGTTATTTAGTATTTACACACATGATTTGATTTCGAATTTACAAGTTGTTAGTAAGGGTTTGGTAGCAGAAGAACTTCTATCAACAATGGTTGAAAGAGTAAAGCTACCAAATTGTTTTTGTGCATAGGACATGAAAAATCTATTAAAGATATGTTTGAGAGTATTGCAAGTGTAATGGCACAACCATCTATGGCATCTATATTTGAAGTGTTTGATTGTTTTGTTTACCATAAACAAAGTAAAGAAAATTATTATTTAGATGATATTGTGAAGGTCGTGAAAATGGTCTAGGATATAGCTACAACTTCTTATGTATCAACCAAATTTCTATCTACTCAATTGCTTTCAAGAGCCTCCTTTGAATGGGTAGTCAAATGTTATCTTTTCTGTTAATTATTTGAGTTACAGTTGTGCCTTTAAATTGATATCCAAGGAGCATGAAAAAAATTCAATATTGTCAGAAAAATTTGTGGTTTCTTAGCTATTTTTTGGATACATATTACTGAACTTGCTAAGGTCAATGGAATTTTCAATGTGGAAAAATAGCCCTCCAAGATTATAAAACAACCTTGATGAGACTCAAATTTTACTTACCCCTTGTTTGAATGGTTGTTTGTAATTTTTTTCTCTTTGAGGAATCATGATGTGATATTGGAATTCAAAGGTCATGTTTCAATTATCTTAGTTAATAATGCATCTTCTCTGTCTGGGTATACCCCAACTTGAGTAGACAAGTATCAATTTTTGTATTAGTCTTACACTACAAGGAAAATACCCTTTAGCGGATGTTTTTGAGGAACCCCACAAAAAAATACCCCATACATCCATTTCTAGCGGAGGTTACTAGAGGAGGTTGGTGGGTGGAGGGTTTTGCAGATGGTTTCCTCTCGGTGTGCTTATCATTACACATTGCCCCGGTGCACTCGAACCGAGAAAGCACCGGTGCAGACAAAAACATTGGCACACCGAACACTGTGCACTACGTACACACCTGCCTGGTGCGTCTTGTTATTCTATAACACCGATGCATCACAGATATTCCGCGCCGATGCATTATAAAAAATTGCGCCAAAATTGAAACCACCCAGTGTGGTAGAAAGAAACCGCACCTGTCCATCATAATACATCGCGCCAAAACACAAACCGACTGGTGTGTTTGTAAGAAACAAAACCTGTGTGCCTATAAAAAACGCACACTGGTAAAGGGTTATATTAAAAAAAAATTACGTCAAGATAACCTGGATTTTTCAGTTTTCCATTGCTTCTGAGCTCTCAATTACTGGTGCGCACGAGACATTGTCACACCCGACAGCTTGCGCAACATACACACACATCCGTGGCCTCCTATTACTGCAACGCACCGGTGCTTCACCACTCTTCCGCGTCAGTGCATCATAAAACAAGGTGCCAAAACAGAAACACACCGGTGTGTTCTTATCCAAGAGCACCGGTGTGCCGACAAACCGCACACACCGCAATAGTGTTACATAAAAAAAAAATAAGGCAAAAAAACTGGTGCTTTACGAATATTCTGCACCGGTGTGTCACGGATTTTCCGCCCCGGTGCATCATCAAAATTTCGCATTGAAACTGAAACATCCCGGTGCGGTGATAAGGGAATCGGCCCGATGCATTATAAATAACGCACCAAATTTGACACAGCCCAATGCGGTTGTAGGTAAGCATACCGGTGTGCCTATAAAACCCCGCGCACCAAAACAGGGTTAAATAAAAAAAAAATTACGGCCAAAAAACTTCATTTTTCACTTTCCTCAGTGCTCCAGAGCTCTCAAGCACTGGTGCCATTTCCCCTTGTCTGAGACGCCCTAACATCGGTTCTCAGATTGCACCCATTTCACGCACTTATGCTCTACATTAGCCACCAATCTCCAGCTCGCATTTTGAAAAACGGTGGGAAAATTTTCTTTTGCAAAGTTTACAACCAATATGCCTCCTCGACGGTGAAATGTACAGGTATTTTTCTAGTTTTTCCATAATTAAGCCTTTTAGCATATTAGAAATTGAAATAACCTTAAAAATAACCATTAAAAAAAAAAAATTGTCGTGCGGTGCGCCGAATTTGTTCGGCTCGAACCGGATAGCGTTGCTACCTATAAAATTTACAGGCCGCACTGCCACCGGTGCTAGTGGTATCCGCACCGTTTCCGCGGTGGTACCGAAAGGCGCCCCAAATAATTTTAAAATAAAAAAAATAAAATAAAAGGCAGTGCGCTCATTTATCCAAGCGCACTGTTGACCACGAGAATCATAGTGCGGTGCATTGACGAAATTATCTGCCCTGGTGTATGTCAACGCACCGCATTTTGGATTCCGAGAGGGTCAACGGTGTGGCCTTGTAAAAGACCGCACTATCAACTATGTAATTGTCATGAAGTCAATGTGCTGACATGACTATATGTGCCAGGGCGTATATTTCAGTCAGCGCACCGCTCCTCTGAACTTTGATGAAGTTAATGGTTCTTGAAAAATAGGCAGCTACATCGAGGCCGGTGCTTGTATTTCATTAGGGGCACCGAGACCGGTGCTCTACATTAGTAAGACGCACCGCGATCGGTGCGTGACTGTTTTTATGGTGCACTGACTTGTCTGATTGTTTTTTTTTCAAAAAAAAATTTATATGTATATTCCTAAATACATGTATGTTTTAATAAAAAAAATTATTTAATATGGGAATGTTTCAGAGAGAAGAGGAGGAACAGCAGCAACAACAGGCTGAACAGTATGACATGATTCGCCAATGGGAGGCCCGAGAGAGGGAGAGAGATGCATACCCTCACCCTATTACTGCAGATGCCTAGGAGATCCTTAGGCAGGTAGGCCTCCTCAAGTTCTATGCGGAGGCTACTTCCCTAAAGGCGCACAGTGCGTTTTTGAGATATCTTATCCGCAGGTGGAATTCCCACCGACAGGCTTTCTAGGTTGGTCCTGACCAGTGGTACACACCCATTAAGGAGGATATTTATTTTATTACAAGACTATCAAGGAGAGGGCTGGATTTTCCCTCATTCCCAGACGTGCCAGCTGGTTGTGCAGTAGGGAGTTAGTTAGTTTATTCCCAGAGATACATTGGAGCACATGTACTGTCTCCTCTAGAGTTTCAGATACCTAGAGGTCAGTTACATATAGGTGCTTTTGGTAGACAGGACGTGCAGTGCCTCTCCCTTACCATTTCAACCATTTCTCACAACACCAGTGACGGGCAATGCATTAGTTGCTCGCTTTTATATTATGTTGATTCTTTAGTACAATAGCCATGACTTGTCAGGTGGTCTGCCATTTTTTTGCAGCAGTTTTGTACGACCTTAGATAGATGTCTTGCTCATGCACAAGGGAGGGTCAACTTCCCTTTTGCTTCAGAGCTGTTTTGTTTATTTTTGAGAGGTTTCCAGAGATGAGACCTAGTTTTGTTCAACAGCCTCGTAGGCCAATGTTTGAGGCCCGTATGCACATGTGGGGGTAGATGATGCCCAAGAGGGGAGACACTTTGTTTCCAACCAGGATATCACATGATTCACTAGACTTACTAGCCAGTGTTGATGGGTTGCATCCCTTCATTTTGGTCCCATGTCCTTATGTTGGCTTAGATTGGTGAGGGTGTCCCAACATCCTCTTCATAGCTGATGAGCCACTAGATGATAGAGGTAATATTACTGTCTTATTTATTTATATTCTAACATGTTCTTAATTAACTTTTTTTTTATTAGATTGTGTAATGAAATTTTCTAATTATTGTTTTTTACTTATATATATTTTGCACGCATTGACTCTTTTGATGGCGAGGAGATGTTGGGTCCACCCCATGATCCAGGTGTGGATCTTAATGATGACGAATAGGATATGGCTGATGTCAAGCATGATCATGATCAGGATGAGGCCAGTGCAGCGGAGAGACATGCTCCTGCTCATCATGGTGCACCGGTGCTGCCTTTTGCTAGGCATGGTCGACCTGAGACCAGATATAGGATGGAGTTGGCCAACCAACTATGTGTATTGATTATTGATGCGAGCATCAAGCCCGCTCATTACAGAGACATACAGGCCGACAATAGGCTGTTATAGATGTGGAGAGGCATGTCGTGTGACATGTATGACCTGATGCAGCATGTCGTAGGAGCTACGACAGCTGTTATGCGACTCAGGAGGACTGTCCGTAGCTATAGGCATAGTCAAGACGCGAAATATGATGGACATGAGTTCGCGAGAAGAGACTCACATGCATCTCATGGTCGTCCACCTCACAGCGTGCCTGATGAGCATGAAACTCCACTGGCTGCATCTGACAGTCATCATGGAGATGAGGCTGGACCATCGGCCACGTCCAGTCAGCAGCCTGCAGCTACATTTATCGGTACTGTAACACAACATTTTTTCACTGTCCCTGCAATCCCTTGTCCCGTACATTGGAGGACTATTCCCATGACCTGTGAACAAAAACATGTCCTGAAAACACCTTGATGGCATCCTTCTACATAAGGACAAGAATTCTCCTGAAGAAAAATTCCTCTGGAAAACCCTAAAAATCCATGTTTTGGCATTGGCGCAGGTAGCCAGTTCATTCCTCACGCCAATGGGGAAAATGCACACTAGTGGGTGCGCCAGCTGGTGCTCTATCCCTGTGTCTCACCTACGCCAAGCCTATTAAGGAGTGTTTTTTAAAACTAAATGGCGGAAGTTTGATTCTAACAACTTCAGAATGAATCATCAGAAAGAATTTGGGTTGTTTGCCTCCAGACCTCCCTGATTAGGAAGTGGTTTTCCACCTCTCATGGAACCTTCGTAAGAGATAGGACCCTATTCCATGATTATAGGGATCCCAACCTCCCTCCCTCCCTCTATAAAAGCATACCGTATCCACTTGCTAGCTAGCTGAAATTTTGGGAAGGAAATTATAGCTCAGTGACAATCAAGAGCAGAGCTAAGGAGAACCCTGTGAGAGAGAGAGTTCTGTCAAATCCTTAACGAGCTTTGTGAGACACGTCCCACTGGAGCCCTGTCGAAGGAAGATCACGATGTAAAAGCATTGGTTGTAATCATTCTCTCATATCTTAATATACATGACTCTGCTATTGGTTCCATGATTGTGTTTGTCTATGATATAATGCAATTTCATTCGTTCCTCTTTGACTGATCGATAGTTATAAAGTGTGAAATATTGTGTTGCATGTTGCCTCTCTTCTTCACATGTGTACAGGTATCTGGATGCGACAAGCTCACAGATCGTGACCTGTTTGGCTAGGAACGGAGGCACCACTTCTTCTTTGACAACAGCAACGAAGGAATCACGGTAAGCGATCTATCGCGATTCTATCTTTTGTAACTAGGAATCAACAGCTTTGCATGTTTCGATTGTTGCTAGACCCACTCTAGGGCTAGTGGGATCGCCTCTGTCTGTAGAGGGGATTTACCTCCACAACAATTTGGCAACTCCACTGGGGATTAATGGGAGTTAGTCCTTCCTCCATTGGGGTTTTTTTTGGGTTTTCATTTGATCAGTCTGCTTGTTTGGTTCACCTTCCTTGGTGTTAAACCCTTGTTTAGCTCCCAGAAGACTAGATCTAGTCTATGTTTGTCCATTTTCATCATTTTTCTAAGGTAAACTAGATTGGCGCGGTTATCCTCTTGACAGTCGCGCCAACTGGCACTTGTTGCTCATCAGGCACCCACGCCATCCCCTATTTGGCGTAGATTAGAGCCAAACAAGCACGCCAACCCTACTTGGTTTTAGGGTTTGCTTGTTCTTTGACTCTCTGAGCTTGAATTTTAGTCCTGGTTCATTTTTTCTAATTGATTAAGTTATTTGAAGTCATTTTTGACTATGTTTAGCCCTTGTCCTCCGGTTTTTTTCCCTTTTCTATCAATTTTGTATTTTAGCCCTAGGGCTTCTAGGTGCTTCAGTGTGCTGAGCCTCCTGTGTGAGTTTTGGGTCTTTGTTTTCCCGGTCAACTTTGTTTTTGCATCTTTGCATTCATCTTGTTGAATCCCATTGAATCATTGTGTTTATTGAGTGCTTTTTCTCTATTTCGTTCGATTTTTCTTTGTGTTGCTTCAAGCCTAGATCACACGGTTTGTTTGAGTCTCTTTCGAGATTCTTCTTCGCTTTGAGGGATTTCGTCATCGGTTTGAGTCTCTATTGCACTTATTTGAGTTTAGTAAACTTGATTTGTTTTCATCTCTCTCTTTATCATTCTTGAATTGATGTTTTCATTAGTTTTTCATTCATTTAGTCATCTGCTCTAATATAATGAAAAATAAAAAAATGAAATATTTTGCATTTCGATTGGCATAGTGAAAATTGAAATCTTCGTATTACTAACATTATATAATTCTGGAAAAATGTTTTCTAGTTTCATTAGCTTGCATTGAAATTGGTAGTGGATTTTTTGTGTGTTCATTTCGCTATCCTTTGAAAGCTCCCAACTCTCCTGTAGATAGCTCTTCATTGAATGAAATGATGTTTTGTGGCATGTAGTTTGCATCTAGAGGTTTTATGAGATCCAACATTCGATAGGGTCTTGAAATCGAAACGTAAATTGAAGATCAAATTTAAAATTTACTGAATTAACCTAAGGCAGCATTGGAACTTAACGGAACATCTAGTAGTCTAAGGTAGAGACGTGTTCTGGCATCTTTAAGCCTAGCAGCTGTCGCTCACCATCTAGCTACAGATAGCGCTAGTACAGACTTGTGCTCCTCGTACCTTCGCGTATATAAAGGGAGACCCCATTAGGTTGCAAATCCTTTCTCCATAGGAAGCCGAGTCTGCCACCTTTTACCCGTGATACACTAGACACAGCATTCGGGGAGATTACCTACACATACATTAAGTCCTTGGTTGATTTCTCTTTCATTTTTACCAAGGTGTATATGGTAGTTCATGGATATCTGGTACACCCATTTACCTAGATTACCAAAGAAGTCATTTTTTATCTTTACTGACTCCCTAAACTTGAAAAGATCATAAGCGCTTGTCTTTTCACATTTGTTCCCAAACTGAAAGTGATAGAGTCATATTTTACTTGTTTCTAGACTCTTAAAACATGAAACAATAAAATTTCCAGTTTCAATGTGGTAAAATTAATTAGCTACGATCACATGCCCATTTAGAGATTGATTTTTCGACCTATTTTTGTTTGCCTTGGTTTTTTCCCATGTGTCCTTGTTTCTGATCTCTTCCTCTTTTTCGATATAGTCACAGTGGCGAAACCATCAGTTTCGTCTACTGGTAGTCCTTATACAAACGATTCATCAGAGGTCTCCTAGTCCTCTGATGAGCATCAACGACCCATTGTATTCGAGTTTCCTGATCGGGGACAGGTCATATCTGAACTTCCCTTTGGAGGACCAGTTGACTTCAATTGGCCCTTTTCCAATGCTTGGTTTGGATTTGGAGTAGGGAAACACTTCCCTCCTCTTACATTGGGATCACCCTTTTTGGCTACTGTCATACCTCCTAGTCCCCATCGTCTTTTAGAAGATCTTACGGCAGGGTCAGATATGGACTCATCTTAAAGACATCCCCGAGCCTTCTGTTATTTCTTCACCTGGTCCATCACTCCCAGCTGGATATAGGTCTTTAAGTCAGGTCATGGCCGCTATTGCTTCTATGGGAATATCGACTTCGTCCACGAATTTGACCATTCCCTCGTTAGGGATGTCACCATCAACACCTCTCACGACATCTCCTTTTGTCGCATAGACACCTGTTAGACCTATTGTCTGCGTGGCTGCATCTACGTCTGTTGTCACTACTCAGTCAACTAGGACCTCGTCAGTTCATGAAGACGTTTATATAGCTTTTGCCATTCCTGAGAACATTTCTCCCAAGGAGTACCAGATGTCTTTACAGCCGTCGATCTCCGAGGTTGGTCATTCCTCTCAGGATCTTAATCATCCTTAATTTTTCCATTATGGAGCAGATGGTGCCCTGATCTATGTATTTCCATATCAGCATAATGAGCAGGGCAACCCCCTTCATTTTCCTGCTCCTGAGGCTTATTAGTATATTAACGGTTTTTTATCTACCCAGCCTAGGCAACCTTCTAATCAACAAGGGCAACCCTTTCAGGGACAACCTTTGTTTCAACAAGGATTTTCTTCTGGCCCACAAGGACAACCCTTCCAAGGAAAACCTTCGGCCCAACCAGGGTATTCGTACGAACTGCAAGGACAACACTTACAGGGACAACCTTCGGTCCAGGAGGGATTATTGTACGGCCCGCAAGGGCAGTCTTACAATCCTCAAGGTCAACCTCTGCAACCTCACCCTGTGGTCCAACCAGAGCAACCAAGGTATCAACCTGGACCTCCATACGGTCCTGGGGGGAAAACCCATCCTTCTCAACCTTTTGTGCAACCTCAACAACCTCATTTTCCAATTGGTCAAAATGTTGCACAGCCAAGGCCATATTATGGTCCTGTCACAGGTCAACCTGGTTATCAGGCACAACCTGGCCCACTCCTGCCATCAGACCAACCTGCTCAGCCAGGACAACCTGGTTTCCTTCATTAGCCAGGTCAACCTGTTCAACCAGGACAGCCTGCACAGCCAGGTCAACCTGTTCAACCAGGACAACCTGCACAGCCTGTTAACCCTGCTTAATAGCCAATCTATTCTACACCACAGCCAAATCCACCTGTGCGCTCGACTTATCTGACTCAGTAGGGCCCCACTTACTAGAAGCCCATTCTACCCCAAGGCAGATATTACCTTCAAGGTCAGTCTCGACTGGTTTACAACCTGCCCCAAGGTTCTGGTTATTACCTTCAACAGCCAGGCTATACTTATACTCCGCAGCAAAATCCATACATTGCTCAATCGGGGCCCATGTATAATCAGAATCAATACCCTAGTTATCAACCCCATTACCCTGGTTTTCAGTCGCCATATCAACCCAACTATCTGGCTTATACTCCCTATGGTCAGAATCCTCCAAGATAGAACCAATGGGGGTAGAGTTATGCTCAACCAGGATGGAGTACAGGCACAGGTCCTTATTGGGGACCTGGCATGCCTCTTAACCCTTAATTGCCTTTTCTCACCACATTGGAGTTACTAGACATGTCCAAATTGACCAGTGATCCTATTCTTCATAATCCATATTGGCCTCCATTTCTGACGAAGGTGCCTGGTGATTGTCCTAAGTTTGACGGTAAATCTGGAGAAGACCCCCAAGTACATGTCATGACATACCATTTGTGGTGTTCTTTTCCAGCGCAATCTCACCGGCGCTGCTGCTAAATGGTACATAGAACTACACCGTGGTATTTTTCAAGATTTTAATACTCTAGCTATGGCATTCCTGACGCATTTCCACTTACTGGTTCGTTATGAAGCCGAGACGCATCTCCTGACATATCTGAAATAGGACAAAGCCACTCATATTTCAGATCATATTCACGAATGGAGATGTCGTCGTCGTCTGATAAAGTTTGACATTCCTGATCAGCTTCTAACTCACTGGTTCACTACCTCCTTTTTCAATAAGATTGCACAAGACATTGCTATGTGGGCATGTGCAACTGAGGAACAAGCCATTGCTCATGCCCAGTACCTCGATTTAGTGTACTCTCAGTCCGACACGTTATATGACATCTTGACTGATGCCCCGCGACCAGGGACCTCTAAAGCACCAGCTACCCCATTTGTTTATGGTGTTATTGGTTCCATCTCTCAGAATTCTCGCAAATCTTCCAATGGGAAGCAAAAATAGAATTCTTCCAACAATTCTTCTCCCCCACCTGCTCCAGATTCTGGTAAGACTGCTAAGGTCAACGTCATCCAGGCTAATCCTTTGGACAAGACTTCCAAAGGGAAAAAAAAAGGGCAAATTTAAAGCCAAATACGATGCCCCAAAACCAAAATCGTCCAAACCACGTGTTGATGATGGTTCGCAGCGAAAACCGAAGTACCCTTGCCTAATTTGTGATGAAGACCACTACACCAAAGATTGTCCTAGACGATCCGAGGTTAGTCAACTTATTAAGGGCTCTAAGGGAACTTCAACAGTTCTTAAGGAACCTTTTCCATCTCAGCAGACTCAGATGGGTATAAACTGGTTGTGAATGTCATGGAGGCCTTTGTGTGAGGGTGTGATATTTCGACCAAGGGTGTTCAGGGACTGCTGCCATGGGATAAAAAATGAATGAGTGGGTGGGGGACGTAGTGCACCATTTTTGGTCTTTTTACACTTACCAAAAGAATAAAATAATGGGGTTTGGTTTGTACAGAACACAGATACAGGTGCCCTGAAACATGAAAGTGTTCGCTTACTTATGATGTGAGGAATGTGTTTTGTTGAGGGTGGGGGCCCCATTGGTTGGTCCCATGTGTGCAGTTTATGAAGCGGATGAAAAAGTATCACGGATGGGATTATGTTGGTGGAGGTATGGTGGGCCAAATGCAAGGTGCTATAGTGGCCTTTTGATCTTCTTGTACAACTTGACTGTCCAGGAAAGGGGTTCTATTCTGTATGGTAAAACTTGACCTTATGCATAGTGGATGGATGGGCATGAGGTGCTTCCCAGACTAAAGTGGTATGGCCATGATGTCACTTTTGTGGTGATATATGGTTTACTGTGAGTGACAAGCACCATGGAGGGGAGGCTCTACCGACCAACGAGGATGTTTATCATGTACAGGGCGAGGTGATGACAAACACGGTTGGATATGTGGAACCTATGGTTGATTTCTGATGGAAAAATGATGTCAGGATATGTGGATTTTTTTGGGACTCTATCATGCTGGGGGTAGAATAATACCTGCTCTGGAACTTTTAGTCACATGGAGTTGTGGATGGTTTTTGCACTTTCCTGCAAAAATAATTACCTCAAGTGAAAGCATCTTCTTTATCAAATATTATTGAAATTCATGAGCTTCAAAAATGAAGATGAGAGAGGGCATACCTGTCGGTGCTGAAAATTTATTTTTTCAGGAGTGCGAATGTGTGGCATCGCCTCTGTTCGTTATGGAGTGTTGATCACAGTGCTGCTTTCATTTCAGGGAAAAAACCTTGTGATATCTCATTATGGTCCTCCAATTTTTTTGAAAAGGGCGATATATAGGTGAATAAAGCCCTAGTTCAATTAATTTGTACTTGTTGAGTTTTTGAGAGGTCAGAGGCTTCTGCGGAGCAGTTCTTGCCATTGCAGTTAGCCCGAGCACCAGGGATTAGCGATATCATGCCTAGGTAACCTCCCTGGCATCCTACACTTTAATTTTTTCAGTCTAAGTGTGTCAGGGTCCGTTCAAACTTGGTTTGTATGGATGATGAGTGATTATTTTCCCTAGATTGCGCGGGCGCGCTCTCTGTGTGCATTTTCTGGGGATTCATGCGCTCTAAGCGCTATGTTCCCCTGTTTTGGCATGCCTTATGCGCGCATGTGGAAAATACAAGTGCCCCTTGAGAGCGCATGTCTGAGAGACAGGCGCGCAAAAGGCTGAGGAATTTGTTTTTGAGTTTTTTCCTATTTTTTGATGTTTTGCTGTTGCTGATGGGTTCCTGTTTGGATGACAGGTAATTGTGGAGGTAGCAGGATTGGCCCAAGCTCCATACTGCATTAGCCGTTGGTGGTCAAGCACACTGACATTTGGCACAATGGGGGCTCCTGAAGTTCTTGGATAATAAGCTTCTTCAGTCGCTGGACAAATTGCTACGTTACTTGATCTAGCATTGGCACACGAGGTGCAACAGGTTTGTGTTGTGTGGGACTAACCTTGCCATCCGTCTTGAGACAGATGTATACTTTGTGACAGGGTTATTGCCTCATGGTGAGGCATTGCGTTATCCACTCCCCTCTGGGAGGGTGGATTTGGAGTGGTTCCGGGCACGTTAGTGTGGCGGGGTGCCCCTTACGAAGGGGTGCATTAGCATTTCCTCGGTGAAAGACTTAGTCGAGCGATGTGCTCTCGTAGCTATTGTACAACTCGCAGGGTCGTCGGCTCCACATCAAGCATCTGGCCTGCAAGTTGGAGTCTTACGCGGGCTGAGGTCTGGGCACTTCTTTGATTTCTCCGGCTTTTGTTATGACAGGATGGTGACATGGCTTAACAAGGTCCGAAGTGGATCAAAGTTGTTTGCATACGCCAATATTTTATGCAACATTATGTGCGAGAGGGTAGTGTTGTTGAGACCAGTGGTGGCGGTGCCTCCTGGGGGGTCACGGGAGCCTCGCATGAGGAGGTGGGTTCATGTGATGCCATGAGGGGGTGGAGGTATGGAGGGGAGTTACTGGAATGCCACAACGGAGGCCTAGTTTGAGGTCAACCCCTAGATGTTTCTGCCATTCTTGTATGCAGGGATGGACTTCCGGGGGGATCTAGAGATGGGTCTCCCTCTTGGTTATGCTGGGGAGCCAACAGGTTTGTTTTTAGGTTTTTTGAATTTATTTGAGTATATATGTGCTTATGTGTTTTGATGGTGACACTGACATAGTTTTGGTTACTCTTGAAGATGTTGGCGAGTTAGGTCGCCTCGTGGCTTGATTGGTAAGCCACAGTCCTCTTCTGAGACCTCAGTTGTGGGTCCAGGTGCCCCTCCCGAGGTAGCACCACCCTAGATTTTACTTGTACATGGGGAAATCACCCATTATGAGGATGCTTTCCCTATTTTTGATGAATTTTTTGTGTATCTTTGGGCTGGCTAATGGGTCAGTGACACTATTTTTTGTACTCAAACATATACACCATGATATATAGGAGAGATATTTTTTGCGGCTCTACATGTTGTGCCACCTGTTTTGGTTTATGGATGATGTTATACTAATGGATATCTATGTGTTTGGTTTTTTACATATGATAGATTATTCGAGATACTTTCCAGTTTAGAATATTGTTAGCTATGCGATCAGATGTTTAGTTTTGACTCCTTGGTATATGTGTAAATGTGATGTAGTCAAATTTTCTGCTTAATCTTTTTGCACGCAAATATTTTCTAAATAGATGTGAATCTCTTGTCTCAAAGGTTTGGTTTAACTACAACACTACTAACTAAGAATTTAGGTAGACATGCATATGGCATATGCCTTGATGGAGGGCATCGTACATAAGTTTGATGACAGCATCATATTATACCTATTTTTTTATTGCTGAAATGATGCACACACAGTTTGTGTGGAATTGTGATAAGTCAGGGTGGTAGATGACCCACGCAGCTCCTGCTAAAATTTGAGACCATCTTGATGCTCCATCAACAAATCCAAAGCAAGGTTCGGGTTGGTAATCCATGGTGGCACTTTGAGCGCGCTTTGTGATAATTCTTTTGGTCAAAAATTTAAAGTGGTGGGTTTGTATATATTCACTCTAGGGTAGGGCCAGCTTGGTCCTCATGGGTAGAACTTCTTGAGCTAAAGGTTCTTGACAGGGTTGTTGAGGCATGCCCTGTCTGGTTCCGTCAAGATGTATGCCCCATGGCAGAGGCAATGTTTTACGATGTAGGGTCCTTTCCACAAGGTTTCAAACTTTCCTGGCCCTAGGCTTCTTTTGCAACATCATAGCAGAGGACTAGTTCTCCCTCGGTGAATGAGAAAGGATTGATGTGGCGGTCGAATGATGCTTTTACTCGTTTCTTATAGGCCTCGTTGTGTTGTAGCGACTGTCGTAAACTTTTGTCAACGAGCTCTAGTTGTACTAGGTGTTGTTATAGAGCCTCAGTATCATCTAGGAGTTCGATAGCGGCATGCAAATTTTTGATCTTGCGGAAATCAATGCAAAAGTGCGAGGTACCTTAACCTTTTGCGACAGGAATAAAGTGGAAATCCTGGGATGTGGGGGCGGCTGCAATCCTATTTACGATGTGCGATGATACAAATAGTATGTGGTGTATCATGTCGTTGTCATTTGGTGGGGGAAGAACCTCCGTGATGGGAGTTTGTGTAAGCACAAGGTTGGGTTCCCCAGTAGGATGGTCAATTTCCTGTCGGTGGAAATTGTGCCTACTGGAGAGATTCCTGAATGTTTCCATTAGCGAGCATGCCTCTGGTTCGTGGTTCTGGCCTGTGCAAATGGTGCATGGTAACACTGTGCCAACTGAGTAGATTGTATGGGAATCAGTACTACTCGTCTTCCCCGATGTGGACGCCTGGAAAGGATTCGTTGTAGGAGAGGTGGTTTTCTGCTTCCATTTCTGTGTTGTTGGCTTGGGTGTGTCTAACTCTTTAGGCGAGTGTAGACTTAACGTTGCTCTTCTTGCTCTTAGCCTGGGGAGATGCGCACATTTAATCGTATGGTGAAAGTGTGAACAAATCTGGCAATAGGTACACGTAATCTTCTCTTGGTTAGAGAGAAGTCGCTGAGGAAGTGAAGAGATTGTGTGAAAACTACTTGCGAGGGGCTTTAGTTCTTTGCACTGATTGACCCAATGGTCATTCAGGTCGCATAGTCTGCATGTTATCCTAGGTTTGGCTTGGGTCATGCTTGGTTGGTGTGTCGTCCTAGTTTTCCCATCACGCCCATGTGGGTGTGGGGTCGTTGGACTAGGGGTGATATACTTTATAAATCGCTTGAGTTCATTGTCCTGTTTCTTCTTTATTGTACGAATCATATCAATGAGGGTACAAACTCATGGGATATAAGTATAGTGCTCTCCACAGTGATTGCCTTGACATACTGGGAAAAATAGCCTAGATATGGGGATCCCATCGTGCTCAGTTTGTGGTCTGGCAAGGTACCAGCGTCGTAATGCTGCTAAATCAGGGAAAATGGTGACCACGTGAATGGGTGTTTTGCATAACGCGCATGTTGGTCTTCTTTGTAGAGAGCGGTTGGGGTTAACTAGGGGTTTCCTAGTTGGTCATTTTTCAGCTGACAAGAATAGGATGGATCTAATCATCACATATTCTTGGGTTGTCGAGATGTTCATGGATTCCGAGTCCATGTCATCTTCTTAGGAGAGGAAGACTATAGCTGAGCGCAAAATAGCAAGGGCTAGCCAGTATTGGGGGATATAGTGACAATTTTTCAGAAGGTGATTGTGGACACATAAAGGAAATGTGAATTGTGCTGCTTGCAATCCAACATAGTAAACCAATTCTATAGGATACCATTCATGGATGAGTTCCAGGGCTGCGCATTCTTCGAGGAAGTGTCCACGTTCATTGCACATTGTGTAGAGTATAATGGGAGGGAGCATGATTGGGAGTCATTCTAGTGTCTGTCCTTCCTCTTGTAGGTATAGTATGATATGAGGTTCATCTACAACAGACTGGCTGGAGGGATCCTCTTTATAGGATTGCTCGATTGCATGTAAGGCATCCCTATATCGCGGGATCTCTAGGCAATGATGGGTATAGTGCCCATAATTTCTTCAAATAGCGCATGTGTGATTGGTACGCAATGATTTGCCTTTACCTTTGATGGTAGGTTCCTTCTTACAGGAATGCGGCTTCGCGATGTCTGCCTTAGATCTGAGGAGTAGTTTTAATTCATCCAGCTCTGGGCAGATATGGGTAGGGTGACCTATTACATCACATATGGCGCAAACTGGTGATTCCTGTTGGATGGTAGGAGTTTGTGTCTTCTTTCCTCTCTTCTCAATTTTCTTAGCCCCAACCATCAGTTTTACAATGAGAATTTCCTTTGCAGGGATGGTTTCGAACATTTTTTTAATTGACTGAGGGGCTTTAACCCAGTGGCAGTGATGTGTGTGGCTCCTATCCCTGTAGGGGGGGATGAGATACCAAATTAGTATTGAAAATGATATGTTTGGTAACACCACTATTGCCAAAACCTGTTGGGAGATGAAACCAGCTGGGGGGTAGAGGAAAGAGGTTTGGGAAGTGGTGTAGGATAGAGAGGCTTCCATGGCCTAGGACTTGGTGTCATTACTGCTTGTGTGCATGTCTTAACTAGCTTCGATGCTTGATGTGGACATCATGCACACCAGAGCCCCTACGACATTGGGTGATGACTCAGGTGTAATGGGGGGATCTCCTAGGAATGATCTTAGGAAGGACGATGGCTTGAACTGGCCTGGGCCATATTCTTGGTACCGTGAAAGCATGTTCGAGGATGTATCTACATAGGGTATAATTACATCAGTGTTTTTTCGGGGTCTTTTCTCGCTATACATCAATTACTCGATAATAATGATGTAGTCCTCGTGGGGGAACATCATAATGTAGAAGATGGAGGAGGCTATGGCTAACATGGCGTACATATAACTTCGACCAAGGAGTATATTATAGTCCAAGTGAGCATCCAAGACTTCAATGTCTATATGGACCGTCTTTCAGGCTAAGAAGATCGGGACGTTTTGGTAGTGACCGACGGGGGTTGAAGGACGACCGTCATATGCTCTAAGCATGAAAAATGATGGTTTTGGTTCGGGAGACCTTAACTTATGCCAAAAATTTTGTGACATAATGCACGTGGATGCACCCTCTTTAATGACACATCGGTCAATGGTGATATTATAGACCGACACTGGTATCTGAAATGCGACATCAAAGGAAGCCTAGGGGTGGCTTTGTCTAAGTCAAAAGCCATTAGGCGTGTATCGGCAGGGTCGATAGCACCTAACGCAGAAAGCAAGGATTTCCATAATTTTGGGCATGACTGCAATACTTCTAAAGCTGACATATCAATGGGAGATTGGGATAAATCATCTATGATACTATAATTATGGGTCGCTTTGGAGTAGTTTTCTTCTCGCCTATTTGGTCCTTTAGCCATCTTTGGCAATGGTTCAATAGGCATATTTGAAATGGTCAAAGGTGCAGTTGGTGCACTGGTACTAGCCCCTGACACGTTGGTGTCTGGTGGGGTGTCGTAATTGCAATTCCGTGTTTGAAAAAGCATCTCTTCGCCAGTCATGTAGATTTCGTGGTTGTTTTTTCTAAAGTTGTCTGGATTTTGTTATCGAGTGCTAATTGTCCCTTAATGGGGGAAAGGTTCCTGCATCACAGATGTTTGTCGGGAAGATCCGCCTTGTCCATGGTTACTCTGCAGCTTCTTCAACTTAGGGAGATAGGGACAGTGGTAAGTATAATGGCCGTATTAACCACAGATAGAACTAGAGTGGTTTGTTCGAAGAGGTGGCCTTTTTCTCTACCGTTGGGCATTGCTTGGCCCCTGGTTTTGATTCTGGTTGGAGTTGCCTCTAGCCTGGTATGGTGGAGGGCATTGCTGGTTGTTTCCCCCCTATCTAGGATTCCCTCTGGGCTTGTTTTTTTCTTTTTTCTTAACCATGTTAGGAGGGTAGTTCTCCTGGTTATATGATTGGTGTGGTTGGTTTTGGGAAGTATGCACAAAGTTCACCTATGCATTATTCTGCATAGGTGGGTCTTGTGTTGGGGAGTGAGCATAAAACGGTCCTTGGTTTACACCTGGTTGTTGGGGGGGAAGTTCTTCCGTCAGTATGTCTATTTGTGTATTGGGTCCGCTGAGCCAGAGGATAGGGTCCTCCATGGTGATGCCCTAGTGCCCTATTGGTCAAATTGTTTTGAGGCATATAATAACTTTGAAAATCAGGTTGTGGTACGTTCTAGGTAGAATCATACATGTAACCGTGGTTTTGATTGCTACTACATAGGTAACTTTGGGTCAATGACCCAATTAGACCGTCTGCAGAGTTCGATGCTCCTGGAAATTATTTATAAATTTGCAAGCGTGGGGCATTCGGTAGGATATTGTAAATATATCCTGACTGCGTATAAATAAGTTCGAGTTGTTGGGCCTTTCTGATGGCATCCTCTTCGGATATGGGCCTTTATCGCCACATCCTTTGAAATCTCTACAGTGAGATTTTTTAGGAAAAGGTATAAAAGAACTCGATCGTCGAGCTTGGCTTTACATAAAATATGATGCCGCCTCCATTCGTGTAGATGGTCTGAGATATGGACGGCGGGGTTTTTCTTAAAGTGCGTCGGTAATTCCATTCTAGAATCATGGTGGATGGGTAAATAAAAATATGTTAGGAGCGAAGTGGCGAGGGGACTAAAGGTTCCATATGTAGTAGAGGGTTTCTCCACATGTCATTTCGCTACTACTCTTGTCAAAGTGCGTTGAAATAGTCTCAATCGAATAATGTCGTCTATGATATTGTTCGATGAGCACCACAGGTGGAAGGTTATGACATGATTACCTGGGTCTTTCGCTTTCTTTCCTTCAAACTTTGGAATATCCGAAGGGAGCTTCATGGGCATGGGAGGCCATGTAGGGTTGTGTGAAATGGGGTCATTCGTCGGCCTGGTTAAATCTGGTAGATTCAACGAAGCTAAGAAATGTGACTATGAGGTTGAAGCCATTGCAAATTGTGAAGACACAAAGTTCTAGTTAGGAAGAGGGTTTGTCTACGACGTACCCTGTTTTATATTCGATTGGATTCCTGAATGGGTAGCACTCCTCTTCCCTCTAGGGGTTGTGGGAGAAGTGGTATGTGGTGTGGAGTTGGGAGACCGACCAGGGTTCCCAACTAAGGATGACCCAATAAAGGACGAACCAATAATGGTGGTAGTGTTCCGTCTTTTACACCTAAATGGCGAAAGACCTGGAACCCCTCTCGGTAATGGGGGGAGGTCCAAAAGACGTCTAGATTGACGAGGTCCTATTGGGTCTATTCTGGTGTCGACTATATCTGGCTTTGGAAAAAATTGAGAGGATAGAGAATATGATCAAAGAAAAATTCCGATCACATACATAAAACAAAGCGAAAATAAAATTAATTTTCCTTTTAAATTAATCCTATGTGACCTGTCAATCAAAAATATGGTTTTTGTTTGTTTGCGTATGATACTCAAATCCTAGAATACATATTCGTCCTCACACACTCAATTGTAACTGGGGCTTGAGAAGATATCTTGCGAGTGCTGGCTCAACATCTCGTAAGAGCTCGCGATGCCCCCTGTTAGCTGAATAAAATCCACCAAGGTTAGGGTAGAGGATCTAGTGCTTTCCTGCATCGTCACCTATAGGGAAAGAATGCCCTAAATTTGGCCACTAAGTACCACCGTCCGACGTGAACGTTCGATTCCTAGGCTTCTTGGTAATTCAGCTAATAGTACCGAGTATTAACTGTATCATGTAGCCCCAACTGATACCTGTTTGCACTACGCCTAAGCCTAACCCCCTCTGAAATGGGTCTCTGCCACGCTAGGGTTTCCTTTTCCGTGGGCTAATAGGTGGATTTAAAGCTCCCTAAACAGTCAACTTATATGTTTCAAGATGAATAATGATCAAGGCGGCTTATTGGATGCCTACCCCCTTGATCCTAGCTTCAACTATAAATTATTTTGTGGGCCTTATGGGAAGAATTAGTGAGTTTTGTTAATTTAGTTTTAGGTGTCTTCTCTTTTCTTAGTGTGTGGATGTATGTGAGCAAAAAGTGAACAAGCACATAGTTTGAGCATGTCGATATGTGATGATCCTTTTCAAAATCCACTATGAAAATATGTTGTATTGTTCCTTGCTCAAAAGAAAAGCATTTGCGGATATGGGCCACTTTCTGTTTTTCCTAGTTAATCTACGTGATCAATTAAAGGGATATGGTGAGATGTGAATAGAGAGTGTTCATATGCTTACCTAGGATCACCGAAGGGTGCAAAGTTAGCAGAGATTACTTTCTCTTCTATCAACACTTCAATCATCGTCCCGAAATCCTAGTGAAAAAATTGAACTAAAATAATAACTTTTACACTACAAAAAATAAACTAGCTAAGCATGTGTGGACTTGGGCCACTTTCGTTAATTATCTAGGTGTGTTGGTACCTAAATTTGCAAAACATAATTTTTTTTTGGAATTCAAGTTTATTTTTCCCCCTACTTAAACTATGTGTGAACTTTGCAAAAATCAACTTGAAATAAAACTAACACTAAGCCTACAAAAAGCAGCTAAGAGTGAGCTTTAGCAAGCTGCGGGGTACCTCAACCAGTCTTGGCAGATGTATTATGGGCTTCTAGGCACTTTACAAGCAGGAAAGGTAGAAATATGGGAGAAATTTCTCATTCTATCTTTTGCGCACAAAAGGCTGCAACAGGCACAATGTATACACATAGGTCAGCTTTGAACACGTGCCTTGGGCACGTCTGTGGGAGGGAAAAGCGCGCAAATTCCTGCAAAAGTAATTTGTGGAGTTGTTCTACTTCAGTCTGTCACTTGGGATGAGCTAGGGACTGCAAGAGAAAAAGGGGGGAATTCAGCCCCACTCCACATCACAGATGAAGGTCTCTGCAAAAAGGCACAACCACAGAAATTTGGAAATAAACGTTAGTGGAGTCGCTAATCTTGTGTTAGTGTGTTTGGTGCACAGATGTACGAAATCACACCAACTTAAGGGGTGTGGTTTACCCTATTAAGTTAGTGGTCACAGGCAGAAAAATAAGTGGATTCAAGCAAGTTAGTGGAACATGCTAGAACATAAACATACTAGATAGAGAAATAGCATGAATATTCAAACATAAAAACTAAAATAAATAAAACACAAGCTCTAAATAGAGTCAAAAAATTGAAATAATCCAAACGGTGGCACTTTCGGCCCCTCTTATTGAGTGCTGGTAGGAAATGAGGATGAAACTTTAACCCACTTGCCAAGGGACCCTTAGAACTTGGGTTCTAAGTCCCGATGCAAGGATGTATTTACTTCTAAGCTTGCCTCGATGCAAAGTCTCCCTCTCTCTACTATGGTGGACTGAACTTGTTGAATGGCCAACAATTGAGTCCCCTCTATCTTAGCTCCGGATCACACACTACTAGTATTGCTTAGGGCAATTTTGGCCAGCATAACAATGTGCTCTCAAGTTTTTCATCTCTTGGTGGCCTTTATTAGGAGAATTCAAATCCTCCTTCCCTATCTTGGTACATTGTGGATGGTGATCCAAGAGAGGGGGAAGATTCCATTGTGTTCTCCCTTGATGTATAAGGAGGCTTTGGTGGTTGTCCTTAGGCGGCTTCAAGTGTGAAATCACTGTCCTAGAGTGTTCTTTTTGTGGTCCCGAAAAGTGACTTCCACCACTCCTAGGATTGTGTGCATTACGGGTCAAAAGGCGCGCAAAGGCGCTCTTCTCAAAGGTTTTTGCGCGTAAAAGAATTTATGACTTGCTCAAATTAAATTTTTCCTTAGACCTTAAATATTTTTAAATACTTTTGAGATTCTCAAATGTCTCTCAGCCCTGTAAATCCTTCTGCCTCACATTAAATAATGTCGTCTTTGCTCGTACAATTTTCCAATGTTAACACATATAATATATGAATTCAAGCATTGATAAAAAAATTGATTCGACCTTTGATCTTGGTACACCAAAGGGGACACATGGCAGCCCCTGTCTGCACCATGTGTCTACCTCTGGTTGGACTGTTCCAACCTTAAAAAATCAAATTCGACCTTAAAATCAAAATTTCTTCCAAATAATCCAACAAATCCTGCAGTGACACTTGTCACAGTGTCATTGGGAAAAAATGATAGAATATTCCCAAAATATCTCTTTTCTGCTGATTGGGTTGCCAGATCACCATTCTGTCATGTTCTGCAATTTTTTTTAGTTCTTTAGGAAAACGAACAACATGCTCTATCTTCCTCATTTGGCCTCTGTTTTTTACGGAATGAATTGTGTCAGATTCCTGGCGATGATATCTTCGTTTTCGTTCAGTTTCCATTCAATTTCAAGCACTTTCATTTTTGAGCATTTACACTGAGCACCTGATCATTCCTCCCCACTAAAAGCCTTTTAGACCCAAAAATCTCTTTTACTGATTATGTGGATGAGGGTACAATTCCCTCACCCTTTGAGTTTCAATCCACTGAAATTTTCCCATTTTCATCAATTGGAGATTTTCACAAAAACTAAGCTTCTACCTTGATTCTTGCAACCTTATCTTGTTATAGTAGACACTGTCATGCTCCAATTTCCCTAAGTTTGCAGAGCAAAAAATTGTTCTTGCAGAAAAAAACTTGTTCCCACCTTGTTCATCAATCAAAGGAAACTTAAAAACTATCTCACCTTGCATACTGTTGTCATGGTGATTCTTAACTAATCTTGGTTTGTACTTGCGTCAAATTTTGACCAAGTATTTTCGCCATTGCCATGTACCCTTGGGAAACCAAAAACAAGCACTTATGGAACCTATGCCTTCTTTGTCAAACTGCTTTGTCGCTTTCTCTTTAACCTTTGCACTTTTTTGCACCTGCATCTTGTTTCCAACACTGCTCAACACTAATGTTCACTGCTACAAATCTGTCATATATTGTCTTCCTCCTTGCTAAGGCAACCTGTTAGAGTTGTGAAACATCTCTTTACAAGCATAGGCAACTTCAAATGAAATCAACTTGCTCATTCAATGCATCTTCTTTAAAGGCCTCATTCAAAACATTTCTATGTTTGATCATTAACAAAGTCAAATTTTCACTTGCATTCAATATCTTCTTCATTTCTCCTGCATGTATAAGAGACAAACTTGTCTTCTTCATATGCACTCTAACTATGTACTAAATTCCATATTTAAAGAAGTGATACTTATTCTCATGGTGATGAAATACTGCTTTCCTATCATAAAGATAAGGACTTTCGAAAACAATACCTGAAATCTCAAGCGGCACCACATCAAGTTCAACTTCATCAAGGAATTTTGAATTGATGGCGAACCTTACTATTCACTTGCTTGTTACCTACAAATTTGCATTCTTGCATATCCATCCTAAAGGATAAGGTCTTGGAATTTTAAGAGCTTCAAGGTTTAGCTCCTTAACTAAGTCTTCGGAAATCAAGTTAGCTTGAGAACCACTGTAAAAAAGTGTGTCAATCTTGGTATGTTTAGAAATGACTCTGATATGGAAAAGTTCAATTCTTGTATCTTCATCTTGAGTGACATTGGAACAATTTGAAGAACTAGTGCTTGATATGTTCGTACCTTTCAAACCCATGGATGTAATCTTTGTTTCATCTCTTGAATATGAACCTAAATCATGTTCAATGATAAAAACAATTTTCCCCTTTTCTTTGGCTTTCAGTTTGTTTGGCTTCAACTCTAGATGACGCTAAAAAATAATGATCTTCATCATAGCCATTGTTTGAACAATGTTTGATATCCTTAATGTGTTTGATATCATCAAATGGATATCTTTAATGAAATAAATTTAGATATCTTAATAATATATTTAATTTATTTAATGAAATTAGTATATCAAAATGATATGGAAGTTTAATTATACATTAAATAATTTGAGCAATCTCGTATTTAAAATTATATATTATTAATTTCTCATAAATAATTTTGAAATAAAAATATTAATTAATAAATAATATTATAAAAATATATAAAAACATAATTCATGTTATATTTATACAAAGTCAAAAGTCTAACGATGGATAAATAAATGAGAGTATGCTAGTATGACATTATGTAGGAGGATAAATAAATGAGAGTATGCTAGTATGACATTATGTAGGAGGTAGTTGTAGTAATTGCATCAAATACAACACATGATTGCTCGGTGGAATACGCAGAGAGTTCACTGTTGCAAACGTTCCTCATGAGTGGAATCAACGTGCCATATGATAGTTTTGATGCGCGCAGAGGACGAGCCATTTTCTTTACGGCAAAATGGATATTGCATGTCGCTGATGTCATCCATGTGTAACTGCCGTTCGTTTGTTTAAGACGTAAAGTGTCAATGTTAAGGCGCTGGAAGTTGTCGACAATGGAGTCAGACCCCACGTCCTATTGTTTGGAAAATGTTGACATAGAATCTCTTTATGATGCCCTCAATTTCAAAACGATTACTGTCCGGTGGTTAGTTGACATTCTTTATCGTATGGTTTAAAAGATATTGTAAATTTGTTGACATTGTTGTTTTAATTCCGATACATTATTTAACCAGATTCAAGGTTACCATTGATAGATGCTTTCAGGATGAGTTGCTCTTTAGATTAACTTGAGGATAATTGGAGGGTATATTCTAAGATATTTTGAAAATTTAGTAGATAAGGAGTTATTTTATTCATATTTATCCATTTTTCAAAATATTTTAGAGGCAATAATAATTTTTCAATTACGACTTGGTAATGCTCCATTAAAATGGATGATTTCAGCAGGCAGTGTTTGCAGTGCTACATCCCGATCAAAAGTGGATGTGGTACGATTAAGTGTGAACTGGAAATCAGCGTTTTTGTGCGTTGACGAATAACTCATTTTTTCACCTTGACGTCATAAGTTCATGAAATAAGTTTTTTTTTCGTGACTCGTGGCTCCTCGCCACCAGGGCGTGTACAAGGTGTAAAAGTCTCCAGAAACCTTCACATTTTCGATCACGTTTTAAATATCGCTGCACAGTCCCTACCTCACATTTCTTCCAGAAATCACAATCAATACGCGCTTCCACCATACATATAAATATTCGGTTCCACATCTTAAGTCCCCAACACATTGCATCTTCACTTGGTTTGAGATTTTGAGTTCAGCAATTACCAATCTCTACGATATTGTAAACAAACGGCAACATTCAACTACATTGTGATTCATTTTTTCCGCTGCCACGGCACAGGGTTGGAATTGCGTCGCTAGTTATGGATAAAGTCTCCGGAGAGCAACTTTCACTGTCTCCATCAGACGAAGATCAGGGACAAAAGTGCTCCCAATTTAGGGGAATCCGAATGCGAAAATGGGGGAGTTGGGTGTCTGAAATCCGGATGCCCAAAAGCAGAGAGAAGATATGGCTGGGGTCATACAAAACCGCGGAGCAGGCCGCCCGTGCTTACGACGCCGGAATGTATTGCGTGAGAGGCCCCAATGCCAAGTTGAACTTCCCCGATTCCGTGCCCGCCATTCCGTCCGCGTCTTCACTTTCCCGTGGGCAAATTCAGGTTGCTGCGGCCAAATATGCCCTCGACGTAATCCCTTCAACTTTGCCCTCTCTGCAAAATGTCACAATTATTAAGAACGACGCTACGGAGAAGCCGGCGTCGCCTTCACGACCGTCTTCAGTTTCAGAAACGGAGTGGGCATGTTGCAATTGGGAGATTTCCCAGGTGCAGGACTTGGGGTTGTGGGAAACTCCGTACGAGGAGAATGGCGGCCTGAATTTGGAGAAAATCTCGTTGATTGAGGAGGCGTCAGTGTGGGAGTTCATTCCGAGTTGGGAGGAGGAGCAACAAGACGAATACATGTTCTTTGACCCCACAAATTTGTGGAACTTTTCAGACATTTGAATCATTTACAGGGAAAATGATGAAAGGAAGACTACGTGATTCGTTTTTACTTTGTCACGTTGTCCGCTTGTCAATGTGGTTCGACCCAATTGTACTCAGTTTTCAAAATATATATATATATATATGGTTGAGATGTTTTATATTAGTAACTTATAAATATATATATGTTTTATAATAGTAACTTATATATATGGTTGAGATGTAATGTGTTAAATTTAAATGTTTTTAAATTTTATGAAAGTTTTGAATTTATTTAGATTTAATTTTAAATAATTGAAAATGAGAGGTTTATTCAAAGTTAATACGTAAATTTAAAAGTTTAAATTTCACATCAATTAAGTTAATAAAAAAATGTAGTAAATTTTTTGAAATTTTTTTGGTTTATTTTCATATTTAATTTCTGTAGAATCTTACAAGGATTTACTGATCTAATTTGTGTAGAATTTCTCAGGGATTCACTTAAATTATAAGATTGGGAAATTCTTTACAATCAAAATGTTTTAAGTGTTTTTGAGGTGATGAATTCATATATAAAACTAAAAAATCAATTTAAACAACACAAATCAAAATTTAACCACAAATTTTTTTTTTCTTCCAAATTCCTATAAAAAATCCAAAAAAAGAATACACCCTCAAAAAACAAATCCAAAAAAATTATATCATTAAATTAAAAAAAAAACATATTAATTACACTGCAACTTTTCAAAAACTACTCCAAAAAATTTATATACAACTTCATCATGCCCTTGTCCTCGAATGTACACGTACAAACCACGGTTATAGTTTGCATATTATCCCAAAAAAAAAGGGTAACATAATCATGTCCTTGTCTTTGAAAATACACCTGCAAACTATTTCGTCGTAGGGATGAAATTTTAAGCGTGAAAACAGGACATAGCTTCGTTGACTATTGACCGAATGTTACGGTCAGCATAGTGAAAGACAAACTCGACATCCAATTAAACTAGGTTATTAAAAGTAATTGTTAGATAAATATGGAATAAGTGCACTATAATGGAATAGGATAAGGGGGTTATTATATTGACATTATATTATAGGATAGGATAATTTAAAATTAATTTAAAATTTTAGTTTTACTCGAAAACAGTTTTCTATGAACAATATAAATTATAATTTTAGCCCCTTAACAATTTATCCTTTCAACCATTTTTAGCGAAATATGATTTACAATCATTTTTATTTTTAAAATTTGATATTATTAAAAATATGTGATAATTGGAAGGTATATACAATTTGTTTTATATGTAAGTGTGTGGTAAGGGTGAGGAAAGATATTAAATGAAACATATTTAGCATAAGGCTTTTCTATATCGACTCTAAGTAGAAGTATTAATGTTAGATTTTTTATTTTTATTTTTATATTTATTTATGGTAAATGTTGACTTTTTTGGTAAGTGGAAGTATTGATGTCGATTTTTTTTTTTTTTAATTGATGGTCAATGTTGATTTTTTTTATTTTTTTTATTTATGGATGGTCGATATTGACTTTTATTTTTTATTTATCTATGATAGTGATTGAGTTTTAAGAAAATATACTTCGTCTGAGAGATTTAAAGAAAATATGCTTCCTCTGAAAGACTTATTTTTGTATTTATCAAAGGTATTGAATTTTATTTTTTATTTATGAATGGTGACTTTTATTTTTTATTTATTTATGGTCATGAGTGAGTTTTAAGAGAATATGCCTTGTCTGAGTTATTGATGGACGACTAATGGACTACTAGTCATTATGGGAACACAAAGAGTGGGAGCGTGTTACATTTTATTTAATAATATTTTTGATTTTGTAACATACACTGATAACTTCACATGGAAAAGCAGGAGTTAATTTTTTTTTTTTAAATACAAGTTGCCCACTAGTAACTATCCAAATCACTATTAAGTATTCCTTACTCATCATTAGATAGATTGTTCACCAGTTCATAGTGTAACCTTAGTATAATAATAGTAATTTTATTATCCATTAACAAACTCTATTGTAGTACATTAACATAAAACTGTAGGATATACTTTGCATTCATTTCATTATTGATGTAGCCATGCATACTTGACATTATGAACATCACAACAAAAAAGGAATCAACATCATCAATTTGACACAATAATCCATCACATCATTGAACACCATTATAACCTGGAAACCTGGTAGGGTGAAAACCAACAACGTTTAATTTTATTAATAGATGCTCGTGAGAGTGTTCATCCCTCACTCATTGGCTTATAAGGGATACCATCCCTTAACCATCATTATAAATCTTATAAGGAAATATACAAATATCTAGCTTAAAGCCATTATAATAAATATGAAAGAATTTACCCACTAATCTTTATATCTTCATATCTTGGTAGCATGGATGCCCTACAATGGACCATCATACATTGGATCATCCTGCAGCTCGCACTTGTCTGCATGAACCATATTCATTTACCTGCCACCAGGTTAAGCATAATATTTCCTTTGTACATGTCACCATCATTCCCTACTAATGATACCTTCAACATACATTGATGTCAAGATTCATAAAGTATTAATCAACCATTTCATAAATCTATACTAGAGAAGATTCTTCCTCTACTCATGGATATTCATGACATGAAAGTAAAATACCTTGACATTCTCCCTTTAACAACACATAGTTCATATGTGCTAGCTATAAGTCATCACATTAACTAATGTTTTCCTCACATAAGCACACATTCCTGCAAGACAATAGCTACCTCTCCCAATTTTTTCTTTAAAAAACTGATACATCAGTTACGATATTCGTGCATGTGATTTACATAAATTTAATCAAAATAAATAACCCCTAAGCTATTACTTTTTGGTGCATGGAAGGAAAGCTAACATAACAAATGTTGCTCCCATGCATGTAAATGCAAATAGATTCCAAAAGATTTTTCCCAAAGGAATGCTTACACAACAGAGCAAATAGCTTCCAAAAGATTCTTCCTAATTGAATTCTTAACACAATCAAGTGTTCAAACACACTTTTCCTTTTCGAGGGAATTTTAGCATAATAAGGCATGCAAAACATGTTTCCTTTTTCATAAAAATTAGGTAATGAAACATACAAATACATGTATTCTTTTCCAAATATTATACAAACATTACCCACATATGTATTCCAAGGAAACCAACATATTAATATGGGTTTTATGCATGTAATCCATCTTCTTTTCCAAAGAATATTTCCCAATGTTGGCTAACAAAACATGCTATCTTTTCCCACATACAACTGTATATTCTTTCGAATGAAAGATAACAAAAATATTGCATGCATATACATGATCTTATTCCAAAAGACATCTAACATAATGGTTATGATAACATAAAGTACTCACATATAATTCTTCGTAAAGAACATTATAACTTAATATTTCTTCTATCCATGCAAAGAACATTTCTCTATGACACAATGATGGTTATTTTCACATGCAAGAGCTTGTCATAATAGCTCTTATTTAATGTTTGCACAACATATTTCCTTCTTTAGAATTATACCATTTATTTATTATTTTCATGTAATCAAATACATACTTCTTCTTCATAAAGAAGAAAATATAACCTAGTTTCTTTGTCTTTCTACAAGTAGTTCCTCATGCTTCCTTTTTAAGAAATTATCTTAGAGAACCTTCTTTTATGCACAAAACTAGGAAACCATAAGAAGGTTAACTTAACCTTTTATACACCTAAGTCAAGAACTAGCCATGCAATATTTTCAAGAGCTTACCCTTTTCCAAAAAAGTACCATAATTAACCCTTATTTTGTGCATAAGAACTAGGAAGGCCTTTTTTTTAAATAATAAAAAAGTTAAACCTTTTATGCAGTAAAACATGCAATTAAGTCAAATTGTCCAGTATACAACACAAAATAACTTGTCTTTTTACCCACCAAAACATGTAAATTTTGCAAACTCTTGCAAATGAATTAACACAATGGACTTATCATTATTTCCAAAGAAGATCCTATCACTTATGTTATCTCTATGTATAATTTTTAGAAAGCAATTCCATAAGATATTATCTTTAATCACAATTACACATTTCACCTTAAAAAGGGAAATCCCACTTCTTATATCTTCCCATGAAATCTTCTCATATATTTATTTCATCTTGATATGAGAATAAATTGGAAAATAAGTCAGGTAAACAATCAATGGTGAATTTGCTTCAATCACATCCCAATAAACTAATGAAATATCCTTTTCTTTCATATATATAACTCATCCTAAAAAATTGAGCAAAATAATTATTGCTCTTTACTATTTTCCCATAATCCAAGGAAAATATATATGATATATTTTATATATACATGCAATTCTTTCCAAGAAAATGGATTCATTAATAACCATGCAAATCCATACATCTTTTTCCTCAAGATAAAACGTAGTAGACATAGACATGCTTACCTCTGAAGAACGCTCTTAATAAGAACTTCTATTATGCCATGATATTGCATAGCAACTCCGCGACTTTCATGGTTGTATCAACAAAGTTGGCCATGATGTGGGATCGACACCTCGAGAGGATCAACACACACTCTTTAGTCTTTTCATCAACACACACTATTTTCCTGGAATGCAAACGCTCGTCCTTTTATTTTAAACCCGTTAGTCTTCGTTCCATTTCACACTCCCATCCCTCCCCCGTGAATGCAGAAAATAATAGTATATATTTTGTAATGGAATAAGTGTAACTATTTTCTTGAAAGAGATTATAGTTATTTTCTAAATAAATCATAACCCTAACGAACTCATGAATTAGTTTCTTGAAAACTAATTGATTCATAATTCATGGTGACTACATCATAATTAAAATAGTTCCCTAAAATTTATGAATGCCAACTGTTTTACATGGGTGTTACAAGTTTAATTATTTCACCGTGATGGATTGTTCATTTCGAATGGATGGATCGTCGATTCTATTGGAAATTAATCTCAACCACCGTGTTAAATGAACTCGCAGCAGCCATATCTCAGTAAATATTTTGCAGGTTGCGGATTGCGTGTGCAGAAAAAGAAAAGTAATGAGAAGAGTACATAACCCATTATGCAACAGATTAAATAATTAAATTCAAATAGGAATTTAATGCATGGTTAGTAAATGTGCATGGGCAAATATTTAATCTGCAAATTTTATTGAGCAAAATAATTATTTCTCTTTACTATTTTCCCATAATCCAAGGTAACTATATATGATATATTTTTTATATATATGCACTTCTTTCCAAGAAAATGGATTCATTAATAACCATGCAAATCCATACATTTTTTTCTTAAGATAAAACGTAATAGACATAGACATGCTTACCTCTGAAGAACACTCTTAATAAGAACTTCTATTATGCCATAATATTGCATAGAAACTCTGCGACTTTCATGGTTGTATCAACAAAGTTGGCCATGATGTGGGATCGACACCTCGAGAGGATCAACACACACTCTTTAGTATTTTCATCAACACACACTATTTTCCTAGAATGCAAACGCTCGTCCTTTTATTTTAAACCCGTTAGTCTCCTCCATTTCACACTCCCCTTCCTCCCCCGTGAATGTAGAAAATAATAGTATATATTTTGTAATGGAATAAGTGTAACTAGTTTCTTGAAAGAGATTATAGGTTATTTTCTAACTAAATCATAACCATAACGAACTCATGAATTAGTTTCTTGAAAACCAATTGATTCATAATTCATGTTAACTACATGATAATTAAAATAGTTCCGTAAGAATTATGAATGCCAACTGTTTTACATGGGTGTTACAAGTTTAATTATTTCACCGTGATGGATTGTTCATTTCGAATGGATGGATTGTCGATTCTGTTGGAAATTAATCTCAATCACTGTGTTAAATGAACTAGCAACAGCCATATCTCAGTAAATGTTTTGCAGGTTGTGGATTGCATGTGCAGAAAAAGACAAGTAATGAGAAGAGTACATAACCCATTGTGCAACAGATTAAATAATTAAAGTCAAATAGGAATTTAATGCATGGTTAGTAAAGGTGCATGGATAAATATTTAATCTTCAAATTTTATTTAATCCACAAATTTTGTTTAGTTCACGCAAGTCATGTAATGTTTAGAAAATGATGTCCCCCCATACTATGTATTAAATTGTGTCTATCACGAATTAAATGTCTTAGATATATATGTTTAGATTTTACATGTAATTCCTTAAGAGAGAAAAATAAGAAGAGACAAAGTAGTGTAATGTGTGTAATGTGGCGGATGTAAGTCTGGAAAGACAAGTGGAGAAAATCGTGCAATGAATTTTGGTGGGTGCATCAAAACAATTTTACTGTGTGTTACTCCACAACCCTTGTGAATGTAAATCCAAGTAAGAAGTCTTGTTTTACTTGTGAAGGAGCCTCAGCCTCCATATGTTAATGTATTTCATGTTTTTAAGTTTTAATATAAAGTTTGGTTAGTTGACATATAGTTTTGAAAATTCACGTATTGTTCTTATCACGACACTCTCTTTTACTCTGCTTCACCGTGAGTAAAATTAGTTGATTATATTTTCTCCTCTCCATAGCTGCGATTTTGATCTCCACCACTCTTTAGTGAAATGAAGATTCATTTGAATTTATTTCTGCAACTGTATGGTATGGATTAAAGTAATTTCCGCAACTCTGTGCGTTGAGGGAAAAACAGTATTCCCCTGTTTCTTTAAACTTTCTAACATCCTATCGGAACATGTTGCTTTAAACTTTCTAACATGGTGTTGGAGCGGGTTTAAAATCTCAGTAAAATATAGTGTTTTCACTGAGTTAAAAGTAGTTCTAAAATTTTTTGTGGAACATATTCTCTAGCAGTGAGAAATTTTTCACGCAGTGAGAAAATATTTACACAGTGAGAAAGTTGTTTACACAGTGAAAATGGTAGTAACAAGAAAAATCTTGACTAATCCACAAATACCACAGTTTAATGGCAAAAATTACGACTATTGGGAAATTAAAATAAAGGCTTTCTTTTCTTCACAAGACATTTGGTAATTTGTGGAGAATGGATTCCAAGAACTAGCAGAAGCAGTAGCATACAATGCTTTGACACAAGTACAAAGAGATGTGTTAATAGATAACAAGAAGAAGGACAACAAAGCCCTCTTCAATATTTTCCAAGCAGCACATGAGAGTATTTTCCTAAGGGTTGCAGTAGCAACGAAGTCCAAGGAGGCATGGGATATCCTCCAGACAACCTATCAAGGCATGGAAAAGGTGAAGACAACAAAACTTCAAATTAGAGAATGGACATTTCCATAGTCATAAACATAAAAATGTTGAGAGCTTCTGGAGAACTATGTGCATTTCTCGTTGAACCCAACATTTTGAGTGAACACTTCACCCATCTTCAGGGGCATGAAGCCAAAACATGAGATGAGAAGAGTGTTGGACCAGGATTTTATAGGGAGAAAGAAATTAGCCGTTAGATTATGAGGGATTAAGAGCATTAAATGAGTCAAAGTTTTGAAATTAATTTGGAAATTGAAATTATATTTTTATATCGAATTCATTATATGAGATCCTCTGCTCTTGTGGTAAATCCTACATAGGGAAAACTGGGAGACCCTTCAAAACCCGATTGAAAGAACACATAGCGGACACCGACCATAACTGTGTCGCTAAATTAGCCATTGCTGAGCATTCTCACTCCACCAGCCATCTTATTTGCTTTGATAAATCTTGTAGAAATTTATTAATATTGATATATTACCGGATCCTCCTGATCTCACAATATTTATCTTCTTGTAAAATATAGAATCCTTCCACTATTAAACTTACGGAAATTTAAAACTCAATTGCAAACACATGTGAATATATTCAATCGCACATAACACAATTGTTTAACGAGAAATATTAAAGCTAAAAACCCCAACTATAATATATTATGTATATAAATGGAATCATGTAATAAGCTCATACAAAGCTTAGTACATCAAGTTCTCAGTACAATGTAGATTCATTACACACTATCATGCAGAAAATTGCATATCTATGCACCAATTTCTTGCCTCCTGGCAACCTGCCTCCACTGCGCAATCCCTACTGAATAAGACCCCTAAATGAATTTGAATTGGCCTTGCCTTGACTGCGCAATCCTCATTGGAAACTCTAATGTGTATCAGATTCATTGAATGCATCACTATAGTCACAACAGATAGTCCATCTCACCCTTTCACCTATCTCTCCACTGGGTCTCCACTGGAACCGACATGCACTGTAGTTAACTATTGTTTCTGTTTAGTTGTTAGTGAGTTATTATTTGTGAATTAATTAACTAATTTATTCACTTAACTCTCACTACTGTATCTTTCAGTTATACTAGATACAACTAGCTCAACTGAGTTTAACTCACTTAACTGAGTTAAACTAAATAACTACTCCATAAACTACTCTTCCAACTCTGTCATAACTTTTCCACTTCAGTTCTAACTGAGTCCTCTATGCATGAGCCACCAATAAACCCTAGGAATTGCGTAATTCCTTCAGCCCACTGATTTTCCAAATTTGTTCACTGAAATAGAGCGCTCAAAGAGAATAAGTTGATGTTTATTGTTGGATTATTATTAAGAGCTAATAATAATCGACATGCATCTATTTTTAGATCAATGATCTATAATTAGACTTCGCCCAATATTCTAAAAATATAATTTCATCTATTTTTCACATTTTAAAAACCATCTACAAATAGCGTCCTGTAACTTATAGAATATGCTCACCATGTCTAAAAATAGACATACACCTAAAAATAGTCTGCGGGCCCCACTTAGTGAAGGTGCTTACTTTTCACTAAGCTCGTGATCTTGTTGAATATCGACACTCCCTCTCAACAAGATAGGGATTATCCTTCACCCCAATCATGCCTCTATGTATTCGAATTTGCTCCTGCCGAGCGCCTTTGTCAGAATCTCTGCATCCTGATCTTCCGTAGGAATGTACTGAAGCAACATGATCTTCCGTTGCACACTATCTCTGATATGATGATACCAGATATCAATATGTTTAGATCTATCATGAAACACAGGATTAATCAAGAGTTTAATGCAACTCTGATTATCACAATGTATCACTGTAGGATCTAAATGTGAACCAAACAAACTGACCAAGATCTTCCTCATCCAGATAGCCTCACATGTAGCTTGAATTGCTGGCATGTATTATGCTTCTGCTGAACTGAGTGCCACGAATATTTGTTTCCTGCTGTACCAAAAAATTGTTGTAGATCCGATACTGAAAACCCCTCCTGATGTGCTCTTTTTGTCGATTGGGTTGCCTACCCAATCTGCATCTGTGAAGCCATGAAAATTCACCTCATTTTTCTGTCTGTACCATAAGCCATACTCATATGTGCCCCTGAGATACCTCAGGACATGCTTTCCTGCCTTCCAAAAGAGCTCGGTAGGCTTAACCATCGCTTGTGAAAGCTAGTTCACTGCATAGCATATGTATGGTCTTGTATTAACTAAATACATGAGTGAACCCACCAACTGTCGATAAACAGTGGCATCCACTTCCTTTGCCGATGTAGCATCCTCTTTTCTCCAATTTCCTGGAAGAGGAGTATCCATGGGCTTGTAGTCCTCGATGTGAAACTTACCAAGTATCTCTCTAGCATACTTTCCTTGAGACACAAACAATTCACCTTCTTGCTGCCATATTTCCAATCCAAGGAAATAATGAAGGAGGCTGAAATCCTTCATCTCGAACTCATTTTCAAGATATGCCTTGCATGAGTGTATCAACTGCTCATCACCTCTTAGTATTAAATCATTAACATAAAGAACAATGATTAAAATCTTACCTTGCACCACAATTTGGTATAGGTTTGCATCTGCCACACTCTTGGTGAATCCAAGTCCAGTGAAATAGTTGTCGATCCGTGTGTACCAAGCAAGTGGTGCTTGCTTCAGCCCATACAACGCTATTTTGAGTCTGCACACATGCGACTCACTGCTGAAGATCTCAAATCCTTCAGGCTGCTCAGTGTAAACATCTTCCTCAATGATCCCATTAAGGAACACAGTCTTCACATCCATCTGATGAATGTGCCAACCCATCTGCGCTGAGAGAGCAAGGATGGTCCTTATAAAATAATACCGTGTGACAGGTGCAAAGGTTTCTTCATAATCAATCCCCTCGATCTGTGAGAAGCCCTGGGCAACAAATCTTGCCTTATACTTCTCGACGCTCCCATCAGAAGCTTGCTTTACCTTGTAGATCCATTTCGAATCTACCACTAATTTACCCACTGACCTTGGAACAATCTCCCAAGCACTGGTTCTGACAATGGAGTCATACTCCTCCACCATGGAATCTACCCATGTGGGCTCTTGCACTGCTTCTTCAAAAGAAGATGGCTCTGTCATGACACACTTGCTCATTAGAGACATGTATCCAGTAAATCAGTCAGGTGACTGTCTCTGTCTGCGCTGTGATGTAGGGACTCCTACATTCTCTACCACATCAAGCTTCAATCTCTCAACTTCTGTGGTAATCTTTCTACTAGTTCTAATGTTTGGCTCTGCATGAGTGGATTCCTCCACTCCATAAATCTCCTCCTGTGGCTAATCCACATCTAGAGGCTCATCTTTGGGACCAAGAAGTTCCTCCTCTGCATGCAAGTGTAGCTCCCTCTCAAGCGACAACTTCATGGCTTTCGCCTCATTGAATTTTATATCCCATCGCACTACTGTCATTCAATTGTTTGGAAAATACACACAATAATTATGGGGTGTTTCTGTGTACCCCATAAATATCCCAACTTTGCAGTTGGCTCCAGCTTCTTCCTGGCATCCTTTGACACATGAATGTAAACAAATGAGCCAAAAATCTTCAAATGAGAAATATCAGGCTTCTTACCAGTAAAAGCTTCTTCAAGTGTACTCATGCCAAGTACTCTATGAGGACAAAGGTTTTACACATAAACCACAGTGTTGCATGCTTCTTCCCACAAGTGCATCTGTAGGCCCTGGTCATGCAGAATAGCTTGTGCAATACCCACGATCATTTTTTTCTTCCTCTCCGCGACCCCATTCTGCTGTGGGTTATGAGGCACTATGAGTTCTCATCGAATTCCTTCTTTTCTACAGAATTATTTGAATTCATTCGAGATATATTCACAACCATTATCACTCCGTAGAGCCTTGACTTGCTTCCCCGACTCCTTCTCCACCAATGCTTTAAACTCACAGAACTTTGATAATGTTTCGCTCTTCTTCTGCATGAATAAGATCCAACATCTACCAGAATAGTCATCAACAAATATAACATAATACCTGTGTTTTGTTGTTGAAGCAACCGAGAAAGGTCCACGCATGTCTATGTGAATTCTCTCCAGGATCACCGAAGCATGGTTCTCCTTCTCATGAAATGTGGTCTTCACAAACTTACCCATAGCACATCCCTTTCACTGATCTGACTGTGCAATAGTACCCTTGGGAAGTCTAGTAGAAATCTGCTGCAAAATCTTCAAGGTGCCATGGTGAAGATGGCCCAATCTCCTATGCCATAATTCGCCCTCATCCTGGCTCACCACTTCTTCTGCTTTGCCCATCATTGAAGCACATCCATCTACCTCCAGCTTGTAGAGATTCTTAACTTGAATCCCTATCCTCTTGGTTTGACCCATTGTTTTATGTCGCAGGAAATTTTTTCCCTCACTAAAAGAACATCATAACCTCTATCTTCCAACATTGCCACCGAGACCAACTTCTTCTTCAGACCTGGAACATGCATAAAAAATTTCAACAGAAATGGTTTACCTGAATCCCTCTCAAAGGTAATGGTTCCAATGTCGGTTGCACTGTATCTGCCATCGTCGCCCTTCTCTATATGCATTTGGAGATCCTTCTCCTCCAAGTCACTAAACAACTCCTTGTCTCCTGTCATGTGGAAAGAATCACCACTGTCAAGATACCACACCGATCCCATTGAGCTTGTGTTGGACAGTACAAAAACCCCCCCAATTTCTTAATTTTTAGAATAAATTTCGTTTAGAAATATGTCCCCTTTTTCTTTTTAGATAGGAATAAAAGACTTAGAGGACATCTTATCATTTTGAATTAAAATAAAGGTTCATTTTTAAAAGGGCATATATTGCATAGCAAGTGTTTATAAACAAATGCAACATTGAAAGAATTTATGATCCGATGAGATATAAAGACTTTATCACATTAACATAATAACTAAAAGTATTCAACTGGAACAAAGTCCGATGTGATAAAGTAATCACAATCACAAATCGCAGATATCCTTAAGTTGTATATTTGTTTTATAAAAACTCCGATGCAATTGAACCAATCACAAAATCACAAAGTTTTAAGCTTTCAAATTTGATCTATAAAACTTTGATGCGATGCGATTGATCGCAATCGAATTTCGGAAGAGAAATGTAATATGTGCTTGTTTTATAAAACTCTGATGTGATGGGCCCCGTCGTAATCGCAAATCACAAAACTAAAATGCAAACTATTCATTCGGTTATTCGCAAAACTCCAGTGCGATGAGATTAATTGCAATTGCAAATCGGAGGAAGAAACGAAACATTCACTCATGATACTAAAACTCCGATGCGATGGACCCCCACTATAATCGCAATCGCAAATTGGCTAATATCATTTTACAACTCATTTCTTTTGAAAAAGCCAATGCGATACACCATCGTTGCAATCGGAAATCAGTGGAGATTATGAAATTTTATTTGTTGATCCTCTTGAAAATCCCCGATGCGATTAATATTTAATTTCTATATTTGACATTGCACATATATTATTTATTCATCGCAATCGCATGATTCAAAGGGAAAGTTTTATGTTTTCATTTCAAAAGCCGCTGATATCCAATTGTACGTTTATTATTAATAGAAAATCAGAAGGATGATGGTTATTGATTCTATTTCGAATGCGTGAGTGTGACTTATTAAGAGAGCATTTAAGTTTAAAATATGGAGTTTTAAATGAAAATCAATGAATAAATCTTTCATATAACTATTCTCTTTATTCTCTTTTTACCACGCCTCAAAGCTTTTTCTCCATTGCAGAACAACAGAACATCTAATCCTTTCATTTGCTGAGCAAGAGAAATGATACCAGACAACGAAATGTCTAAGAGGTCGAGGAAAGCAAAGGCCACTATCGCTGCAAAGACCCCTATGTTCGCCATGGTACCTAAAGAGAAACTAGCCAGAATTAAGCTGGTTACAGACACATCGTGTCAAAGTCTTGGAAAAATATCTTGGGAAGAGGTATATAACCTTTTAGAAAGGGAAAAACCTAAGGTCACTATGGCGAAGCCATCAGTTCCTGACGAAGATGACTCGGAGTCCGATTCAGAAAATTCTCTTCAGGCACTTGCGAATTCATTCCTGCACCGAATTGCGGCTTAAGCAAACATTTTCCCGTACTATGATGTGATCCGGTGGGTGATAGATAATGTCACCATCCAGAACAGGAAGTTTGTTTCAGCTGTTGGGTCAACATTTGGTTCATTTAAAGCAGAGGATATTAAAGAAATGTACCACCTTCCGGACCCGCAAAAATTCTACAACAAAGTCTTCATCAAGGAATTTGCTGCAAATAATGAAAATCAGTCGGGGCCAATCAGAGAGTGGAGAAAAGCTGCAGAGAAGCACAAAAATGAGGCATCAAGTATGTACACTGTGGAGTCCCTTTCACCTCCATACTATTATGCCGCTGCAATGATGTGCCGACTGTTTGGGAATGATAATTCAGCTAGGTTTTTGATACAAATGGTGCCTTTAATCCATTCTGCTATAAATTCTGAAATCATGGACTGGGCTGTCATTCTTTCAGATAAGATAGCCAATAGGATTCTCGAGTATAGAAAGGACAAGGACACAGGAAACAAAACCCCATTTTAGTTTTGTGCTTATATTCTAGATGCCCTTTGTTTTAACTCTGAATTTCCTATTCTTGGTTAGAAATGGACCCCCGAAGAACTCGTTCCTATCCATATTTACCATAAGTTCTTATGGAAGGGGCATTTTAAAAACCATTTTTATAGAGTTTTTCACAGTTTCCTCATCCCTGTTTATCAAACTATTTTTGGTCGATTTCCTCCGAGGTTTTCTGAAAAAGCTAAGTCCAATTTATCCCAGGTTGGTGACTGGTTTGGGGATGAAAATTTTACCTATATCAGAATTTTTGGGAGAATTTTAGAACCCCATATTTTACCATTGTATATTCCCGATAAGATGTTAGCAGAAGAGATTTCCTATCAGTTAACAGTAGAAGGCATGTCCAGGTCTTTAAAGAATAACAAGAAGTTGATGTGGCCTACTTTTCCATTTAATTGTGGAGATTTTACTCTTAATAACTTCACACATGCTGAGAAGGAGGTTATCAAGATAAGAGATCTTAAACTCTCTACAGTCCCAGGCAGGCAATATGACCCAAAGAAGGTGGCGTTTGGTTTTACTACTTTAGTTTCAATTGCTCGATTTGAGCATGAACCAGATGAGTTCGATGATTTGTTTGTTTATGCTGATAATTTGTCCCATAATTGGCCTTAGTGGGCGATCATTTCCTTTCTGTTTTTGGGTTTAATTTTGATGATTTTGCTGGTAAAATATCAATTTCACCCCATTCCTATTTTTATTCTCTCCCATTTCTGTTTTAATTATCTCAGTGCAAAAGTAATTGCTCAATGTACGCTCTGAAAGTTAGTTAGCATGTTTTGATTTCATAGATATAGGTCGATCATAAATTATTAAGTATGGTAGACCCACCAGAGAAACTCTCTATATAGTAAGTTCTAAGATGAAAGTAGGGTTTAGGAATTTGGAAGAAATCTGTTGTAGTTTTATATGATTGTGCTCCCTGTGCTTTGAGACACATATTTGGGAGAGATGTTTAAACTTAATACGATATAGAGCTGTTATTTGGATTCTAGAGGGAGAAATGAGTAGTATTTATCTGTTTCCTTATGTTTTTAGTAATCTCCTTTTTACATATAATCATCTATCATGCTATGCTGCTTTGAAGGTTCGTGTAATATAGTTGCTGGTAGTTTGAAATTTTATTATGAATTCGTGTTTACATAATGCTCAGGTGTTAACGCTCATGTATTAAGCTTGTTGCACTTCCTTAATTCGCGCTCCACGAACCTCTGTTTTTTTTCATATCTCATTCATATCCATTTCCTTTGAGTTCATCGGGGACAGATTCTTAATCTTCTAAAGCCTGTCTTTTGTGGGGCCCTTCTAAGTTCTCTCTTAAAGCCTCTGCATATTTTAAATCTTTTGCTCATTGTTTTATACTTGTCCCATCTATAAGCCATCAGCCTTAGAGCCACTTAAGCCCTCTCACTGTTTGGGGAATTCACCCGAGTCAGAATCAAATGATCTTCTCTATTCTCGAACCACCAAAACCATTATTCTCTCGACCCACATTATTTTAGAGGCATTTATACAGTTTCCCACTTTTAACCTTTGATTTTAAGATGTCCTAGGCACTGGTCTTTTGCAGCTCAAGGCTATCTCTAGGAGCTACAACAAGATTAATCACAAAATATTAGTGAATCTTACAAAATAAAATAAAATGCGTAGGTACATTATCTTTTGAATGTGGAAAGAACTCCTTGGATGTCAAAGGCAGAGCTCTCACAAAGTATAGTAAGAACCTCCAGCAATCTGGAAGACAATGACCAACTGGGACTGCCCATCCTGTTGTTTTTGCTCCGATTCTGTGGAACGACGTTGGGTTGAGGGTGGATTTTATCCATGCCAGCCAATATATGTGAGGGGTTGGAGAAGATATTGGAGCATTCATAAGGTGAATTCACACCAATATAGCTATCCTGTTCAAGTTGTTTAGGTAATAAAAAATTATCCGAACCAAGACAAGAATCAGGTTGGACTAAATCAGTGGCCAATAACTTATCCTGCCTAATTGATGCCTAGGTCACCCTAGAATCATCCTTGTCATGAGAAATCACTTGTCATATGGAGCGAATAAAACACAGAGATGTTGGGGAATTGCAAGAAAAACAAAAAGACACCACCTCAAGAGAAGAAGGGATAGAAGACTTTGTTGGAAACAAAGCAACAAGTTTCTTGCAAATTCTTCCAACTCAATATATACAAAAAAAAGACCATAGCCATTTTTGTGATGTGGAGCTCATATTTGGAACCATGCTACCCACCCTTCCCTCATAGAATCTATCATCTCTTTCTCCAACTCTGCGTGTTGAACCGACTTCTTCTCGACAGCTACCTGCAATGGCCTGGGAAATATCTTCAAAGAAACCCTCCAATAAGACCTCATCAAGCCCCCAATTCATGAATCTTCCAACTTCATTCCTTGCCTTATGAGGCCTCCCTCCATCCACTTTGTTAGAGGCGTCCTGCCTTACATCTGTCATTTGTTTCTTATAGAAAGCATGACCAATGAGCCCACACTCGCCTAACACATATATGAGCTTCTTATAAACTCTGGCATGTTTAGCATCTCTGCATTCATCCCCAAAACATCCTCAGGTGAAAGACCTCGCATCAGGAATGAAAGGAAAACAAAAATATCCCTCACTATCCCTAGGGTGAGATTCATACGACGAAGTTTCATATAAAGGATTGGAATTCCTTAAAGGTGTTGAGAAAGGTTTATAAAATGGAGTGTATGGCAGAGTATCTGCACCATTATAAGCCGACCTTGACGTAGAACATGGGATTGAAGGAATGTTTTGTCTGCAGGTTAAAGGTGTGAAGAATTTTTGCTCAATTGCATTTTGTATATTATCATTAGGAGAAGTAGGTTGCGATGGAGAAAAAAATGTATAGGTATTACCTGTTCTGGAGAATTAACCACAAGTGGAAGGAGCAGGGCCTCACGTTGGTGCGAAATTATAAGCAAAATGTGTAGCAGATGGTAGCATAAGAGCTTGAGGGAAATGCATACAGGGAAGGGAGTTGCCACAGAAGAGGAAGGTAAGGAAAAGAGGAAGGCAGGGAACGAAGGAGCAGAAGGGAGGAGATAGGATGACGGCAAGTGGAGGAAGGGAAGAGGTTTAGGAAGGTGTGGTTGTGGTGAGAGTTTGGGCAATCGTGGAAGGGTGTGACAGCAAGAAAGGGAGGCTCACGGGGGAAATTGCAGTCTCTTTAAACTCTGAAAGTTCCATAGGCGAGTTGGGAGGCTGGGGGTGGAGAGGCGTCACGAAGGCGGCGACACTACAAAGGCATTAGGTCAATAGGAATGTACGCAAAGTGACTTCCACTCAACTTGTGCCATGTGTCAAATTTCTATTTTCTTGAAGGACAAAAATAAAGGCTTTTGGTTGGTTGGAGTTAACAGTTTTTTCCCACCGTAATCCAACAAAGAAAACACCTATTAGCGTAATTAAGTTGTAATTATTTGTTTAATTTATTATTATTATTATTATTATCTAATATTTTAGTAATTAATAAATTTTGAAAAATTAATATTAGACAAATATTTTTTATATCAATTATTTTTATAACAATTACTAATAATAATAAAGATGATTATAATGTTTACTAGAAGTAGAGTAGATGTGATAGAGTGTTTTATTAAAGCACTTTCTGGTGTTAAGGTCATAAGTTTAAAATTTTGAGGGAAAAAATCTGGCCATGCTAAGAGCTCGTGTGACCCATATGAAATGTCATCCCCAAATAATTTTGACAACTAAATCAATCAAAACTACTCAAACCATATATAAAAAAATATAAATAGTCTCACAATTTCAATCTAACAAACAATAATATAAAATGAGTACAACATGCTATAATAAATAGTTAAATTTAGTAAAAATATCTTCAAACTAAAATAAACTTTAGACGCGTATTATAGATTAAATTTATATGAAAGAACTAATGCATGAAGCCTAAAAGTTATAGAATATCATGACGAATGACCGAGTTTTATGGTATATTTTAATAATATTAATAAAATATATTTTTTAAATATGTGAGTTATGTGTTTGATATTGTTAATGAAATATAGTTTCAATATATGAATAACATATTTAATATTATTAATGAAATTAGTATATCAAAATGATATATGGAAGGTTAATTATATATTAAATAATTTTACCAATCTTGCATTTAAAATTATATATTATTAATAGATTATAATTAATTTTAAAATAAAATTATTAATTATTAAATATTTAAAAATATTTTTTATTTGAATATTAAATTTAGTGATTTAAAATGGGTGACTTTCATGGTGATCATTTGTCAATTGAATTGCTATAGGGGCTGTCTGAATTCCAAAAGTGCATTTATCATGACATGCTGTGTTGTTCCAGCTCTAAATGTGAGCGAGCGGGGCTGTCTGAATTCCAAAAGTGCATTTATCATGACATGCTGTGTTGTTCCAGCTCTAAATGTGAGCGAGCGACGAGCTTGCTCGCACACTTTGTCAATAAATACATGAACTGCATTGATAGCTCCTATAGTTCGTCAGTTCAGGAGATGAATTTGGGTTGCGTGGAGAAGATTGGTGCTAGTGTTGGGTTCTATGATGCCTCGTCGGAGTGAAGACTATGGGTGAGAAGCAGTGTGGACGCATGGGATAGCTTGGGTGGGGGTGAAACTGGAGTCTTGGATTTCCCCTGGTATCCTGGAATGTGAGCAACTAGGGTGCCACTTCGTCTTCTCACCTTCAGTTCTTTCTCAAGGGATGATGAGTCCTTAGAGTTTCCAAAGCACACGTCTATTATTCAGGGCAAGGTATCTCCTATGTCTTTCCATAATAGCTCTCAAAATTTGGGTTTACAGTTGGTATATAGTCAAGCTTACCCTGGGTTATGGGTCTTTTTGCTCAATGATATAAACTTCTGTTGGTGGGAGGGTGTTGTCTCGGGCTTCATTACGCTCCCTTGGGGGCCTAACTGTTGGCTACAATGGAAGGTCAAAAGTTCGTGTTCTTTAATGCCTAGGGGCAAGTGTATTTTTAACTGTAAGTATAGAGGATGGAGGAAGGAATTTCAATAAGTCAAGCCTAGGGTTATCCACATACTATGCCTATGTCTTTATGTATGGTTATTGGCTATTGGTTTATATTCTTCCAACGTTGCACTTATGCGGGATTGGCTACTTTGTTTATTGCAGGTAATGTGAATTGTTGTCTTTGGCCTCCCCCCTTCTTCGATAGTTTCGCCTTGACCAATTCAATATGCCTCACCAACGAGGGCAACCTCGTTGAGGGGGAGGCAACCATCTTCGCGCGAGGCAGCCCGAGCCTCACAACCATTCGCCCTTCGATACTTTTGATAGCTAGGAGACTGAAGAAGTTGTCGTCATCTCACTAGCTCGCTCCCTAGGTCATGTTGTGGCCGTTGCCACCTTAGATTCCATTGTTGATCGACTTTGAAATATCCATATTAACATGGATATTCTCTGGGAACACCACTATGAAGATCGCAATGATCTTGTGGCTTACATAAATGACATTAAGTACAGTGAATACGAAATCCTGGAACAACTGGACACCCTTCATCATCACCACCATCACACTAATGACCACCTTCGCAGTCTGGAAGCGAGTGTGGAGAGCATAGATTTTTATATGCATGAACATGTCAGTTATTTTGCAGCTACCATCTATAATGCTCCCCATCCCTCCTCCTTAATATGCCTATGATTACTTCTCGTTATCTTTTTGTTCTCTTTTAGTATGCTAAGGCTACAATGTCTATTAGAAATAATGTATGCCAATTGCTTCTTATGATTTCCTATGGTCTCAATAGGAATGAGAAAAAAGACATGTGGAAATTATTTTTGTACCCAGTGGTTTTTTGAAAATCTAATGAAAGTATTTTGATTGAACCAAAAAAATATTAAATTTAGTGAATAAATATCATAAAAATATTTAAAAACATAGTTTATTTTATATTTATACCAAGTCAAAAGTCTAATCAATCTGGCCAGTGAATGATTGCCATATTCGGTACACGTATGACAGTATCTAGGAGGTAGGTGCAGTAATTGCATCAAATACAACACATGATTGCTCGGCAGAATACGCAGAGAGTTCACTGTTGCAAACGTTCCCCCTGAGTGGAATCAACGTGCCATATGATAGTTTTGATGTGGCGCAGAGTACGAGTCATTTTATTTATAGCAAAATGGATATTGCATGCTGCTGATTGTCATCCATGTGTCACTACCGTTTGTTTAAAAGGTAAATTGTCAATGTTAAGGGGCTAGAAGTTGTCGACAATGGAGTCAACCTCATGTCGCATTGTTTTGAAAATCCTGACTTAAAATCTCTTTTATGATGCCCTCCATTTCAAAACGATTACAGTTCGGTGGTCCGGTGGGATTCTTTATCGCAGTTAAAAAAATTTGACCAAATTTTTTGGAAATCGAGTATTATTGTCAATTTTAAAATTTTGGGTGCTAAAATTCAAAATTTTAGATGTTTTTGGAGTTTAGATGATATTTCTATCATTAAAAATAAAATTCAAACATTCTTATCATCGGTTAAATGTTTTTGGAGTTTAGATAATATTTCTACCTACCATCAGTCTTTTTAGAAAAAAATAACATAAATTCCCCATAAACAAATTTACTGACCCTGTAAACAAATTTACTCACTTTGTAGACAAATCCATGGTTTATTAGAATTAGTAGATAAATGTAAACATCATCCAGGAAGCATGAAAGGCACTCTGAACCAGAAACTTCTATTTAATTCAATTTAAAAGCTAGCAGAAATGGTTGAAGATAATATCAATGATTCTTCAGGATGCCCTGTTCTTTTAATTCCGATACTTTATTTAACCAGATTCAAGGTTACCATTTGATAGATGATTTCAGAATGAGTTGCTGTTTAGATTAACTTGAGGATAATTGAATGGTATATGCTAAAGATATTTTGAAAATTTAATAGAGTTATTTTATTCATATTTATCCAATTTTCAAAATATTTTAGAGCGTACAATCCACATAAAAATAACTTTTCAATTACGACTGGGTAATACTGCATTAAAATGGATGATTTCAGCAGTGCTGCATCCCGATCAAAAGTGGGTGTTGATGAGTTATGAGATAAGATGAAGTGGGAACTGAAAATTAGCGTCTTTGTGCGTTGAACAGTGTTTGCTTCTAGACCAACTCAATCACGTGGGGCCTACAAATGTGACTTCATTTTCACCTTGACGTCATAAGTTTATGAAATAAGTTCTTCTTTTCGTGACTCGTGGACTCCTGGCCAGGGCGCGTACAAGGGCAAAAGTCTCCATATCCCTTTACATTTTCGCTCACGTTTTAAATATCGCTGGCACAGTCCACACCTCACATTTCTTCCAGAAATCACAATCAATACGCGCTTCTACCATACAGATAAATATTCGCCTCCACATCTTAAGTCCGCAACACATTGCACCTTCAGTTGGTTTGAGATTTTGAGTTCAGCAATTACCAATCTCTACGATAGCGTAAACAAACTGCGACATATCTACTACATTGTGATTCATTTTTTCTGCTGCCACGGCACAACGTTGGATTTGCGTCGCTAGTTATGGATAAAGCTTCCCGAGAGCACCTTTCACCGTCTCCATCAGACGAAGATCGCGGACGAAAATGCTCCCAATTTAGAGGAATTCGAATGCGAAAATGGGGGAGTTGGGTGTCGGAAATCCCCATGCCGAAGACCAGAGAGAAGATATGGCTGGGGTCATAGAAAACCGCCGAGCAGGCCGCCCGTGCTTACGACGCCGGAATGTATTGCGTGAAAGGCCCCAACGCCAAATTCAACTTCCCCGATTCTTTGCCCGCCATTCCCTCCGCGTCTTCACTTTCCCGTGCGCAAATTCAGGTTGCTGCGGCCAAATATGCCCTGGACGTAATCCCTTCGACTTTTCCCTCTCTGCAAAATGTCACAATTATTGAGAACGAAGCCAGAGGGAAGCCGACGTCGCCTTCACGACCGTCTTCAGTTTCAGAAACGGAGTGGGCATGTGGCAGTTGGGAGATTTCCAAGGCGCAGGACTTGGGGTTGTGGGAAACTCCGCTTCAGGAGAATGGCGGCCTGAGTTTGGAGAAAATCCCCTCGATTGAGGAGGCGTCAGTGTGGGAGTTCATTCCGAGATGGGAGGAGGAGCAACAAGACGAATACATGTTCTTTGACCCCACAAATTTGTGGAACTTTTCAGACATTTGAATCATTTATAGGGAAAGGGAGGACACGTGATGCATTTGTACTTTGTCACGTTGTCCGGCAGGAAATAGGGTTCGACCCCATTGTCAAAATATTTTCGTCAGTTTTCAATGTATATGGTTCATATGTTTTATTGTGTCGAGAGGCCAGTATGACTTTGATGTGTAAGCATGAAGGAAACTAAAATATTTTTTTTTAATAAAATATAAATAATGTTGGTTTTAAAAATAACTTACATAATTATATAAATAAACAATTTAAAATAGGAAGAGTTTTATTAACACTCAAAAAATAGATATAGTAAATAAATAAACCAGAGGTATGGTAAATAGATAAAACCTCTTTTTATATTTACTTTAGAGGTATGGTAAATAAATATAAATATAAATATAAATAAACTAGAGGTATCGTAAATAAATAAAACATCTTTTTATATTTACTCTGTAAAGCTTTTTATATTTACAAAAGTTCGAAAATAAATTTTAAATAGGTGAAACCTATGGGCCAAATACCATGGGACAAGTTGTTATTAATACCATGGGCCAAATACCATATTTATAAAAGAGGTATAAAAAGATAAGGTAAAAATAAAAATATATCAAATAAGAGTAGAAATCAACATCTAATTATATTTGAAGCCTATGGACCAAATACCATAGACCAAATTAATAATAATACAATGCAAAAAAACATTATTGACCCTAACATTAATATTAAAATATTATTATTATTATTACTAAATCTCATATTGATATTAATATATTATAATATTAAATTTATTAAATTTATATTAATACAATATTAAATTTGTTATATATATATATATATATATATATAGACTCTAGATATATATGGGAGGGAAGAACAAAGACATATGATAGAGGTGGAGAAATAGAGTGAGTGACAAGGGAGAGATTGAGATAAACTGAAGGAGAGGGGAGAGGAGGAATGAAGAGAGAGACAGGGAGAGGAGTGAGAGAGGTAGAGAAGGGTAAGAGAGGGAGGGGGAGACGTAGAGATGGAGGTGGGAGAGAGAGGAGAGAGAGAGGGAGAATGAGAAAGGATTAGAGGGTAGAGAGAGAGAGAGAGGGAGGTAGGAGAGAAAGGGAGAGAGAGGAACGAGGAGAGGAGGAGAGAGGGAGGGATAGAGAGACGGATTTGGAGGGGGAGATAAGGAGAAATACATAGAGACTGAGAAGTGGAGAGAGAGAGTGTGACAAGGGAGAGATGGAGAGAGAGTGTGTATGTTTAGGGGTGAGATAAAGAGACATAGAAGGAGTGATGGAGACAAGAGGGAGAGAAGGAGATAGAAGAAGAAAGGGAGGGATATTGTAATATAGTTGGAGAGAGAGATAGAGTGATGGGGGAAGAGAGAGGATTTGAGGGCAGAGAGAGAGAGAGAGCGGGGGGCGTGAATATAGAGGGAGGGAGGCGATAAAGGGAGAGAGAGGAAGGATGAGAGAGAGGAAGAGAGTGATGGGGGAATATAGAGGATTGTAGAGGAAAGAGAGAGAGAAAGAGAGTGAGTGATGGGGGAAGAGAGAGGGAGGTAGGAGAGAAAGGGAGAGAGAGGAAGGAAAAGAGAGGGGACTTGAGAGAGGAGGAGGAGAGAGGGAGGGATAGAGAGATGGATCTGAATGGGGAGAGATAGAGGGATAGAGAGATGGAGTTGGAGGGGGAGAGAGGGATGAATAAAGAGATGGAGCTAGATTGGGAGATACATAGGGATAGAGAGGTAGAGTTGGAAGGGGAGAGACAGATGGATTGAGAGATGGAGTTGGATGGGGAGAGGGGGAGGGAAAAAGAAAGATATAGAGAGGAAAAAGTGGAGAGAGTGAGGTAGTGACAAGGGAGATATGGAGAGAGTGTGTGTATGTTTTGGGGTGAGATAAAGAGACAAAGATGAAGAGATTGAGAGAATGGGGGAGAGAAGAAGAGATAGAGGCATATAGTGACAAAGTTAGAAGGTGAAAAGAGAGAGAGAGAGAGAGAGAGAGAGAGAGAGAGACGTGGGAGAGAAAGGAAGAGAAAGAGTGGAGAAATGTAGGGAAAGAGAGATGGAGATGGAGGGGAAGAGAGAGGGAGGTAAGAGGAAATACATAGAGAGTAAAATTTGGAGAGAGATAGAGAGAGGAGTGATAAGGAAGATGGAGGGAGAGCGAGAGAGGATAGCAAGAGGGAAGAGTGATAGAAGTGGGGGAGAGGAAGGGAAGGGGAAGAGAGAGAGAGAGGGAGGGAGAGGAGGAGAGAGTGACAAATAGATATATTGGAGAAAGAGAGTGTATGTTTTGGGGTTGATATAGAGAGACAAAGGGAGATAGAGATATAGATGGAAGGTGAAGAGAAATAGGAGATAGATGGAGACAGGGAGGTAGGGACAAAGAGAGTGATAAATATGGAGTGAGAGTGTTTGTGTGTTTATGGGGGTGAGATAAAGAGACAAAGAAGGAGAGATGGAGGGACATGTAAATATATATGGAGGGGGGAGAGAGGGAAGAATATTTCTTGCAATAGATGCATTGATTTCAGTGTAGAAGGTGATTTCTAATCCTATTTGATTGCTTGCACTAGATGCATTGATTTTAGTGTATATTTTTATTTCTAATGATATTTTATTACTTGAACTAGATGCATTGATTTCAATGTAGATGATTTCTAATTCTATTTGATTGCTTGCACTAAATGCATTGATTTCAGTGTAGATGGTGATTTCTAATCCTATTTGATTGCTTGCACTAGATGCATTAGTTTCAATGTAGATGTTGATTTATAATTGTATTTGATTCTTACACTATATGCATTTATTTCAATATAAATTATTTATAATCCTATTTGATTGCTTGCACTAGATTCATTGATTTCAATGTAGATGGTGATTTATAATGCTATTTGACTACTTGCACTAGATGCATTGATTTTAGTGTATATGTTGGTTTCTAATCCTATTTCCTTACATGCACTTGATGCATTGATTTGAATGTAGATGTTGGTTTCTAATCCTATTGATCACTTGCATTAGATGCATTGATTTCTATGTAGATGTTGTTTTCTAATTTTATTTGATTTCTTGCATTAGATGCATTCATTTCAATGTATATGTTGATTTCTTAGTTGATGTAATTGGATATATGATGGTACATTAGTTTTAAAGTCATTGAATTAATAGTGTGCATTGATTTCAGTGTAAGCACAAAAATTATTGACAATGTAGAACGATTTTTGTGTTATAGTAATTAAACCAAATAATATTGGAGAGCAAGAGAGACAAGGTATGGTGTTTACTACAAGAGCTGGAGCTAAATATTTAAATGGTTTATGATTTATGACAAAACTAACAAGGACGACAATAAGAATAGTAGAAGAAAATAGTTTGAGATTGATCACAATGAAGGCTATTTGTAATTGACTACATTCTTATTATTCACATTTTCTATCATTCAATGTTATTACATTGTCACTTTCCATTCAAAAATTTTATTTCATCATTTTTCATCATTAAAGTTATTTTACGATATTTATCATCTCAACAAATTGAGATAACTAAGAAAACTTAAAATTAAAATGACTCGATAAATCTCAAACATATTTATCATATTTAAAATGGTTATATTAATATTAGATGTATTTACATATTATTGATAAAATTAATCATATGTTCCTCATATTCTAGATAGATTTTCCTTGGTCACACATGATTGAAACCAGCCTAGATCCATCTTAACTACAGATCTAACAAGTGCTGAGAGGGATCAAATCTCTTGAGGTGCAAACCTTTCCTCAAGTTTTTCACTCAAAAAAGAGGTTTGCACCTCTAGAGATTTGATCCCTCTCTGCGCTTGATAGATCCGTAGTTAAGATGGATCCAAGCTGGTAATAGTAGGTTTATGTAATGTGTAGAATTTAAATGTTTTCGAATTTTAAGAAAATTTTGAATTTATTAGAATTTATAAATGTATATAAATTTAATATAAATAATTGAAAATGAGAGGTTTATTTAACATTAATATGTAAATCTAAAGTTCAAATTTCCTAAGTTTAAAAAAATTAGTAAATATTTTGAAAATTTTCTGGTTTATTTTCTTATCTAATTTCTATAAAATTTCTAATTTGTGTAGATTCTCACAAGAATTCACTTTTCCCTTAAATTAAAAGATTGAGGTGAATTTTTCAAAATTAAAATGTTTTAGGGATTTTTGAGATATTGAATCCATATATGCAACAACAAAAAAATAGTTTAAAAAACACAAATCTAAATTTAACCCAATTAATTTTTACCAAATTTAAATGCACAAAAACTCCCCAAAAAAAAAAAAACCTACTTAGAAAACAATATATTATTATTATATTTAAAAAAAACATATTAATTATACTACAACTTCTCCAAGCCTACTCCAAAAAAATTATATCATTAAAGTAAGAAAAACATACTAATTATACTACAACTTCATCATGCCCTTGTACTAATGGACACGTAGAAAATACGGTTATAATTTTTTTATTATATAAAAACAATTAACCTAATCATGTCCTTGTCTTTGAAAATACACCTACAAACTATTTTATCTAAGGCATGAAATTTTAACAACTAGCAATTGCACTTAGAGGTGTAAAGGTAGGAGTAGCCAAATATGGAAGGAAATAATCAAATTTTTATATGGACAATTAAATACAATTATAGTTTGAGTTTTTATAATAGGAGGAGGTTAAAGTTAAGAAAAAAGTTACATTAACATAAATGTCCTATAACAATGGCATAGTAATGATGGTATCAATCCCCTTCTTGCTCCCTCCACATCCCACACTTTACTATATGAAATTTGAGAAATAGAGGAAGTATCAAGGTGAGATAGGAATCAATCAATGACAAATATGAAGAGAGAAAATGAAAGAAAGGAAACCCTTTGCCTCCAAGAAGCATATACTAGCAATTGCACCATATGTTGCAAAAGAAATGTCGTAAGGCAATAGCATAGGAAAGAGTAGCCTAGAAGAAATAAGTTGTTGTAGAGAAGGAGCCATCGTGAAGGAATGAAAGGAAAATTTGGCTTACATGGAAGCAAGTCGTAGATGTTTCAAAAATATTGATTATAAGAGTTATCAACCAAAAACTTTTGTTATAGATATTGAAATAGACAACTGTGAGTGAAAACACCCTGGTTAGTGAGTACTGCTTAGTGAGTACTTACAGTTATCTGTTTTCTTCCATTTGACAAGACTTATCTTTTCCTGGTTTCTTGCATTTTTCTGGTTCAAGTCAAGTCGGGGTGGTGCATTTATTTCACTTCTTGCGGCTCTTTTTCTTCAATGTCAAGATGGAGCCCTCCTTCTAGCGTTCAATGTATTTTTAAAATTCAGCTGAACACATCCTGGTTAGTAAGGACTTGTAGTTATCTGTTTTCTTCTATTTCACAAGGCTTAGTAAGGACTTGCAGTTATCTGTTTTCTTCCATTTCACAAGACTTGCAGTTATCTGTTTTCTTCCATTTCACAAGACTTGATGGTTTTTCACTCTTCCATTTCACAAGACTCGATGGTTTTTCACTTTTTTTTTTTGTCTTTGTTGGAGTTTGTCACTTATGGTCAAGAAAATTGTTTAACATTTCAGTTTTCTTCCATTTCACAACAGTTACTGGTTTTTCACTTATTTGTCTTTGCTGGAGTTTTTCACTTATCGTTAAGAAAACATTTCACATGACCTACTAGTTTTTCACTTATTTGTCTCTTCTGGAGTTTTTCACTTATGGTTAGTAAGTGCTTTCTTCCTTTTTCACATGGTTAGTAAGGACTTTCTTCCATTTCACAATACCTACTAGTTTTTCACTTATTTGTCACTAATAGTTGGTAAGGACTTACAGAGAAGAGTTTTCTTCCATTTCACACAAGACATATTGGTTTTTCACTTATGTGTCTCTTCTAGAATTTTGGAGTTTTTCAATACGTCTCTTCTAGATTGGTTGCACGGAATTGTTCTGGAGATTTTTTTAGTAGGGATTTACACATATGCGTTTTCTTTGATTTCACAAGACTTACTAGTTTTTGTTCACTTATTTGTCTCTTATGGAGTTGTGGGCTTTTTCATTTATGTGTTTCTTTTAGATCTGTATGGAGGTTATTAATAAAAATGAAAAAAAAAACATTTTTCATTTCACTTAAATGTTTCTTTCCGATTATTTGTGTATATGTTATTTATAAAAATGAAAAAATAAATTTATAATACTTTGAAAATTTAACCCTAAAAATCTCAAATTTAAAATGGAAAAATCCTCCAATTCATTCATGTGTCTTTTTTAAATTGTTTGTATACATGTTATTCATAAAAATGGGAAAACAAATTATAATGAAATGTTAAATATCTTGTAGATTATTTACATATATAAGATGAAAAAAACTCCTTCATTTCACCTATATTTAAAAAAAAAAAAAAAAAAAAAATTAATGGAATGTTATGTAAATAAAGCATGTGTTTGTAATCTCATCATAATTGGACTTTAAAATAACATGGCTATATAATTTCTGAAGCTGCCTGCAATGTAAAGCATATCATTGAGAAAAACCACGTTGTGGCTACTTTTATGCTGCTAAGTATTTATGAACACAATTAGGCATATTCACATTGATTTGTATATAGACAGCCTTAAGAAATGTCAATGGAAAACGCCACTTTTGGGTTCTATAGGGCAATCGTCTTAAAAATGTTGTCTCTTCACTGTAACATTTTGATTTGGGATAAAATGGAGGCAAGCAAAGAACGGTTGCTCTGTTTCAAATAGATTAGATCGCAGAAAATGATAGTTTTAAAACTGGTAAGTAGTCTTTTACAATTTTAAACTTTAGTTTCCTCGAACTTTCTTAGGGCAATGGTATTAAAATTGTCGTCCTCTTCAGAGTAAAATTTTGATTTGGGATCAAATGGAGGCAAGCAAAGAACGATTGCTTTGTTTTCAATAGATTAGATCGCAGAAAATGATAGTTTAAAAGTGGTAAGTAGTCTTTAACAATTTTAAACTTTGGTTTTTTTTAACTTTTTGTTTCAATTTTTTGAATATTGTCTATTTTTCATTTTGTTCGTATCTTATTCTTAGATGGTCCTAAAATGTTTTTACATAAGAATTGAAAATTCTATGTTAGTGTAGAGAAACCATTAAAAACACCTCAACCTAATTATTAGAACTCCTCTCAACCAACAATCAAATTATAAGATTGAAAACATTGTATTAAACTCATAAATAGTCATGGAGTGGGGAGATGAATTGTTTTTGCCAACAAATATAACCTTGTTTTCTCAACCCACTTAGGGGTAATTTATTAGCAGATTTACTTGTAAATCTAAAATGAATTTAATTTGGTGGCAAGCCCAAGCAACCAAAATAAAGATACAACTAGCAATTGCACCATATGTTGCAAAAGAAATGTCGTAAGGCAATAGCATAGGAAAGAGTAGCCTAGAAGAAATAAGTTGTTGTAGAGAATGAGCCATCGTGAAGGAATGAAAGGCAAATTTGGCTTACATGGAAGCAGGTTGTGGATGTTTCAAAGATATTGATTATAAGAGTTATCAACCAAAAAATTTTGTTATAGATATTGAAATAGGCAATTGTGGGTGAAAACATATATGTAAACCAACATAATGAAATAAGTTGTTGCGGAGAAGGAGCCATTGTGAAGGAATGAAAGGCAAATTTTTCTTCCATGGAAGCAAATGAAATCATCATGTAACTCAATTAAGATATTTTAAATACATTCAAGTACACTATATCTAGCATATATGTAAATAAAGTGAAATTTTTTTAACAAAAATAGAGTTTACTCCAAGTTCATCTACATATCCGAGCGCCAATTGTATTTTTAAGTTATATATTTGATGATAATAATATTTTTTTTGTGGGAAAATAAGACTAAGTTGGAAATAAATGGATTTGGTGAATTCCATAGAGATTTAACACATTAGGGAGCTAGTGTTCCTTACCTCCAAATGTAGTATAGTGTGATGCATCAATATAAAAAGCCCTGCACCTACTTAGAATTTTTAGTTCAAAAATTTAGTCGTTAATATATATATATATATATATATATATATATATATATATATATATTTCATATACTAGTGAAACAATATATTATAAAATGTATTTATTTTAAATGAAAAAAATGATGATCTACTATAAAACAGAACAACATCAAAGGAAAATAGTGAGCCTAAAGGAATGTGTAGGTACAAAATAGAGAGCATGAAGGAGATGTATAGATACAAAACAAAGAGCTTGAAATAGATGGGGATGTACTTGGGAATGATGAGGAAATGAGAGATGTAGAGGAACTTGTCAATGAGAATACTGACAACACAAATGAAGTCACCCTTTTAATATTTTAATTTTTTTCAATGTACATGTCAAGTTCAAATTAAAAATTAAAAATGTATATATGTTTTTATGTAGGGAAAACATCTTACCTACAACAAGATCTTACCACATGTAGAAAAACATGGACATTAATCAGAAGTTGCAAGAAATTGTCTTTGATGATAATTTTCTAGATAATATAGAATCAACTAAAATTGAAGAAATGAGGCCACTAATTCATGAATGAACATTTCAAGATAAAGTAAATTAGGTGATAAAAAATATTTTTTGAGGTATATCTATCATAGCACAAGCTTAAATCTTAAATATATTTTGAAAGCACAAATATCTAAGAAATATAGTTCAATTATTGGGCATTAGAAATTCCAAAGAGGTGAAGGTAAATGGGTTAGTATCAAGAAATATGACATCAACCCCTGAAAAAATTGAAAAATATCAATCTCAATATGGCATAAGTGATAGTAGGGAATTATTGAGAGGTGTTGTTGGAAAAAGAACTACATCATATCGGTTGATGTCAATGAAAACAATAATGCACAAAAAATTAAGAAAAATCTTATGGAGGCAATAAAAAATTAGGATTCAATAACATGAAAATGATGAACTTGCATGTTTGGCTAATATATGTAGGAATGCTTATCAATATAGACTTTTGTATAATTTGAGCGACAATGTGAAAGATTTTTGGTATTGGAATTTCCATGTGTCACCAAATGAGAAGAATATCATGAGACATTGTATATCTAGAGGGGTGTATTGAGATCATTTCCCCTTTAAGTGATTTTTATTATTAAAGAACATTTCTTACTACATAATATCTATAAATTGTATATAGACTTATCAAAAAGAAAAAAATTCAATACATTTATGTAATTAAAATAGAGCTAGGAACTTTTGAAGACTACTTCATTGAAAATTAGAAGCATCTTCATTCCTGGTTTTCCAAGCTGCCCGTGAATACCTCTCTAGATCACTTGGATTAGCATTGTATTTGTTTCATCATTATCTAGAAATATCAAGATAAAATGAGTAAGAAATTTATGAATGGAAGCACCTATAGACGTGCCACAAACATCAGTTCATTTTCAATATCAATTTATTCTGTGAGTTGTTATGATTTTTTTCTTGTGGCTAAAACCTAGTTTTGGTTGTCACCTAGTTATCATGATTCAAAACTTTGTTATCACCTTAGATCCTTATATAATTAGATATATTTTGTGAGTTAATGTGATGTTTTTTTTGTCACGATGATTTAAAAATCAGTTATTATACAACAATATTGACTTTCTCATTGTCTGTTTTGTTTATGAACCCTTTAAAAAGACCACGAGAACATTTTATTTTACAATGTGATCTCCCCAGCATGGATGGGGGTTTCAAAAATTGGAGAGTAAATTGAGCGGTTATTGTTAGAAAATGTTGTATAAGATAGGAAATTTGGATGGTTTGTAGGCATTATGGATGGCATAACAAATATCTAGTTTAAATTTTTAGTGTCTCTCGCCACCATGCATCTAATATGAGCCATTTGAACTGAGAACTTCAATATCTATTTAGATTTTTTTAGTGTCTTTGGCCACCATACATCTAATAGGATCCATTTCAGCTAAGAACTTCAATAAATCACTATGTGAATGATAAATTGTGACATCCCTAGCCATTTTCTTTGATTGTGGATCAGGTTACAAACTAATAACTTGTGAAATCCCTAGCCATTTTCTTTGGTTGTGGATCAGGTTATAAAATAGAATACACTAGCATAGGAAAGGGTAGCCTTGAAGAAATAAGTTGTCGTAGAGAAGGAGCCATCGTGAAGGAATGAAAGGAAAATTTGGCTTACATGGAAGCAGGTCATGGATGTTTCAAAGATATTGATTATAAGAGTTATCAACCAAAAACTTTTGTTATAGATATTGAAATAGGCAATTGTGGGTGAAAACATATATGTAAACCAACATAATGAAATAAGTTGTTGCAGATAAGGAGCCATCGTGAAGGAATGAAGGGAAAATTTTGCTTCCATGGAAGCAGGTCGTGGAGGTTTCAAAGATATTGATTATAAGATTTAAATTTTGTTATAGATATTGAAATAGGAATTTGTGGCTGAAAACATATATGTAAACCAACATAATTTGTTCACATATATAAAAATTTTGTTATAGATATTGAAATAGGAAATTGGGGTGAAAACATTTTGGTGATTAATAATCCTGCGAAACAAGTATGAAATCATCATGTAACTCAAATAAGATATTTTAAATACATTCAAGTACAATATATATAGCATAGATGTAAATAAAGTGAATTTTTATTAACAGAAATAGAGTTTACTCCAAGTTCATCTACATATCTAAGGGCCAATTGTATTTTTAAGTTATATATTTGATGATAATAATATATTTTTTGTGGGAAAAGAAGACTAAGTTGGAACTAAATGGATTTGGTGAATTCCATAGATATTTAACACATTAGGGCACATTAAGTGAAGGGGCACTAGTGTTCCTTACCTCCAAATGTAGTATAGTGTGATGCATCAAAATAAAAAGCCCTGCACCTACTTAGAATTTTTAATTCAAAAATTTAGTCGTTAATATATATATATATATATATATATATATATATACACACACACACACACTAGTGAAACAATATATTATAAAATGTATTTATTTTAAATGAAAAAAATGATGTTCTACTATAAAACAGAAGAGCATCAAAGGAAAATAACGAGCCTAAAGGAGGTTTGCATATCAAGAAATTTGATCCTTCTTGGCTCTTGGTTGTTCTAGAGTTAAGATTCATCTAGGCCATCTTAATTTCCCCCTTTAATAAACTATATTCCACATGAATACCATGGGTCAATACCATGGGCTGTTTTTATAGTTTATTATTATTTTATTTTATTACCTAAATTCAATTTTAAAAAATTAAAAAAAAAATACTATAAAAAAACATATATAATACAATTTACATTTACATATAAAAATATAACAAATTTTTAATAACAACATTTTAACTTAAAAGTCACCAAAACCTAAATTCAAGATCTAACATATTAAAAAGAAAAAAAAAACTAACATTATAAAAAATATATATATAACTATTTATTTGTGGATCTAATGGCCTAAAACATTTCAATTGTCTAACATTTGATCCAATGGCTTAGACATGGACACACTGGCAACTAGGGGAGTTGTTTTCAAATAGGAATGCCTTACGGCATAAAAATGCATCCATGAACTCCCTCATACATTACATCAAATAAAAAAAACTGATCAAGCTCCTTGCTAATAATGAGAAAGAAAAGAAAAGTGGAAAAAAAGGACACTTGAGAAAGATATGCTCATTTGAATATAAGAATAGGCTCACAAGCATCTGTAGTCAAATTTGGCTACTATGTGAAGTTCCTTTGAAATTAAGGCATGCAAAATGATATTTTAATTAGCCATTGTATACCATCACTATATCTACATAATATCAAGTTGGCCTATCATCCAACTAATTGTTCAGTAGTCCAAAAATTCATATGCAAGATTTGACACTTTTATTTTCAGTAGGTTGCATTCAAAGTGAGCACTTGGAACATCTATAAATTGAGTTTAAAACATCTCTAGAAGGAGTAAAAAATAGTGAAGGCTAGTTTGTGTACAAGATACGTGATTCAAAGGTGTAGGAGAGTATAGTGGGAACAAAAACCCATATCAAGAGAATGTCAAAAGAGAGTATAGTGGGAACAAAATCCTATATCAAGAGAATGCCAATATTCTGCAATTTTTGATTAAACAAATTTCAATAATTATAGTTAAATTTAAAGAAAAAACTCCAGATAATTAAATCATGTCATTATTAAACATCAACACTAAATAAACTAGAAAAATTTTGATTTCTTTGAGCATTTTTCAAAATAAATAAAGCTCCAACATTCATCAACACTAAATAAACTAGAAAAATTTTGATTTCTTTGAGCATTTTTCAAAATAAATAAAGCTCCAACATTTCTTTAAGATCTTGATAAACAATTATAATTAAACCATGTCATTATTAAACATAAACACTAAATAAACTAGGCAAATTTTGATTTCTTTGAGCCTTTTTCAAAATTAATAAAGCTCCAACATTTCTTTAAGATCTTGATAAATAATCATTTTAGGGGAATGGTTTCAGATAAGTCCCATTTCCTCACATAAATAATGAGGAATCATGATTCAATTATAGATTTTGGTAGATTAAGTTGTAGTTTAATTGTTAGATATTATTTCATTTTACCAACAATTTTTCTAAATCAAATTTTAAAAATTTCTTGAAATCTTGAGCTTCAAATCTTTTTTCGTTTTGAATTTTTTTTTACCACCCACTATTTTCAAAATTATAAAGTAATAAATTTTTATAATGATCATATAATATGATCTATTTCCTTGTTATATTAAAAATAGCTTGTTATATTAAAAATATCTTATAACCTATCTCTTTGTTATATAAAAAATATTTAAAATTGGTTCTAATTAAATAAAAATTTATATGGTTTAAACCTAGAACAAAATATTAATTTCCCAAAGCCTTTTTTTCTTAGGACATAAATCAAAATCTATTCATTTAATTCCAACAAATAATTTAAAATAATTTACTTTTCCTTAAATATAAATAATTAATTAACATACATTAAAAATAAATATCTCAATCAAATTTAGAATTAAATTATAATAAAATAATCACATGTATAAATTGATTATCCCACGCACAAAAAAAATAAAAAATCACAAGTATAAATTGATAGGTGTGAATATGAAGGTGTGTGCTTCAATTCGGTGGATATGACTTAGCACTTAGAAAGTGGAAAGAAAATAGAGCTTCATCCACACATTCTACTCGTCAACTTATTAGGTTATAGTTTTTCTTTATATCCACTAGATGGCCACCTGAGTGTCCAAGATCATTGTGTTCCCTATGTGAACATTAGCACAAGTTGATCATACTATAATTAAGTATGAAATCTTGTTATATTATTTTAACTATCAGTTTATGTATTTTCGGTATTATGTAAACTTTTCATAAAAAAATTAAATGATACTATAAACATTTTGAATTAAAATATAATAAAACTAGCAATTGCACCAGATGTTACAAACGAAACGACGTAAGGCATAAATTCAATTGTGAAATATATAATATCACTTAATATAAAAATTAGTAAACAAAATGTCATTAAAAATTAGAATATAAAGAAAAATCACTTAATCAAATTCCAAGTTCCAATAGCAAATATTTAATAAAAAAGATGCTCTTTTTCAATATTGAATTGTCTCCCTTGATCAAAATATTATATTCTTTTACCACTTTCTCTTAAGGTGATTGGATTTGTCTTTGCTTTTCCTTGCTTAACATCTTTTGGGAATTTGGACTCATTTGTGATAGAGGATTTGGACTTGTTTGTTATAAAGGAAGTCTATCTACGAAATAGATATCACAATAAAGCTAGTCACTCACATAACAACTTTACATTGTTTGATAGGAGAGAAGTGGATCTTTGTCGAGCATTGATTAAATACTTATTTTAGCTAACATAAAAAAATTTAATTCACTACTTAGAGATACCATAGTGAACTCTTATGGTATCATCCACAAGATTTCCTTTATTCAACTTGATATTCTAATAGACTTGGGAATTTATTTGACCAGGAAGGGGACTATAATTAAATGAAAAGGACTTTTATGCCTAATGCAACAAAATCTATTCTGAAAAAAGTGGAAAAATGCTGTGAAGTGTACATTTGATGTTGAGATTGTTCCTTCCACATAGGTTTGGTGCATATTTATGTCTCCTCTCATAGTAATTTTTGTCTCACTTGATCAAAAGAAAGCTTGTAGACTTTTACATTCTACCTGCATATAATTTTATCATGTCCCTACACATAAATTCAGCATGTATCCATTTCATATTTCAAGTCTATTATGATATCTATTTCCCCTAACTGTGAAAAATTCCTACATAACTCAAGCTTGTGTACCTATTAAATAATTTTATGTTAATTTCGATAGAAACATCTTATATGCAATTTTAATGAGGAAATCATTTAAAAATTAAGTGGAAAATTTCAACTCTCCTCTAATATCCATTTTCCTTAACACTTCCAAATTTCTATCATTTAGAGCTCAAGCTCATTTTCTCTCCCAAATTTTTCTTGATCCATGAAATTATTCTAAGTTAATTTGGTCACAACCATCTTATATGCAATATTTCTGAGATCATAATTTCTAACTTAGGTGGTTGGGACTAAGCTATTATGTATCACCTATTTACATTTGTTTTTAAGACCCAAGAAGCTTTCTATCCTTTATTAATCATTTCTCAATGCTAGAGCTGCAATGAATCTTGTGATCATGCTTAAATCTAAGATATTTGTATGAATTAAGTTCCTCTACATCGATAATCTCATACATAAAGATAGTGTAAATTATATTTTAAAAACTAATTATCACAACCTTTATCTCGTCAATGTTTATTGGTATAAATGTATAATAAGAGAAATCAAGGAAAATTCTTAGTTACTTCATAAGATAAGAGAGACACTACATCAACCCTTCATGTTATGATATCAAGCTTAAAATTAATGGTATTTGTATGGAAACGCCTCCAGCCATCTCTAATCAACCAGGAATTCTCAAAAAAATCACTTCTAGCTTGTGCATGCCAAAAAAATCTAACAAAACAAAGGCTATATAATAAAATAAAAATGATGAGTTACACTAATTTTGTTTATGACAACAACTTAGAGAAAGTTAATTCATATAAATATCTAGAAAAGCTTCAAGATTAAACTAAATGCTAAGTGGAAATATAACAATGATAAAATTAATAAAGAATGATAGAAGGAATATTATAATTAATGAATGTTCTAATTATAAATTTACACCCAAAATAAAATTTAAAAAACCATATTCTTCACAATTTTGAAAATTTTAGTCACATATTAATTAGTTAATCCACATTAATAATAAAATTGTAAACCATAAAACTTAAATAAGTTTGTATTCAATTTTCAAAAAATTATACAATTTAGCATTGTATGAACTCAAAACAAATTATATATATATATATATGAAAACTATATACGGATTAATAAATACTTTATATTAGTTTTGATTTATTTCTTTTCTTCATTCACTTAATTTGCTTCTATCTCGATAAATTTTATTATGTTATAATTTTCAAATAGGTGAGTGTAATAGTTATTGGCTATTCACATAATATTAACATAATATTATGTCTATATTAAATTTTATTTATACGTTTATTTACAAATAATGTATCATTTCAAATATACACATGTTAAGAGATGTGTTATGATTTTTAACCTCAATTTATACCTTATATTTATTATTTAAACATATTTAATGTTTCTTAGTTAATTCATGCTGGATATGAAATTTTAAAATTTTATTTAGTAAAATTTTATTAATTTAATACATTTTAAATTTTAATTATTTATATTAAATAATTTATTATTTTAACTTATTTAATGTTTATTGGTTAATTCAGGTTGAACATGAAATTTTAAATAACAATTCATACATAGTAAATTAGATTGCATGAATCTGAAACCAAATTCAATTTAATCCATTTGTCATTATTCTTCAAAATTATAGAAATCAATAAAATTTACAAAATGAAAATGAAACCAAATTCAATTTAACTCATATGTCATAAATTTTATTATGTTATAATTTTAAAATGGATGAGTGTAATAGTTATTGGTTATCCACATAAAATTATGTCTATATTAAATTTTATTTATACATTTATTTGCAAATAATGTATCATTTCAAATATATACATGTCATGTTATGATTTTTAACATCAATTCATACCTTATATTTATTATTTTAACATATTTAATGTTTCTTAGTTAATTTAGGCTAGATATAAATTTTTAAATATTTTATTTAATTAAATTTTATTAATTTAATAGATTTTAAATTTTAATTATTTATATTAAATAATTTATTATTTTAACTTATTTAATGTTTATTGGTTAATTCAGATTAAATATGAAATTTTAAATATTCATATATAATAAATTATATTACATGAACCTGAAACAAAATTCAATTTAACTCATTTTCCATTATTTTTCAAAATTATAGAAATGAATAAAATTTACAAAATAATGTGACCAAAACAACTCACCTTCCATTGTTCTTTAAAAAGTTATAATTACATATAATAAAAGAAATACTTGAGATCATTATGGTGGAATAAACTTATACAATGGGTTTTCATGGTTCAATGCTTCAGTTTAACGAAACTTTGATTGTTACTAAAGAATAAGAGGAAATGCCTTGCATGCTTGTTTGTTTGCATTCATTAGCCTTATTGGAAAACGCCTATTCTTGCACCGTCAATTAAATCATGTCCACTAACTCATAACTAAAGAAGAAGAATAATTTCAAGATGTTGTAGCCTTGTAAGTTATGCTTTAAAATTTTGATGTTCTTAGGTATGCATCTACCCACCCACAAAGAGGTCTTGTTAGTCCAGAGGGAATCAACGTCCGTCCAGCAGTATTCGTCAACGCTCTCATTAGGCTCCACTGACTCGTGGATCATAAACGTAGCAGCAAACCACCACATGTTTCACAGTTTGGGCCTTGGTGCATGCCCTCAAAACACTCAGTGTTCCCTCAATGGTCGGCTTGATCACATCGTTCTTCAGCAAGAAGAACGAGTTTTTTTTCTGGCGTATTTAGTCCACGATACATTTCAAAACATAAACGGAGATTTAGACAGGTTTACCTCTGGATCTTTGGTTGTGAAATCCATAAGAGTTGTCATGAAAAACTTCGTGTCAGCTGGTGACGGCTGCCATTTTCAAATAGCTCAGCTCTGAATTGAGCAATTACACAATTCCCACAATGTCCAAGAGATGTATCTATCAAATTATATACTACACTAGAGAACAAGTTTCATGTTTCTATCATTAAATAATTAAAAGTGGTTAAAAACAGAACAAAAGTTGTAAGAAAGCAAAAATAACAGCTAATTAGATCTATAGAAAGTTTGCTGGTTTTTTTTAAAGTAGAGTATATTATGTTATGATTTTTCTATGATTTTTAAAATTTTCAAAATTTGGAAGAATATGGCTTTTTTTGCAAAAATAACAGCTAATTAGATCTATAAAAAGTTCGCTGGTTTTTTAAAAGTGTTGGAATGTAATTCCAACTGCCCGTATAACCAGACAGCGCACAGGTTGGCGGCAGCATGGTCGATCAGCGCAGGAGATAAACCAGGAGTAGGTATGCGCAGATCAACGGAGTGCAGGGGTAGAAAAAGCGCGACGGTTAACGGAAGTGTACCCCCCCCCCCCCCCCCATTTGATCGGTCTTGACCCAAAATGTGTGGTTGTGGTTTATTGCGGGGGCTCACCCATTTGATGGGTACGGGCAGAACCATACCCCCCGCAACCACCAGCTTGTGGTGGCTCCGCCCACTAGCTACCCACGTGCCACCAATGCACCACCGCTGCCACCGCAAATCAAATTTGTCATTAATTGATTTATTTTAGCGGTGCTGACAGAAATTTAAGGCACCATAAATGTTTTTTTTAAAGCGGTAGAATTTTGTGATTTTTGTCAATAGAAGACATTAATTGAATTTAGATATTTTGTCTATAAATATATAGAACATAATTGTAATTTTTTTTAGTTGTTGAGAGCACAGCAGTGCGTCAATTTAAAAAGACAGAGAGTGCAGATTTAAATTATACACAGCAGTGTGTATTTTTTTTTAAAACAGAGAGCAGAATTAAAAATACACAGAGGTGTATGTTTTATAAAAAACACAGTGAAATTTTTCTGTATTAGACAGAGACATAATTTTTTTTTTAATTGAGACAGAGGTCTTAAGTGTGCATTGTGACAGCAGCAGTCACAATTGTAAATCCCTCAGCAGAGAGGAAGAATTTGTATTAGTTTTTTTTGAAATAGAAATTTGATTTTCTGAGTTGAAAATCTGTCACTGTGAATTCAATTTTAGAATTTTCTCTGTGTTAAGGAAGGTAGTTTTATTCTCCTTCTATTATTTTGGAATTTTCAAATTTCCAACATGGTATCGGAGCAGTCCAGGCTATTTTAAGGTCAAATAAGCTGAAGGAAAGGAGTTCGTTATTGCAGAAGCCTCTCCAGCAGAGTGAAGGTTCAGACAAGAAGAATTTGAAGGTATTTCTCTATACAGTTCTGTGTTACTGTTGCAGTACAGTTAGTAAATTTTAACACACAGTCAAGTGTTTTGAATCATAGTTAAGAGTGCAGAATGGCTGGACCCAGCACAGGTATGAGTTTGGGAAATATCCATCTCCCACAATTTAATGGGAAAATTTATGACTACTGGTCAATAACTATGAGAGCTTTATTTACCTCACAAGAGTTATGGGAATTAGTTCAGGATGGCTTTGAAGAGCCAACAAATGAAGTAGATTTTCTTCTTTTAACTCAGGCAGAAAGGGAGTCACTGAAGAACAATAAGAAGAGAGATGCCAAGGCTCTTTTCTTTTTGTATCAAGCAGTGCATGAGAGTGTGTTTCCGAGGATAGCAGCAGTTAACAGATCCAAAGAAGCATGGGAAACTCTCAAGACAACTTATCAGGGCATGGAAAAGGTGAAGATAGAAAAACTTCAGTTGCTGAGGAGAGACTTTGAGACTCTCTGTATGAAAGAGTCAGACACTATTGACTCATTCTTCACTCATGTGATTGGAATGGTCACACAAATTAGATCACATGGAGAAACTCTTGAAGACAAGAGGATTGTGGAAAAACTCTTGAGGAGTCTACCCTCAAGATTTGATGTGATTGTCACCACCATAGACGAGACTAAGGATCTCACAAATTTTTCAGTGGATGAGCTACATGCATCACTGATGACCCATGAACAGAGATTGAGTAGGAGTGAAAAATCATCTCTTGAGCATGCTTTTAAGACCCATATGTCTTTCGGAAGAGGAAGAGGGCAAGGCAGAGGAAGAGGAAAAGGCAGAAGCCAAAACAGAGGTGGAAGGAACAGTCCAGTAAATGCTCAAGGAAGGGGCAGCAATCCAAATCAGCATCAAGGCCAAGGCAGCCAGCAAAGTGGATAGCAGAATGATCAAGGACAAAGGTATGATAAATCCAATGTCCAATGTTACAATTGTAAAAAATATGGTCATTATGCTAATGAATGTAGAAAGAAGAAACAAGATATGAGAAGTGGAACTAGTGCAAATTTCACAAGAGAAAATAGCAGCCAAAACAATTTGTTTTTAGCTTGTAATATGGCTGAAGAAAAGAATGAGGATTTATGGTTTCTAGACTCCGGTTGTAGTAACCATATGACAGGAAATATATCAATGTTTTCTATGTTAGATGAGAGTGTGCAGTCACAAGTCACACTAGGAACTAATAGAAAAGTTTCTGTTATGGGAAAAGGAGATGTGAATGTTTTAACAAGATTAGGTGCAAAGAAATCCATAGCAGATGTTTATTATGTTCCAGGAATGAAGTGTAATCTCTTAAGTATTGGACAGCTTGTCCATAAGGGGTATAATTTTTTCTTTGATAATGATGTTTGTACCATCATGGATAAACCACCCAGCAAAGTATGTATTGCTGAAGTGAAGATGACAAGGAACAGGATGTTCCCTCTCAGAATGAGAGCAGACTTGAAGAATGAAGAAAACAAAGCAGCAGTTGCACAGGAGACTTTCCAAAGCGAACCAAAGGATGATAATTGGTTATGGCACTTGAGATTTGGTCATCTCAACTTTGGAGGTCTTAATTTATTGAACAGAAAAGGAATGGTAAGTGGTTTACCATTGATAGAGAAACCGGACAGCCTTTGTGAAGGTTGTATTCTTGGGAAACAACACAGAGAAAGTTTTCCTTCCGGGAAAAGCATAAGGGCAAAAACACCCTTAGAGATTGTCCACTCAGATGTATGTGGACCGATGCAAACTCCATCGCTTGCAAGCAGCCACTATGTGTTAACATTCATAGATGATTTTACAAGAAAAACTTGGGTTTACTTTTTGAAAAACAAAAGTGAAGTGTTTGAAAAATTTCGCAATTTCAAAGCACTTGTTGAGAACCAGAGTGGGATGCATATCAAAGTCCTAAGGACTGATAGAGGAGGTGAGTATATCTCTAAATATTTTCTATGTTTTTGTAGAGAAAATGGTATTCATAAGCAGTTTACAACTAGATATACTCCGCAGCAAAATGGAGTAGCCGAAAGGAAGAATAGAACCATAATGGACATGGCAAGGAGTATGTTAAAGGCAAAGCATTTGCCTAATGATTATTGGGCTGAAGCTGTACATTGTGCAGCGTACATATTGAACAGGTGCCCTACAAAAGCAGTTATGAACAAAGTGCCGGAAGAGGCATGGAGTGGCACAAAGAAAAGTGTCACACACATGAAGGTTTTTGGATGTGTGGCTTATGCACACATTCCGGATCAGCTAAGAAAGAAGTTGGACAGCAAGGGGGAGAAATGTATTTTCATTGGATACAGTGAGGAATCCAAGGCCTACAGGTTATATAATCCATCCAACAAAAAGTTTATTGTGAGCAGGGACATTCAGTTCATTGAAGAGGAAGCTTGGGATGGAAGCATAGAGAAAACAGTGAATGTAAAACACTGTTTATCTCATGATGAAAATGAAGATGAGTTGGCTGAAATACATCCCCAAACAGCAACACCAACAAGAGAGCAGCAAAGCACACCCTTGAGGAGAAATGAAAGTGCTTCTCCAAGCACACCGCAAGGAGGAAATTCAAGTGCTTCTTCAAGTACTTGTACACCTACTGAAAGAGGTAAGAAATTCAAAAGTTTGAAAGAAATTTATGAACAAGATATAGCTAATGAAGGTATCAATTCTTTGTTTGCTTTATATTGTCATGTTGATGATCTTGTTCATTTCGAAGAAGCTATCAAGGATAGGAAATGGATAGAAGCTATGGATGAGGAAATAAATGCCATAGAGAGGAACAAAACTTGGGATTTGGTTGAACTCCCGAAAGGTAAAGATGTCATTGGTGTTAAATGGGTCTACAAGACCAAGAGTAATGCTGAAGGCAAGATAGAGAGACACAAGGCAAGGCTTGTTGTCAAAGGCTATAAGCAGAAACATGGGATAGATTATGAGGAAACTTTCGCACCGGTTGCAAGAATGGAAACCGTGAGAGCAGTGTTGTCCATAGCAGCACAAAACAAATGGAAAGTTTACCAAATGGACGTGAAGTCGGCATTCCTGAATGGAGTGTTAATGGAAGAGGTTTACATTGAACAACCTCTCGGCTATGAGAAGAAAGGCCAAGAGCACAAGGTATGCAAACTGAAGAAAGCTCTTTATGGGCTGAAGCAAGCGCCAAGAGCGTGGTACAGTAGGATAGATTCATATCTACTAGAAAATGGTTTTGAGAAGTGTGAGGGAGAACCCACCCTCTACATCAAAGAAAAAGACGGTAAAATCTTGATTGTAGTCTTGTATGTTGATGATGTTATTTTTACAGGTAATGATGATTGCCTTATTGAACATTTCAAAACAGTCATGAAGGAAGAATTTGAAATGACTGATATGGGTTTGTTGAGATACTTCTTGGGAATAGAAGTAGAACAAGATGAAAGTGGGATTTTCATCTCACAGGCAAAGTATGTTAATGAGGTGCTTGAAAGATTTAACATGCAGGAGAGCAAAGCAGCAATCACTCCCACGGTGATGGGATTAAAACTCAGCAGAGAGGACAGCAGTAAGGATTTTGATCCTAGTTTATACAAGAGCATAGTTGGCAGCCTCATGTATTTGACTGCAACTAGGCCGGACATAATGCATGCTGTTAGTTTGATTTCCAGGTTCATGGAAAAGCCAAAAGATGCACATTGGCAAGCAGCAAAAAGAATTTTGAGGTATGTTAAAGGTACTAAAAGCTTTGGTATTTTTTATACTACTTCAGAAAGTTCAGATTTAGTTGGATACACTGACAGTGATTGGGCTGGAAGTGTTGATGATCGGAAGAGCACTTCCGGTTATGTTTTTCATATGGGTTCAGGAGCCATTTCATGGGCTTCTAAGAAACATCCCATTGTAGCATTGTCTACAGCAGAAGCAGAATATGTGGCAGCTACAGCAGCAGCGTGTCAAGCAGTTTGGATGAGAAAAATGTTGAGAAGCTTATGTCAAGAATAGGTAAAAGGGACAGTGATCTTTTGTGACAATAGCTCAGCTATTGCATTGTCTAAAAATTCTGTTTTTCATAAGAGGACTAAACACATTGACACCAAGTTTCACTTCATACATGAATTGGTTAACAATGGTTAGATAGTTTTGCAACATTGTAGAATGGAGGATCAATTTGCTGATATCCTCACAAAGCCACTTCAGCAGAAAAGCTTTGAACATTTCAGAAAATGCTTGGGTATGTAGGAAAACCCAGCAGTTGAAATTAAGGGGGAGTGTTGGAATGTAATTCCAACTGCTCGTATAACCAGACAGCGCACAGGTTGGCGGCAGCATGGTCGATCAGCGCAGGAGATAAACCAGGAGCAGGTATGCGCAGATCAATGGAGTGCGGGGGCAGAAAAAGCGCGACGGTTAACGGAAGTGTACCCCCGCCCCCGCATTTGACCGGTCTAATGGGCGTTGACCCAAAATGTGTGGCTGTGGTTTATTACGGGGGCTCACCCATTTGATGGGTACGCGCAGAACCATACCCCCCGCAACCACCAGCTTGTGGTGGCTCCGCCCACCAGCCACCCACGTGCCACCAATGCACCACCGCTGCCACCGCAAATCAAATTTGTCATTAATTGATTTATTTTAGCGGTGCTGACAGAAATTTAAGGCACCATAAATGTTTTTTTTTAAGCAGTAGAATTTTGTGATTTTTGTCAACAGAAGACATTAATTGAATTTAGATATTTTGTCTATAAATATATAGAACAGAATTGTAATTTTTTTTAGTTGTTGAGAGCACAGCAGTGTGTCAATTTAAAAAGACAAAGAGTGCAGATTTAAATTATACACAGCAGTGTGTATTTTTTTTAAAACAGAGAGTAGAATTAAAAATACACAGAGGTGTATGTTTTATAAAAAACACAGTGAATTTTTTTCTGTATTAGACAGAGACAGGAATTTTTTTTTAATTGAGATAGAGGTCTTAAGTGTGCACTGTGACAGCAGCAGTCACAATTGTAAATCCCTCAGCAGAGAGGAAGAATTTGTATCAGTTTTTTTTGAAATAGAAATTTGATTTTCTGAGTTGAAAATCTGTCACTGTGAATTTAATTTTAGAATTTTCTCTGTGTTAAGGAAGGTAGTTTTATTCTCCTTCTATTATTTTGGAATTTTCAAATTTCCAACAAAAAGTAGAGTATATTATGTTGTTGTTTTTCTATGATTTTTTAAATTTTCAAAATTTGGAAGAATATGGTTTTTTTTTTAATTTAAATTTGTAATTATAATTTGTAATTTTTTTTCAGTTATAAAAAAATATATGCTATTTTTCGATTTATTATAATAAATCATAAATCATATTTAATAAAATTGATTAAAATTTAAAACATTACACAATAAATCTCAATCCCTCTAGATCTTTCAAAACGTAAAAGTGATTTCTCTGAACCTTTCAAAACGTAAATGGAGATTTAGACGGGTTTACCTCTAGATCTTTGGTTGTGGAACCCATAAGAGTTCTTACTTCAAAAACTTCCCTCGTTGCCGCTTTCACATAGCTCAGCGCTGAAGAGCTTGAACCATTGCGCAACTCTTCGAATGTCCACGAGATGCGTCTACCAAATTATATATTTCTTAAACTTATTAAAAAAAAATGCAAAAAGCTTTCTAAATAAGAAGAGATGCAAACCTCGGCTGTGCGTTGTGGCATGGACAATGTAATCCTTATGGACTAAGCTCTTGAAGAGCGAGGAGCCCACCCAACCTCTACCTCCAAACCTATACCTCTTGTCAGAAAGTGGATGTTCCAAATAGAATCCTCTCATATTCACCTTAATATGCATAAAAGAATGGAAAATTCCGCTCCAAATAGAATCCACTCATGTTCACCTTAATATGCAGAAAAAGAATAGAAAATCCCTGATACAACACGTTCTAAAACTCTTTAAAATCTCATTTCCTTCGTAACACCTTCCACACTATTTAGTTATATTTACCAAATAATAATTTTTTTTTTACAAATTACCTACTTGACCATACTTAAACTATATACGAGATATAAATGGAATTCACTTTACATATAAACTTTTAACTTAATTCTAAATGCTATGCTTCCCATGACTATATATAAATAAAGCTCTAACAATGTAAATATGTTGGCAAACCCAACGTACTGACATCAAAGTACTTAGCATTTATCATTCGGATTAATTCTAGCGTACAATACAAGATATTTCGATCCTCAATTGTTCTGGTTATGATCCGGGTTTAAGGTTTTACCATGGTTATAATTAAAACACAGCTCTATTCAATTCACCGGACTGACTTGATTTTATTTCGGCAATTAATGTTTAACCTTGTTTTTCATTCCGATCACATCTAGACTATTGTTTTGGCGATCCCTCCACCGTTAGACCTTGGACCCATGCGATCTATGGTGCTCAGGTTTGAAGGGGTGGGTTAGGGTAACCACCCACGCCCCCAACTCGTGCCGCGACTCATTGCTTTTCGTTTCACTGATTGAAACTTTGGCTCTGCAACTGGTCGAATTGCATTATGAGAGTATTCTGCCGCTTCTAAGGCCGGGGCTTATTCTTCTGTTTGCAACACACTGAAATGGTTACTTTTGGTGAGTCTTTGTTGTGGTTTCCTTTGGATCTAGGCCATGGCTCCGTTGGTCACTCCTTTTGGTTTCTTGCTTCTTGGCTCTTGATTTCCATTTGTGGTTGTTCACTTGACCAAAGCATCTCTGCAACTTCAAGCTTCTCTTCATCGCCCTCAAAAGACTCCCACCATCATGTCAGTAAGATAACTACCAGGTTTACAGTGCTTATAAAATCCAAATGTATTTCTTTCTGGCTATTCTTCTCGTTAAAGTTTCTTGGGTTACTACCTTCCATTTCGATCCATTGTTTAACCCATTTATGTTACTAACTGCAAGGATTGTACAGGAACCATTCGATGCTTGCGGATTATCATTTAAAGGAATGATATCAGCATTTTTTCTTGCCTCAACCAAATGGTAAGGGTTTTTCAACCACATAATCCCAAATTTTCCTTTATAATTTATGCACAAATTGTAATATTCGACCTCTCTTTCACTTGCCCTACAGGAGAGGTCTCATGCTTCTGGAGTTCCGATTTAGTGTTCAGATTTAGATTTATTTGTTTTAGTTAAATGAAGAGTGAGAGAACAAAGAGTTCCTCCTCTCACTCGATACGTTAATTCCTATATAATTAGAAAATTACCCTGTTGTTCGAGTTAATTACTTTATGCGAGGGTTAATTAATTTCGCTATTATGGTTAAGTTCTTTCCGTCATTTACAATGGAATTTAACTTCCCTTCTGCAGCGCTATTTCTTTACGAAGCTATCTGTGAAAATCTTCATTTTAATCAATATGGTTATCATGGAGAATATCCAACGTTTCTTTGTAACCTAATGAATTTGTATCTATTTCTGTTTCAGAATATAGTCTAGTTTGGGATTAAGGTTCTTTGCTTTTTATCTATGAGGTCTCACAAAACTCTGATGAGGAATCTGCTGGAACCATAAACAAAACTTTACAACAAGTTCTGGCTCTAAACCCACAGAGTCTCCCTTGTTGTAATTGAAGGGTTCTACTCATGTTATTTACACACTGGTTGTACAGCTTATGAAAATAGGTTAGCATGTTTAATGTTTACTGCAGTTATCAATTAAATGTTTACTATTTCATAAATATTTTAGATATCTCTCTACCATACTCTACGTAATTTTGTACAAGCTTCTTTATCTTGTTGTAGTTTTCTTTCTTCTACAGAACATCAATACAGGTTAATATAGTTTTCCACAATATGTTATTGTTCAAATTTCACCATCTGTTTACAGTTTTCCTTTTATGCTTATAAATTCTAGGGAGATGTTTTTCTCTCTCTATCAGCTAAATTTTCTAGAATTGATAATCTACTTGAAATTTACATTTCCTTGTAAAATATATATTATAAAAATTTATACCCTCATAGCTTCTATGTTCTGTATTAGTGCAGTAATTAAAGCATTTTGAATTATCCGCATTCAACTTTCAGGAAAGATTTACATAATTATCTGAAACTTCATCATCTATACTCGCACTCTGTTCTTACGAAATATAATAATGATTACCTGTTATGTTTCCTAAAATTTCATATTTAGATCTTATACAGTAATAAATATTTTAATACCAATAAATTCTCTTCACATTTATTTTCTCATTTACTAACATAATACAATCTGATACAGAGCAATAAACATTTAAACTAGAATGTTGTATATACCTACTTCAAAGTTTAGGAATTTGTCTCAGTAATTGTTTTGGTCCATCCAACGTTGAGCCGGCTCCCCCCTTTCTCCACACTAGGTCTGAGGAGTTTTACGAGACAGAGAATCTGACCTCAGGATTGAGTAATCCGGTCAGCTTCTTCAAAGTATGTTTGTTCCTTGAGTTCCACTGGTACCACCACAAGCTTTGGACAACTCAGAACCAGCATACCATGCTTATTCATCTAACTCTTCTGCATAGAACCCCATTCCCTCCCAGGATTTTCCTTTAAATCCACTTTGGGATTGGTAACTGTCAGAACTTTCTCCACCTCTTCCTGGGTTTTCTTGGAATATTTTACCACACAGTTAATTTCACTTTTACTTAATTAAAACTATCATTCAATTAAAATACTTAAAAATAAAAGGTGTCTTAATGTTCTTAACAAATCTTTCCTTCGTTCTGATTCTGACTATGTCTAAACAAGTAAAAGTAATTGCTAAACAAGAAGTTACATCCTTCCTGAAACTCTTTAAAATATCATTTCCATCACTGCTGCTAAAACCTCTCTCCATGTGAAGATCCGGAAGGAAAACAGTTGAAAGGAGTTTGTTAATTATTAATAATTGAAGTTATTATTAATAACTATATTAATCTGACAGTTGACTATTGTTCAATCTTCTAACACTAAATCTAAAGGTGCGAAGTGGTTCCAACTGTCATTTTAGGGGAATTGTTTTCAAATAATAATGCCTTACGGCGTAAATATATTTTTTTTGGAATTTTCTTTTTACCACCCACTATTTTCAAAATTAGAAAGTAATAATCTTTTTATAATGATCATATAATAACCTATTTCCTTGTTATATAAAAAACAGTTTATAACCTATCTCTTTATTATATAAAAAATCTTTTAAATTAAAATTAGTATGGATTTATGTTTATAAAAAGATTAAAAAATCTCAAATATTATAAAAGTTAAAATTAAATCACAGAGAAATCCATGATTTATGAGGAGCCTAGACATTGAAGCTAAATGCATCAATCCTTGATTAGGAATTCAGGGTAAAAGTGGAAATTACTTTTACAAGTATTTTCACATCAGGATGTGCCCTTCGAGAGATCTATACTTAATCGATTATAATGATGAAGAAAAAACATCATACTAAGACGATAATTATGCTCAAGAATCGAAAATTAAGTAAATTCCTTGTCAGATGCTTTGCTTTTCTTCTGCAACTATTCTGTAAGTGGCTTCTTCCATGTCAACATATTGATATTATGGCATTATTTGCTTTTTTCTATACATGGAATTCCTGAGATCCTGAATTTTTTGGACTCAGTCTCTTCATCAACGACAAATTTTGTCATGATGAGGGTGGTGTGGATGTGGAGACCAAAACAAGTGAACAACAAGACCTGTGTACAATTTCATCAACAGTGCTCCACCAATTGAAAGTAGCATTTTTGCTATCTTTGCTTGGCTACGTACTTGTTTCATACTCAATATTTCCATTTTGTAACATACAAATATATAAGTAATTAGAATATAATATAGGATCCCTGAAATTATTTGAAGAAAAATTTAAATGGGTAAATTTTGATGTTTTTTCTTCCAAAAAATAAAATAAATGTTGTGTTAAAATATAATTTTTTAGTCCATTAATATATAACAAATTTGAACTGATGATTTATCATAATTTAACCATATATTCATTCACCATTTTTCCTCAAATCAATAATCCATTTACAACATATTAAATATAATCACTTAAATTTGTAATAGTGTTTCACAACATTCCTGTGAAAAATATAGTGAAGAAATATAGTAAGAACAATGCAGTTATCTGAACAAAACTTCCATTATAAAAGTCATGGAAGGGAGTGTATTACTTAGTACATAGGAAAAGTGGGAGTGGTGAGTTTCAGACCAGCATAATAGACATTTTTGATCAAATACATACCTATATACATACACCAATATTGAACTTTTAGTCTTCACTACAATAGATCTCTAGCTGCGATGAGAAGTAAGAAATATTAAAATTACCCACCCTTACAAGGCTAGCATGAATATGAGGCATAAAGTCAAAAAATTCATTTTGGGTTGCACCTTCGTGCAAGGTAGAATTAGAATTCAGAAAGGCTAGTGAAAGTTAGTGATTCTTATTTGGATTATAGATTTTTGAATTTAATAAATTAAGTGAAACATTTCATTTTTCTTATGTGATTCAAATTTTAAAATTATTAGAAAAGCTAGACTGTAGATATAAAAAACCTAAATAAAATATTAATGTTATTATATTGTACTTACATTATTAGCACAGTGTGACAACCATAAAGCATTGTAAAGTTAGTTATTTTTATTTGGATTCTAGATTTTTGAATTTAATAAATTAAGTGAAACATTTCATTTTTCTTATGTGATTCAAATTCCAAAATTATTAGAAAAGCTAGACTGTAGATATAAAAAAACTAAATAAGATATTAATGTTATTATACTGTAATTACATTATTACCACAGTGTGACAACCAGAAAGCATTGTAAATATATTTTTATCTCAAAACTTTACAAAGAAAAGAACAATAAGGAAACAAAGTACAAACCTCAACGTGAGAGGATGAAATAAACAAAATACAAACATCAAAATTTTATAAATATAGAATTTTAGACCTGCCATTTTGTATTCCCTTCACGGTTAACACCAATATTTACTTTCCATTAAAAAAAAATGAAAAGATTAAACAATACTTTATCATATCTTTCAACAAAAAAGGCAAAAGGATCCATGGCAATAGTACCAATGGCATGTGACTCATTCCTCCATAGCAATGTCATGTCTAGAACATAGTGACTCATTCCTCCATTAGGAGAAACCCTAGTCATAATATTCATACCTACATACCCAAATTCCAAGGAAATCATGGTAATATAAGGTTTTGATATCTGAAACACATGAGACAACCTACTATTTTTGAACGATGCCATTACAATATTTTACTTAGAAATGTCCAATTGAAGAAGAAAATCTGTAAATAGTCCTCTAGTAAAATACACTTAGAGAAGAAATAGATATATTAGTTCTGGAATGGATAAGCTCCAATGTGATTCCTACACATTCCTGAACTACTGCAAACTAAAAGTTATAGAGATGAGAAATTCCCTCTGATTCTTGAATGAACAAAGGTAGCATTATAGGCTTCCAAATCCATTTTGGAAAGAATTATGTTTCATCCTGGTAGCAATATCTATAAGGATGGGAGTGCAAGGACTGGCTAGTAATTCCATAGCATAGGTTGAAATTTCAACTAGTATATAAATGGCATCACAAATCAAGGTTTATGTTCCATTTAATCACTGTTGTCCTCAATTTTTCGAGCCCCTTTTCAACTTATCTTCCAAAAGATCCCTTGGTTGAGATTCCTTTGAAACTGTTGCTCCTGCTGCTCCCCTCATTGAAACTCTTAGATTGTCATGGTTTGTTAGTCTTTCAATAATCAGTGTCAATGCATCTCTCTTTGGGAGGGACAACCACTAGTTGTTCTATGCTATTGCGACAAAAAGGGCAAGCTAGAGGAGAAAAATATGTTGTGGTAGGATTAGGTTTATTGTGACAACACAATGCTAGAGTGCAGAGGGCACACATTTGATGCCCAAAGTCCTGAAATTCAATGGTACACAATTGATCAAAGCAAATGCAACAAACCTCAGATTCGGTAGCATCATAAATATTATCTTCAATGTTATCTTCTTGATCATTGGAAGAAGACACCAAAAAGGCAGCTCCAAACAGAATTTTTTTCTCTCTTGCTCGATTGGCCTCCATACAGGTCATTATTGAACAACAAAAACCAATACCAGACAAATCAGGGTCATCATTGAAATATTGGCTGCATATTTCTTGTTTTAACTCTAGATCCTAAACAACTTCCCTTACATTCGATTCATCTACACGATAAATAAGGTTCAATTCATCTACATGGTAAATATTTATACCTTGGTAACAACTACTAAACAACCCTTTCATACAACAAGCAACCTTCAAGCCATAGAACCAAAACTTACTCGCCCCATGCGAGAAACTCTGACCATTTGCTCCATTTTCAATCAAACAAGATTTTATTCTTGAATGAATAAACGTAGCATTATATGCTTCTTCCAAATCCACTTTGTAAAGATTTATGTTTCTTCCTAGTAGCAATATCTATAATGATGAGAGTTCAAGGACTAACTAGTAATGCCATAGCATAGGTTGAAATTTCAACTGGTATATATGGCATCACAATTCAAGGCTTTTGTTCCATCCAATCACTTTTGTCCGCAATTTTTGCAGACCCTTTTTCACTTATCTCCTCAAAAGATCCCTTGGTTGGGATTCCTTTGAAACTGCTGCTCCCCTCACTGAAACTCCTAGATTGTCTTGGTTTGTTAGTCTTCAAAGAATCAGTGTCAATGCAGCTCTCTTTGGGAGGGACAACCACTAGTTGTGCTATGCTACTACGATAGAAAGGGAAAGAGGGAGGAAGAGAATATGTTGTGGTGGGTCAAGAACGTGAAAGGTACCATAAGAGGAGGAAAACCAACACCAACATGTTGGAATTCTAGATGCTTATTGAAGGATCTGGAACAAGGGTTCAAATACCTTGATGTTGAAAAGGAAATTACATCCTGCCCTCTATCTCCCAACAAAGTGTAATTACATTTATGAAGGGGTGGTCCATCTCCATCCAAGAGCTCTAAGCCAGGGTGAATGAAGGAATTATATTAGAGCCTAAGTTCGAATGAAAAGTGGAGGGAAGGGTCTGGACGCATCGGTTGTTTGGCCTAAGGCAGGGATTTCTTCTTAATTATATAGTTCTAGCATAAAGAAGGTGGGATTCTTCTGATAGTAGGGGTTGTGAACTAGGATTAGGTTTATTGTGACAACACGGTGCTAGAGTGCAGAGTAGTGCCATGCGATTCACAACGAATTTTTTGAAGCAAACAGGTCGTCCATCATAGCTCAGAGTTTCAATCTCTGGGCTCAACCTAGTTTCCTTCTGAATTCTTCTGATCTAGTTGATGATGCCCTATTGTAGATGCCCCAATTGAAAAAGAACGATTATGCTAGCAATGGAGCATTGACTCTCAACTTTCCAATTAAAGAAGGGCACAAAATTAATTCATTGTGAAATAAATATGGAATAAGTGCACTATAGTCAAATAGGATAACAGGTTATTATATTGTTTTTTTCTCTCTAAAGATTTTAATATAAAATTATGATTTTAATATTGATTAGTTTTTTAAGTTTAATATAAACTTATTATTTTAATAATAATTAATTTAAAATTAATTTAAAATTTTAGATTTTTTAGAAAACTTACAATGAATAATATAAATTATAATTTTAGCACGTTAACCATTTATCCTTTCAACCATTTTTAACGAAATATGATTTACAATCACTTTTATTTTTATTTTTAAAATTTCATATTATTAAAAATATATGATAATTCGAAGGTATATACAATTTGTTTTATAGGCTTTATGTGTTGATAAGGGTGAGAGAAGATATTAAATGAAACATATTTAGCACAAGACTTTCCCACATCGAACAAGGTGGAATTACCGATGTTGATTTTTATTTTTTCATTTATCCATTGTAGATGTTGAATTTTGCTATTTATTCATGGTAGATGTTGACTTTTCCTATATTCACTTTATGTCGAAGTATCGATGTCGATTTTTATTTTTATATTTATTTATTGTCAATGTTGACTTTTATTTTTATAGCTATGTGGAAGTATCGATGTTTATTTTTATTTTTTTAATTTATGAATGGTCAATGTTGAACTTTATTTATTTATTATTTATTTATTTATTTATTTATGGTAGTATCGATATTGCCTTTTATATTTTTTTGACTTTCTTTTTTTTTCTTTTTTCTTTTTTAGATATTGATTTTTATTTTTTTTATTTATTAACGGTCAATGTTGACTTTTTTTTTATTTTTTATAATTTATGGATGTCCGTAATTGAGTTTTAAGAGAATATACTACCTTTGAGTGATTGGTTTTTAAGAGAATATGCTTCGTTTGAGTTATTGATGGATGGTTGATGGACGATTGGGTCCGAGTTATTGATGGAGCGCTTATGGACGATTGGGCATGATGGGAACACAAAGAGTTGAGTATTGGAGCATGTTACATTTTATTTAATAATATTTTTGGTTTAATTATTTCACCGTGATGGATTTTTCATTTCGAATGGATGGATCATTTTATTTCATTACCGACTAAAGGGCGGAAAAGGGGCAGGTAAGAGTTTTTACCAAGAGGTCGTGAAACCTGAGAGTTTGGGTGTATTACGCAGAAGGTGATTTTCTTCCCGATACGGTGGACGCGCTAGGATCAATACCACATTGTTGAGTGGAAGCAGAGTGAAAGAAGCCGAGACCAGGGGAGAGATTAATGCGATAATGGTGGAGAGACTGGGGGAAATATTAATGCGATAATGGTCGAGGCTATTGTGCAGACGCTAAAATATGTCATGGATATTTGAATATTATTTTGTATACAAATGGGAAAATCGAGACGTACAAACTGGGAAATATGCTGACCCTTGTCACTAGCATTATAGTATTATAGTATGAAATTCATAAACCTATTCCTACTCTATCAACTTTGCTACGGGATTTTTGCATGTTATGTTTAGCTAGGCCACTCTGAAGGGTTGATAGTCATGGGACCTTTTATATTTTTTGATATGAGGGTAATATTACATATGCATAATGCATGTTAAAGATATCGATGAAATACATTACCCTTCTTTACACCTCTATGTGTAACATGTATTTGCCCTTCTTGACATCCATTTGTGTAACCTAGGAACCTAAAGAGAAATTTCATGCCCTCGTTCCTGGAACAAAGACAACAAAGGATCAGAGAACGTTAATGGAAAATCTGGGATATTCAAAATGCTCGATAGAAAACTATTCTTGCAGACCGCCTAGAAATATCCAAACTTGTAAGATACAGAGGCAGGATTTGTTATTAAGAAAAATAGATATATATGCTAATGACATTTAGAAGGGTGAAGCAGCTAACAGAAATTACCTACAGAGGTGTGTTCCTTGCATTTGTTCGTACGCATACCTGCAATGCGAGTTACATACCCAAAATCCACTTGCCTTCTAAGATAGGTTCAGCACTGCGAGAAGGGTTCATAAAGTGCTCCGTGCTAAGCAACTATATCCACGAAGTAGGAATGACTGCTTTTCGCAGATCCATCTCCCACTACGAGTGAATGGAAGAATGAGCTTGAGTGTGGCATAGGGTTGACGTAGGTAGTTAGTCGCTATTCCTCCCAATAATCTCAATCGTTGATCAGAAACCATAATTAGGAGAGTTGTTGATCACGAGGCCTTCCATTCTCGCTAACAAGTGGAAAACAGTGATGAGAGCATCGCGAATGTTCATACACGCTATTGTGATAGGTGGCAAATAGTGATGAGAGCATCGCGAATGTTCATACACGCTGTTGTGATAGGTGGCAAACGCTCATGAGACCATCACGATAGTTTGTAAGCGTTGTAGTATCACAATAGTTCGTAAGCGTTGTAGTTAAAATAAAATTTTGATGCTAGGTAAGTAACACACCAAAATATATTATATAAGTTAGTTTTTTATAAATTGATTTTGGATTGGTTAAGAAAAATAAAACATGGGTTGTGTTGTTTGGCATTTTTCCTGACTAGCCATGTAACTAGCACATTCTATCAGTTTATTACTAGCAATTGGCTAGCCATGCAGCCAACACATTCTATTAATTTATTACTAGTAATTGCCCTTAAATGTGCAAAGATACACCAAGGGTATGGAAGATTGGGAAGATCATCTGACCAAGATTTGGGAAGATTTTTATTTCATCATTGTGCTTGAAGTAGAAATTGTGTGTTGTGGTTATGCATACAACATCCTGAATTAATTATCACCAAAATATGTAAATTATGTCTGTTGTGCTTGAAGTAACAAGTTTGTCTTGTGGTTATGCATATAACATCCTCAATGAATTATCACCAAAATATGTGAACTGTGCCTACAATATGGTTAGCCTAAGGTTGAGTGTAGAGTTGAAGTCCCTCCTTTAGTTTTCGTTCGCCTTTAAACCCATAGATAAATATACATTTTCTACATATATTTTCTTATGGACCGTAATGACTCTTATTACCTTGTGAATAATGCAATATGTGTGTGTGTTATAAATATAAATGATTCCCTAAGCCATGAAGCTACCTAATATGTCCATGGTTGGAATGGTATCTTATAAATTTACAGATTGATGTCTACTTAGGTTGTGTTGTTTATTATTATGTTCATGACGATTGTGTAGTTATGTGTTATGGTTATACGATGTACTTTAATAGTATGTAAATTAATGCATAAATAAAACTACTCATATATTGGTTACCTCATTTAAATCAAGATGTTGAGACTTTAGGCACAAGCAAGGTGGTCACCCTCCCATTCACTGACATTACCCTGGGATTATCTACTCTGCATCAAACCAAATTCTTATCGAATTATTGGATGTATGTATCGAATTCTAGATTTATTTATTTATGTATTTATTTTTATTTTATTTTATCTTATATTTATTTTATTTTATTATTTATTATTTTTTTTCGGATTCAAGCGGATTTGGTAACTATGATTGAAAGGTTTTTCTCCACGTTTTTTCGACGTAACCTCTACCATGTCCCCTTTATTTATGCCTCCAACATGGAAATAAATCCATAGTCCTGTCATTGGTGTAAATAGAAATTTACAATAAATGAACCAATTTGTTGTCTTAAGAGGCACTCATGATGTTAAGTATTCCTGGAATTCATTGGTTTCTTGCATGCCCGATGCTTCTTCAGGAGGCCTTAATGGGTGTCTTTTTTTATCTTGATCATCAACATCCTCATGTTCATGTACTATGTTATATTTCTCAACAGAAAGACAAAGAAAAAAATCCCTCTAGAATGGAATTTCCTAGGGATTCTCCATTCATTGTTTATTCATTCCAACCATATGTGCGATTCTATTTCAAAAATCCTGATCGAATGCGGGGGAACTTTTGTTGCCAATGGCCTTCCGGAAACCACTCTCCTTACCAACAATCCAACAAATGTGGAGTACATTAATGCCCCAACCATTACATCACTCATTTCCGATACCACCCCCATTGGGGAGAGCTTATTTCTCTCAAGTATGTTTTCCAAGTGCTCAATGTCCCTTTGGATCATTGGGGGCAGCCACAAAGAAGAAAATTCTGGTTGGACTCTCAATTTCTCTAATTCACTAACTAGTCAGTCGCCTAGTTCCTTGACTTTCTAGTGTGGGAGGTCATTGTATAAGGTGAAAAAAAAAGTCTCTTATTCCCTAAACCTGAATTTCAAGGTACTATCTTTTGACCACTCTAGACATAGAGGACTGATTAATGAAAAAATGTTATAAAATTAAAATTAGAATCAAACATTTATAAAATATTTATATTTTGAAATGAGTTATGGTTTTTTATCATGTCGTATTGATAAGGCATGGTATTGGCTCATATTATTGTAACAAAGCATATCTACAAGTTAATATTATCCATGGTAAAAGTTACATATCCATGGTTAAAACTCTAGTTATATTGTATGTGTTAGGTTTTTATTAGTTTAATATTTTAATTTATATGATAAAATGGATCTTAATAGAGTTAAGGTATCATTATTTTAATTTATATGATAAAATAGACCTTAATTTCTACCTACTATTTATATATGACATATTTTAATGTGATATGTATATTATGATTTTCTTTCATTTAATTTTTTTTTCATAATTTTATTAATAAAAACGAAATCGCAATATAACAAATTGAATTTTATTATTTTTATTACTTTTAATTTTGTTTCTTATAATTTTAATTTTTTTAACATGAATGGATAAATTTTTTATTTATGGTGATAGGTTGGGCCAAATCCTAAACAGCCGATGTTACATATTTCTTTTTCTAGACAACACGGCAAAACGATGTTCTGCTTTTACTAAGCTGGGGAGATTCGATCTTATAGAATAGGCACCCAACAGGATGTGAAAGTAGGAGATGGAGGTGAAGTTTTGCAACACTTTTTGGAGTCTCTGCAGGGTCTTGTTGAGTGCTGGATTCTTGACGTGTTCATCAGTGTTTATGATTTTTATCAGGAATTTCGAGTCTCCAAAGATTTGAATGTCTTCTTCTCCATACCCCGGGGAAATCTGGCAAGATTTGAGGAGACCTAAGATTTCTGCTTAATTGTTTGTGCTCTGTCCAAGGCCCCAACTGAAGCTGACTTTACTGTGCCTTTCCTGGGAGTAGATTACTCCCCTTGCTCCAGATATCCCCAGGTTTCCTTTGGAAGCTCTGTCAAAGAAGATCATGGCTTTATCCTATTTCTTCTACCATTTTTGAAATTCTAGATCAGGGATCTGGAGCCTCCACTCAGAGTTGAATCAAGGCCGAGGGGGGGAATTTTTGTTGTTGGAACTCTTCAGAGACTTTCCCAACCAGCTTATCTCTTCAAGAAGGAGCTCACTATCTACCTAATGGGGTCGATTCTCCATGGTCTCAATCAACAAATCTTTGGCTTTAGCAGCCACAGCTGTGGGGAGACACTTACTATTGTTGAAGGTGGCATCATTCCTTGCTAGCCATGCTTCCCAACAAATGTATTTGGGATAACATTCCAAATTTTTTCCCATGTAGATTTTCTATTCAAGGCATAGGTAGAATGCTCTTTTGAGGAGGTGAACAAATTTACAACTATGATCTGTGATGGGGTTTGAGCATTAAGCCCGAGCATGGCATGCCTCCAAACTTCTTGTGCAAATGAGCAGTCTATAAATAAGTGATCAATCGATTCCTGGGCCGAAAAGCAGAGAGGGAATTTGTGGGGGCCGATTATGCCTCTTCTGGCCAAATTTTCCCCAGTCAGGATCCGTCTGTGCATGAGAAGCCAACTGAAGAAGTTGATCTTGGGGAGGCCGAATTGATCCCAGACGTGATGCCACCACACAGGAGTTTGCAGTGAATGCTGAGAATGAAGGTTGGTGTACCCCTGCGACGCTGAGTAAGATCTAGAATGTCCCCAACACCACTTATCATTTGCGCGCAGACGAACTGGAGCCAGACTAGTGAGCGCAGCAAGCAAGAGAATTAATTGAGGGAGAAATCGGTCAGGCAGGCGTGGGATTGACTAATCAATCCAATTTCCAGCAATGTCCCAAGAAGAGATGTCTGCCAGATTACTTATAACTTGATTTTTAAGCTAGTCACGCAGCTCTGCGAATTTTTTTTCTAAATTTAGGGGATCCATGATTTTGTTGTCCCACAGGCAGATTCTTTTCCCATTTCCAGGGATTCTGTACAAATTCTGTTTGAATAATTCCCAGCTTATGCTACAGAGCTTCCAAAGGATGGTTCCTTTGCAGGAAGCTCCTTCCTCCATATTGGACAGTGAGAGCCTGTGCATATGTTTTTTGATTAGCACTTGACTGATAGGGTGGCGATGACTGGAGAATATTTTCCATAAAATATTCCCTCCCAAAGCCAAATTGGCCAGCTTGGGGTCTCTAACCTGAAGACCAACATCAACTAATGGTTTTTTCACAATATCCCATCTTACCAAGTGGAATTTATTTTTATTCCCCTTTTCTCCTTGCCACGGGAAATTTCTTAAAATCTTGGAGAGTTTCTCAGTGGTTTATTTGGTGCCAATAAAAATTTTTCCTAATAAATCGAAAGGGAGGACAAAAAAAAATTAACTAGGATCAACTTCCCAACTGTTGTGAGCCACTGTCCTCCCCATGCATTCATTTTTACCTTAATTTTGCTAAGGATCTTCGCCCAGTGGAGGGCCTTATTGAATCCCAAAGTTAATGGTAGTTCAAGGTACTTGATTTTTTCCTAGGAGGAAAATCCCATGAAGCCAAGGGCATGAGAAATCTCATTGATGGATTGTTGATCTATCCCTCAATTGTACATTGAACTTTTCCTTTTATTGTATAGAGCTCCATATACTCTACATAATCTTTGGATTACTTCATTGAAGGCCCTTGAAATTTTGAGGGAGGCACCACCTAGGAGCAGAGAGTCATCTGCGAACAGGGCATGATTGATTGGCTCCGTACCTCTTACAGCCCTAATGTTGGGAAGAGTCCCAGATATTATTTATGTTGTCAGCTTTTGACTTAGGGAATCTACCATCAAAATGTACAAGAAAGGGGACAGTGGGCAACCTTGCCTAATGCCCCTTGAAGCTTTGAAGTAGATGACCGGCCTTCCATTTACTAAAGGGGAAATCCACGGATCTCCAATACATGATTTTATTAATCTTATAAATTCAAAACTAAAGCCAAAAGCAGAAAAAACTTGGAGGAGAAAAGAGTGTCATACCATGTCAAAGGCATTCGCCTTGTCCAACTTGATAAGCATCCCTTTCTCATGACGTTGGTGGCTGGAGTGAATATTTTCCTGCACAAGGGCCACGTTGTCTAGGATATTCCTGCCTTTGAAAAACCCTCCTTGGTTGGGGGATATGATGTTTTCTAGCAGGGGCTTGATTCTTTTCGCCACGAGTTTGGAGAGGATTTTATATGATGCGTTGGAGAGCGAAATTGGCCTGAAGCGATCAAATGTCACCGGGTTCGCTTCTTTAGGGATAAGAGATAGGAAGGTGGAGTTTATACTTCCTCCCACTTCGGATTTTTGGAGGAATACCTTTACCATTCGAAACAGGTCTACCTTGATGATATCCCAGCAGATTCTGTAAAAGTGTATGGAGAACCCATCGGGTCCTGGAGCTTTGTCTGGCTCCGTCGTACATATGACATTGCTTATTTCTTCTTCCGTGAAGGGCTTCAAGAGGCTTGAGTTATCCTCCTCCTTAACCAATCTTGGAACATGAGTGAGAAAGTCAGGAAATTCCTCCTCATTGTCCATTCCGTTTTCTTTTAATAGCTGCTGAAAGTGAGAGGTAGCAGCCTCTTTGATCTCAGTTGTTCCTTTGTATACAGTCCCATCAGAGGAAGTAATTTCTGCTATGTGATTTCTGGAGAGGCGAGCTCGAATTTTCTTGTGGGAGTAGGCATAATTTTAATCTCCAGACAAGAGCCATAGATTACGAGATTTGAGCCTCAAGGAATATTCCTCAATTATGAAAGTGCTGAGAGTATTGATTTGGGATTTTTGCTCAATCTAGATTTCAGATTGGGTAATTTCTTGATGCTCTAAGTCCATTTGGAGATCAAGTAGTCGCTCATTGGCCTGCTTTGTAAGACTAGATGGGGAATCTGAAGGCTTTTTTATCCATTATTTTAGGGCATATTTGGTGGCCTTACGTTTTTGTTCCCACACATAACTAGGAGAACCAATGACAGGGGTGGACCAAGCCATCGAGATTGTCTCCATAATCCCATCCCTTTCTGACCAAAGGCAGCTGAAAATTTTTATTTTTTATTTTACTATTAATTGAGCCAATATTTAAATGTTTAATGTTTAAAATTTTTTACATACCTCCACTAATTTCATTACTTTTAATTCTCTATTAATTGAGTTAACATTTAAATGTTTAATGTTTAGAAACAGTTACATACCTCCATTCTAGGGAGTGACACAACAATTATGTTAATATAGAAATTGAAATATTTTATTTATGACTCACACTAAAATATTATTTTTTTATTAAAATATTTTTGTTTTAAATATTACATGTAAATGAATTACACAATATGTAATGTCATTAATAATATTTTTGCATGTCATTTTTTCACTATGAATTCATATATTCACTAACTCCCTCATGCTAAAATGTAAATTAACTTGAACTCATCACACTAAAATTTAAATAAGCATTTTTTTACTTTAATTACTTTATCTTGCTATAAATTAATTACTTTAATTATTTATTTTTCTCTAAATTGAAAAAGTTATTATTTATGAATGATACTAAATTTTTAGTTGTTACTATTTATTTTTTAATTTATGGTGTAAATATTATTAATTTTAAAAGTAAAAATACCCAAAAATATATCCATATAATATCTCCTTCTTACTGAGTAATTTTTTAAAAAAAAAAACTGCATTTTACCTAAGATTATAAATTCAAATTGATTATAAGCTAACAAAACCAATTATAAAATCCAAATAATCTATATATTTATGTACTATAAATTAATAACGAGGTTAATATATTTAAATAATTTTAATATAAATGTTAAAAATTGTTAGAAATTAATGGAGATTAGGTGGTATTTCGTTACGTAGTTGTGATTTTGAATTTTATTAGACATTCAGTTCCTATTATTTAAAAATCTATTTTACCTAATGTATCTATTTAATTATTGGTGCTTAATGAGAAACCCCAAGCGGGTGCATTTGCTTGTGGGAGATCCTGGTGATCTGCACCTGTGAGCTCCTGTGTTGTTTGTCAAACTTCATGTCTTATGCAATTGTTGACATGGTATCAGAGCTCAGGAGAGTTGAGAGAAGTTGTGCGTGAGGCAGGGCGTGAAGGCAAATTTCGTGGTTCGCTGGAGTGGAGCTACGTTCTCTATTGGCTGTACTACGTGAGGCAGGCCGTGAGGTTGTGTGGAGGCCGTGAAGGCAGTTTTATGTGGTGTGATTGCCTGGAGGTGGAGAAAATATATCTGTTCTGCCGTGAGTGGCCGGTGAAGGCATTTTTTCTAGTGGCGTTGCCTGAGAGATGGAGCAGATCTATCTATCGAATATATCAGACTGTGGGAGGTGAAGGTTGATAAGCCGATCGACCATAGAGAGCGACTGTGTAGAGATTTGCAGTGAGTCGATTGCGTGGAGCAGTTCTGCGTTATTGCAAGAACGTGCATCAATTACAATCTTGCGTTGTTGTAACTGTTAACAGGAGTGTTAACTGTCGTTGGTGATCTTTCCTACAACAAGAAGAACGTTGCGGAGAAAAATAAAACAGTAAGTGTCTCTCACAGATTTATTGTGGACACTGCAAATTAGTTTTTTTAACGCTGCACTGGTTGAGGCCGCAACCATTATTTAAATGAAATATGTGCTTGCTTTTGAAATATAAATGAAGTCCGTTGCTTGCTTCAAGAAGATCATATAAGTGTTGTGTGTCAATTGAATAGTTCATTGGTTTCTAAATTTCTTGAATCGTTTCTGAATTGCTTGCACGTCGGCCTTATTCCAATCAGAAAAGGAAAACGTTATGAATCTCTCAGGTATCGATCTCTTACATAGCAGAAATAATTCTCAATCTGTTCTCCTTTTTTTATATATTGAATCTATCGACGTGACAACCCAAGGTTAATTGTCAAACAAATCTGGTACTTTTCAAAAGTTGAAATCGTTGAGTGCATTAGCCAGATGAGCTAATCTGCTTTAGCCAAGCTCCTGTAACAGTTATTTTGTCCCAATAATTTCCAATTTCTAAAAAAAACTCCCCCTCATCTCACCCTTGAGAGATAAAGAACGTGGATTTTATTGTTCGATGGTTACAACTGCGAAAAGCATTTCTTCTTTTTTGAGCTGCATTAAGGGAGATGTTGTCTATACCAAAAATAACACGTTCTTCGTTCTTCCTTTGACCTTTTTTTTTATCTGCCCAATATTTGCAGAGCAATATCACAATGGCCCTAAATGTATGAAAGTTTGGTATCATATGCAGTGAAAAGTGAAAAGGCCCTCATTAATAGAAAATTCTGTTTTAATTTTTTTTATCCAATTTATTTTTCCCAAGATGAATGCTTAGATGGCAGATTACTTAAATGAAAGCAGCAAATTGGATGGTTCCAATTACACAAATTGGAAATTTAAGCTTCAAACTTTGCTTGAGGGAAAACATTCCTATAGCATTGTCATTGGCGATGAAGTTAAGCCGACTGTTGCAAATGGTGGAACAAATGCAACAATTCAAGAGTGGGAGAAAAGGGAGATGAAGGAAAAAGTTCTACTCAAAATTTCAGTTAAAGATTGCATCATCCCTCATATTCGAGATTGCAAGACAACAAATGACATCTGGACAACTCTCAAAGACATGTATGAAATCAAGAACACCAGTCAAACCTTGTTCCTCAGGAAGAAGATCCTCTCAATCCAAATGGAGGAGAATGATTCTGTTTCATCATTCTTATCCTGGATAAAGGAAGTTAAAGATAAACTATATGATATCGGTCAAACCGTGGCAAATTATGATCTGGTGACAATCACCATGAATGGCATGACAGATGACTATCAGATGTTTATAACCGGATTGAATGCAAGAGAAAAGACTCCATGTTTTGAAGAGCTTACTGGGATTTTTCTACAAGAAGAGGAAAGGAGGTTGTCTCTCAAACCTCAAGATCCAGATCTTGCATTGATAACAAAGTTCAAGCAAAAAGGGAGAGTAATGGCTGATCAGAGGAGGGGCAACACATCAAAAAGGACACCACAAGGTATGACCTTGCATAAAAATGACTATACTCTTAAATGCTTTTATTGTGGTAAGATAGGCCATATTGCTAATTTTTGTCATAAGAAGAAGGCAAATCAAGAGAGGTACAAGAAGAGAAGACATGCAGGTCATTTGGCGGATGCAGATGCAGATGCAGACACAGATCAGAATCTAGATGTTAGATTGTTTATGGCCGAGGCTGAAACTGCTACTGAGGAGGATGAATCAGATATTTGGTTCGTGGATTCTAGAGCCTCCTCGCATATGTCAGGTAAAAAGCAATGGTTCAAAAATTTTAAATAATCCAACTCTGGAGTAAAAGTTTATCTTGAAGATAATAGAGGGTATGAGATCAAGGGACATGGAGATGTCCTTGTTACTCTGCCTGATGGTAAGATCAGGAATATATTTGATGTGTGGTATGTTCCTGGCATTAAGAAGAACCTAATTTCTGTGTCAAAGATTACAGATCAGGACCTCAAAGTAGAATTTTTTAAATCTCATTGCATTATTAAAGATTTTTTGGATCAGATGAAGCCCATTGCTATAGGTATTCGCATAAGGGGACTCTACAAACTGGATGTGAAGAGTACGCCTCAGCAAGCCTTGATGTCATCGGATAAGTCTGCTGAATATTTGTGACATCAACGACTTGGGCATATCAATTTTAGTGATCTCCTTCTGTTGCAGAACAAAGGTATGGTAGATGGTCTTCCTGTTTTGAAAAAGCTTCATATTGATTGTGAAGCATGTGCGTTCAGTAAACAGCATAGAGATGAATTTCGTGCCATTAAAGATAGAAAACAGAGGGATATACTCGAACTTGTACACACTGACTTATGTGGCCCGATGCAGACAAGGTCGTTAGGTGGGGCCTATTATTTTTTAATATTTGTTGATGAATGTACAAGATTCACATGGGTGTATTTTATTAAACAGAAAATTCATGCTTTTGAATATTTCAAGCAATTCAAAAACATGATTGAGAAGCAAACAGGAAAGTTCATAAGGATTCTTCGATCAGATCAAGGGGGAGAATTCAAGAAAGGAGTCTTCATCAAGTACTGCAACGAGCATGGGATACAGTAGCAATTTACAACACCTTACACTCCTCAGCAGAATGGAGTTGCTGAGAGTAAAGACAGAACACTGGTGGAGTGTGCTCGCAGTTTGTTGAAAGGTAAGAATCTAACCAATGGTTTTTGGGCAGAAGCTATTAATACTGTAGTGTACTTAAAGAATAGGAGTCCTACTAAAAGTCTTGAGTATAAAACTCCTTTTGAAGCATTGTTTGGCTTCAAGCCTACAATTGTTTCCAACAAAAGGCCCTTTCTATTTTGAAAGCTTTAGATAATACAAGAAACAACTGTCTTAGTCACACTTCAGCAAATTATTAAATTCATTTTCACATTCATACCAAAAACTTGCAAACATAGGAAGCTACACCCATTAAATAGTTTATTTAATATTTATAGTAACATAAAAACACAAGAGTAAATAAGAATTTTACACTAACAATTTATATGCACAAAAGCTACAGCCATTCATTATTTTTGACAAACACTTTGCAGACATGCACTCTACACTCATTCAACCCTTATGACAAACACTTTGCAAGCACGCAATTAAAAGTCATTGAGACATTTTGTCAAATACTTAGCAACAATGAATTTAAGATTATTCTTCAACATATTTATCTCATAAAAATTCAGAATTTAAACTGTAAATGTTTCCATCTTAAAACAGGGACTAAATAATCTTAGTTTTTCAGCAAAGACTCAACAACAGGCGCACATAACTCAGAGCAGCAATCTGCCAAATCACCCAGATTTCCGATCTGGGTTCTGAAAAGTATTTTTTTGGAATGAAATCAGGGGTTACATGACCAATAGGCACGGATACTCCCTGATGTTGGGCTGAATCGAATTCAAAACGCCCAGAAATGCGATTCTTGAAAACAACAAAATTTATAGCCTACATGCTTCATTTATGACTTTTGTCAAACATATGGAATGAAAACTTACAACTACACCTCTACATGAGGAAAAACAACCCAAAGTTAGGCTACTAAGATATGCTCATTGAAATCAAACATTTCTAAATCCACCATATGAGTCCTTAAAACATTTTACCATCCACAAGCTAATTCATATGATTTGACAAGCTTTTTGAACCAATTGTTACAATTTGACAAACACATGGCAGCCCTGAATGCTACAGCCATTAAGGCTTTCTATCAAAATTTTGATAGTACTATTACAACAACTTAAATAACAAAACATTGAATTATTAATAAGAATATGAGACATAAGCCATAACTGAAATTTATCTCCAACTTACCTCAAGCATTTGATCTTCCAAACTATATTTTAGTTGCCATTGTTTTTGCATTTTCTTTTAAGGGTTGATTCTGTAATTCCTCCAAGTATATTTTGGATACATGTCCATTTTCTTACTTTTGATATAAGCTGCAAGTTAGCCCTTATTCATGCATAAATAAATTTATAACATTACTCATTCACAAATTTTGTCAAACACTTTGCAAACTATCCTAAAACCATTTATAAAACATGCATCTATTAATTATTTGAAACAAAACCATAAATCATGAAATACTTACCCAAGTCCTTTGGAATAAATTTATTGCAATTACCTTCAATAATATTTGGTTTTCCTTTTTCAAATGCTACAATACCAAGATTAGTACCATAAACTACAACAATAATAACTCCAATATTGAGATCTAAACATCCATACATATAGATTAATCTACTCTTCATTTTTAACTAATCAATAATATTTTAGATAACATAAGCCTAAACCAAAATTAGATGCTTACAACAATTTAAATGTCTACCTTTTATTTTATGCTAAATCTATACTCTAATTTTAGGACAATGGAAATTATACCTGAAGAGATATTCAGCTCCAATCGTTGAGAATATGATCCACCTTCGATCCCTTAACCAACTCATTTGAACCATCCGGTTTTCCACCCAACCATATCCAGGGAGAACTCCTCCCCCTGGAACCCCCGAGCTGTAAAAGCTCACAAACAATACCCAAAATACAGCAAGAGAGAGAGAGATGCAAGGAAAACTAAGGAAGATAGTTTTCACTTCCTCTAAATACCACTCATGTTCAACCTCAATAGATACTTAGTAGATTAGTAAGAAACTTAGATTTTTGTTTTGGAAGTAATTGGATACTCTCCATATCTTTCCCTCTCACAATATTCCT